>ML675603.1:56135711-56279077 GCA_007922155.1 Mesoclemmys tuberculata
GATAGATAGATAGATAGATAGATAGATAGATAGATAGATAGATAGATAGATAGATAGATAGATAGATAGATAGATATTCGAAAATAAAGCAGGAGATCATATGTTTTACAATTAAAAAGAGGAAAATGTAATCAGTAAAGTACTTAAAATGCATGGCATTAACCTATACTTCTTCGTGTTTTCTGACAGCTTGCTCGATAGTAAGTAAGGCACCCCGAATTCCCCTCTCCCTGCATTGTATGGAGTGGTCAATGTTAAAGAATTCTGCAATAACTAAATCAATAAGCACAGCTCATTCTTCGTTTCTTATTAAGTTAGTTGACGCAGTGATAAGTAAAACAATTAGCAAGGGATCGTGCTAAATCCGAATGTGTAGTCCGTTATTCGCCCCATTCTCCAAACACCTATGCAAATAAATAATTTTACTCGGGTGAATAATCCCAGAAAGCCCAAGAGATCTCACCTGACTAATACTATTCACAACCCCATGTACGGGTTGGTTGGCTTGTTTGTTTTTACCAGAGCCGGGGCCTAAATCAGGAGGTGATTTGCAATAGGGTTAATGAGGGACGTAGTTTACCTTAAAAAAAGAGAAGTGTATTCTACATTGCTAAATATGCCTACTGTGATAGCAGTTTGAGACCCGATCCTTCCATTTTTAGGCGTTGGCGTACTCCCGCTAACCCATTAGGACTACAGGAGTGAATATGGTTGTGGAGGTAAACCCTGGTTTGAATTATTTTCAGACGGCTATGCTTTGGGCCTAATCCCGCTCCTGCTGAAGTCAATGGGATTTTTCCATATAGCTAAACGGGAGCATTTATTTGTTAGAAAGGAGGGCCTTATCCTATTTCCTTTGAAGTCAATGGGAATTTGCCATGAATTTAAATGAGAGCAGGGTCAGGTCCAAAATGTTATACTGCTTCAGTAAGCATCACAATTTTACCCTATAACATACGTATACTGTGAAAATATATAGACACCACTGGAAATTTAAATCCAGAAATCCAGTTTCAGCACAGGGATATTTAGTAGATTTAGTTGGTAGGTAGTCAAGCTGAACAAAATCTTCATTTATTAGTTCTGATAAAGAGTTACTAGAAATAATTTTAAAGCGATTTTTATAAAACCCTACTCACATTTTTTTAAACAATTTTTCTTGAGTAACATCTAATTGCTATTGCTTTTGGAAGAGTTTACTCAACTATTTATTAGTAGAATATAAGTGCAAATTATGTGCAACTTGAATTGTACAATACATATATAAATTATGTGTGGGTTATATATAATTTGGAATATGTTGTATATAGCGTATATAACTGAAGAAATAAAAAATTACATACAGAGTACATGCAAGTGTAAGTTTGTGAGTTCGTATTTGTATTTCTTCAGTCAAACTAACGGTTATAACGAAGCCGAGAAAATGTGCAGACACATTTTGTGTCTATATCAAAATTCTGGATTCGACAAATTCAGTGTCTCAGCTACCACTTTTGATCATCGAAAATAGATATGAATGTAGTAAATAAATTCTAAGCACTATATATATTTATATATAGTAAATATACTATATATATACATATATACACTATATATATTTATATATAGTAAATTGTGAATGCGTGTGTATACACTTATATGCACACATACATATACACATATTTTATTATGTATAGTATATATAAAATATCATATATTATATAATAAATGATATACAACATATGTAAATTATATGTGTATATGTATGTGTGCATATATATACAGAGAGCTGGAGGGAGAGATAGCGTTTATTTACTACATTAACATGTATTTTCGATGCTCAAAAGTGTTAGCTTAGATGCTGAATTTATCGAATTCAGAATTATAACTAATTCCAGAGTAGAGCGAGCGTTTTTACGTTTCCTTTTACCACACTTTAGAATGCTACAAAAACAAATTAAAAATTACGACCCAACTAAGAGTCAGGGTGAGATTCGGATCTCAGCTCCCCCAGTGAAAACCTGGAGCGCTCCTGTGAAGTCAATGGCGCTACTCCGGAAATACACCGATGTAACTGAGTAGAACTGGGCCTTCAGAAGTTCCCCTGCAAAACGCAATGGTATGCCATTTTGATTACTTTCTTTCTTAGCATAGAAGCATAAACCTTTCACGGTTTATTAGGAAAATGTATACAGAATCATCCGATTGATGCACCAGTGGATGTTTGTTCTCCCCTACCTTCCCACCCCTCCCCCTTCTCTATCAATACACACCCTCTCCAGCAGTTCTTATTCAGGCAAAACTCCCAATCACACCAATGGGGCTGCAGAATATCAACCTAAGCGCCCAGTGCAACAAGATGCTGAGCTCGCTTAACTGCCTTCTGGTATAGAGGGGGTTGAGGGAGCACAGCACGTTTCAGGCGATGCTTAGAGCTTTGCACAGTCCGGATCTGTGCTTCCGAACGAATGGACTGCAAGAGCCCTATCATTGTAGGAGCGCCTCTTAATAATTCCGCCTGAACACATTATAAATGAACGGCTTTGATACTTTGCAATAGCAGGTTCTTCCTTTCGGCCTGTTCTCCCAGTCATTAGCAACAGAAGCTTCCACTTCATTTCGTATACAGTTATTTTTAAAAAAGAATCAATATCAGACATTATAACTGAAATACTGAATACTTTTATTCTCAGTGATTTTTGTTAGCAATCTAGAGAAATGTAGCTTAATATTTTATTACTGGATGTGACGTAATAGTGGCTGACTTTTGAAGAGATACAAGTGACAGTAATAAATATTAATTTTGTTGCTGTATAGTTGTGTGATTTAGCCTTATGCCATTTCAAAAATACAAAAATTCACTCCCCTAATACACTCCAGGAACCTGTCAGCAAAACTAAAATAAAATCCGGCATGTTTCCTACACAAGTTCGCATTGGTAGAAAGTCAGCGGGTATTCTGAAATATCAAAACGTATTAAGGGAAATCTCAGAGAGGCAAGAAGTTCCTGGAAAATAGACATTTCTGCCCTATATACTTATCCAAGAATTGCGTTCAATCTTGTAGATCTAAGCTCCAGAAAAGCCTCTGTTCTGACCTACGAAGAGATAGATTCCTTTGAATTGCTGAACTGTAATTCTAGAAGTCTATAGTTAGCATGGTATACGATACTTTTATTTGCCGTAAAGGTTTTCCAATCATTCTAATTAGGGTAGCAGACCACCTTAGGAGACAGGGAAAAAAGTTGTTGAAAAAATGTCTTTGTATATCACAAATCATGTCAACTGGCAAAGACATTCACAAGAATCAAAGCCTGGTAAGCAGCTCTTTAACAGAAATCACGGTCTTCTAGACTGAGATTAGATGAAAATTGATTTTCACCACAGTTCAATCTATAATATATCTCGATAAATATAGACATAAAATAACATATCATCTACATTATACATTCTATTTTCCCCATTACGTATATATATGTGTGTGCATGTGTGTCTTATCTGGACAAAAAGAGGAAAAATTTGTGAAATAAGGCCAGGTGACCAGCCCTTGTTTCAATGGAGCTGTCTAGCTACAAAGACGAGTAGGAAACGCGAGGTGGCGCCCTTGATCTACTAATCCTGGAGATGGCTATTCATGAGCTGTCAAAAGTCAAGGTCACAAATTGTCTTTTTTCGTCAAGGTCAAGGTTTAAGGCCTTCCTAGTCCTGTCACTTCAACAAATTCCAAAACCTTCCCGCGTAGACATATTCAGTCCTAGCAATAAACCTTAAATACTGCAAGCTCTGCACTTGTGGGTCTTCTAACAACTGTTTTTCATTTTCTAGCAGGGACCCCGGCACTACACTGATATAATTTTTTCCCCATTCAAAATACCTGACTCTTTAACCTTACTGAAACATTTATACTTTAGTAAAGCTAGTTATCAAGCTTCCCCTCTCCCAGCTAAGTATTTTATAGGAAAACATATGAACCATTTAAGGAATTGAAGAGAACGTTATTACAAGACAGATACATTATTTTCCACGAAATGCACGTAAATATGGAAAAATAAAGAGTATATCAGGTTTTGTTACAGTGACTATTTTATTAACAGTATTAATACTATTATATCTATCTACACGTTTTGGATTTTCATTTTCAGTAGAAATATAAAAAATAAGGGTGCACAAATACATTTTCACAGTGCGCTGATTTTTTTGTATTTACAAGATAGCATTTTATAGTGATAAAAACAAAAATAATGTGCTGGTTGAAATAGCTGTTTGGATTAAAAAGGTGCTGTAAAATGAATCCCCAAACGTCCTAATGCGGCCTCATAACAGACAATAAACAAGGAAAATGACTAGTTACTTATGGACCAAAATATAGAATATTGAAACCAAAATATTTCTGGAAACACAAAATGTATTTTCAGTTTGAAGTTCTCCGAGATTTTTTTTCCAGGAGGGCTTTTTTATTACAACGAAATGCCAACGATCACGTATATGTATCCACTCAAGAGTCAAACGTTTTGATAACTAACTGGGATTTACATATTTAATAATTCTTGGAGCCCATTTGATGTTTAATATATGTAGAGTTCTTTTAGAAAATATCTGTCGTACTGTCTTTAGGAAATAGTTCGGATGCCAAAAAAGAAAAAAATCAGCTATTGAAAAATAAGTCAAAGAAATCTATTTCCAAACAACTGTTGGCCTTTCTATCCCCAATAGTTTGCATTGTTTTTAATTTGTTACTGAAATTAATCCTCCACACAGTTTCCCCCATTACTGATGCCTCTGAAATCCTTATTCAGTACCTTTTTTCATACTTAAAATGCATTTCTTAAATATACAGTAATTGTATATTTTTCACTGTGATTTACCTGAGCAGTAAGTCAGTATGCAGTTTGGATTGCAATGGAAGAAAAAGTCTGTTTACATCGATCTTCTTATTAGAACCAGCTTTCGGATTATAACCATTAATAGTGTTCTAGAATACTAAGGTCACAGAAATACTTACAAGATTTTCAGCAAAATGTGCTTCTTAACTGAAACTGCGTATTTGAGAGCTGGGCATTTGGGCTCTATAGTTTATCATTTAAACTGTCTGGTCTGGATTTCAGGGGAACAGTTAGTCTTAACCATTTCCTACAATAATGTTTTTTAAAAATGCTATAATTCCAAAGATACAGATCTCTTGTTATGAAATAAGAGGTTCATTGTCTTTTTTAATTATTATTATTTATTTTAATCTGGACAAAAATAGTTCGGAAACCTTTGAGCTGCTTCTTCTCCACTTTAATCCATTAACTGGTAGTCTTCAATTTGTTGATAACTTTTTTCTCTTTGACCCTTCTGTTTTGGAACCAGATTGTGACCTGTCTCTCTGACAGATTTGTAGTTGCTGATATCCGTCTTCGTTTGTCCTTGGTAATGAATTTATTTGTAGCATATTCCCTTTCGAGTTCTTTTAATTGAACCTTTGTATAAGGCACTCGTTTCTTTCTCCCACGTCTGTACGAGCTCCCATCTGAGGGATGCGATACGACATCTGGAACAGAAAAACCATGTTAGGCAGGCATTATAAAATTCTTACTGATGAGGACATCTTCAAATTGCACAGAGGTTAAAGCTACAACGAACTTTTACTCTACCCTGCTCAGGCTAAGGTTGGCCCCCTAAACCACCCTTCATAAGATGGATTTTTTTCTATATTAAACAGCATTGAGCTGCAAAAGGCTTGATTCCGTCACACACACAAAATGTCCTGAAGGGACGTTAGGAAAAGTTATATACACTGTTGCAATAATTTATGAAGTGTGCAAGCTGCGCTATGTATGGAACATTCTTGTCCAGCGTGAATACGCAGTACCTTTTAGCAGGCTATGTCCTTGTTTAATGCGATTCATGATTTCAAGCAGGCATATCTAGAAGTCGCTCGTGTGTGTTTTCCCGGAGCAAAGCTACTCCTGATCATCTGAACACCCCCCGACCTAGTATGAGTGTGCGTGTCGGAGGGGCGAGGAGGAGCAGAGGGGGCCTCTTTGAAGGCCAGCTCGAGTGTGTGAATAGCTCTATCACGGCAAGCGAAAGCAAAAGGCAGCAGCAGCGCAAAGGGGAGCCAGGGCTGAGCGCGGCGGCCGTGCGAGACGGCAGGGAGACCCACGCCGCGCAGGTGCATTACCCGGCAGAGTGGATTTCCAGAGGTGGGGCGGCTGCGCTTGCTCTTTGGGGCAGTACACTTGCCCGTTCCAGCCGTTGGTGATTGCCCACGGCTGGTAACTCTCCATGGGGAGCAAGGGGTCGTGCCTGGGCTCCCCCGGGCTTCCGATCGTGGGCACCACCGGCATATCCAGATAGCTCGGCACGGGCTGGTAGGGGCCCGCGGCGTAGCCCGGGTAAAAGGCGAACTCCTTCGCCCGGGACGTGAACTCCTCGCCCGGCCCCGACGTGTCCATGTATTTGTCCGCAAAGGTGGAGCCGGGCTGAGCGCAGGACTTGATGGCGTTGTGGTGGGTCATGCGGCATGGGTAGTAGCCGCTGCCGAAGTAGCCGTAGGGCAGGGCGGCCCCGGAGGAGCTCTGCACGGCCGCCGAGCAGGGGCTGCACTGTTTGACAGCGGGCTCGGCCATGCCGGAGGCCGGCGCGTCGCTGGACGTGTAGGCGGCCGTGCTGGGGGCGGCCAGGGACGCGGGGTGCGCCATCAGATTGCGGCACTGGTTGGCCGCCGCGGCCGCCGCCGCCAAGTTGCCGCCCGCGTGGAACCCTTCCATGTTCTTGTTCATCTCGTCCAGGCCGTTGTCGTAGAGGAACATGACGGGCTCGATCCAGCGGGGATGGAGGAGCACGGAGGCTGTCATAGCATTGAGACTAGTGGCTCTTTTTTAAAAGCCCCCAAGACTGAAAAAAGAGATACTAAATCTCCGAGACTTGACCAGGGCTGACGCGCCAGTGTCGCGCCAAGCGAGAGCCCATTGGCCCGCCGGGCCTCACGTGATATGCAAAGCAGCTGATAAACATCTGAGGAATAAAACGACGATAATTAAATCCTGTAATAATCGGGCCGGGGCTGGAATTCCGGCGGCGGACGGCACCGAGCCCGGCTGCCCCTGTCCGCTCACAAGTGTGCATGATAAGGGGGGCATAAAAGGTTTGCAAAGAAGAACAGGTATTTCACCCCCCAAGACGTGATCCCCTCCCCACCCCCCCGCCCCCAGCACATTGTGTGAAATAATTCCAGCGTGATCTCCCTGCTATTTCCAATTGCACTGAAATTCAAAACCCGCTGCATTTCCACTGCCATTTGCCGATCGGTCCGTGGGGTTTTTGAATCTTTCAACCCCACGCCTTAAATTCAGACAGGTGTGATCTAACGGGACTGTCGCAGAGTGCGGAGCTTCTAAATCTGTCCAAAGGAAAAGGTTTTCAGGGCCACCCACTCCTTTGCCGCCTGTCCGCCCAAACTCGCTAATCCCGTTTTTGTTACTCTTTGCGATTATTATTCATTTCGATTTTCTTTTCCGGAAAAAAAAAAGAGAAAAGCATCCGAAGTAGGGTTAGATAAATGGATCAAGAAATACAGATTTGCCATCACGGGTTTTGGGCAAGAAGGGGTTAAGCAGATCTTACTACGCGAAATAGATTATTAGTTATTGTAATAACAAAACTTGGGGCCTACTTTCCACCTGAATCTTCTCTGACAATAAGATGTTATCGAAGATTATGCATTGTGCATTACTGTCCACAGTCCTCCGTATGTTGGAAAAAAGTTGCCACGCCAAAGCTTATTTTTTGTCGTACCAGTGTTAAAAGCAAGTAATGTTTAGAAAAAGAATTGCGCTTTCTTTTTAATGAAAAACACTTTAATTTCTGAAAACCAACGGCACATTTTCCTATACATCGTTATTGCTAACACTTAATTTTTGTACTGTATTAAAATATGCACACAACTGTACGGTAATGTTAATATGTAAATCATTTTACTCGAACTGTTATCCGTTGAGTGACTGAACTATAAATATACAGTGGCACTGAATATAATGCAGTCACTTTAAAATAATATGTCTCGAATTTACTTATATGGGCAAAAATCACGAAGACAGTCATACACGGAAAACTAATTTTTAGCTGCACGTTTCGTTATTGTGTGTCTGACAGAGCGAACTATTATTAACTATTGTGCTAACCACTGACGTTGCAGCATTGTTTGCAGTGCATTGCTACAAGCCTAGAGCTGTAAGAGATGCATTGTTTTGGGGCTGCCTTGAATAATGCAAAGAACACACTTGCTAGCTGGTTTGGCTATCACGTTGGTGACTATCTGTTTTCGAAGACGAACACAGAGTGGTATGTATGGAAACAGTGGGGGCATGGAATGGTATGGAATACAATGTGACTGGCACCGGTTGTCTGGTTATTTAACATTATTTAAGCGATTTCTCTCAATTGTAGCCAATACATAGTTCCCATTTTACTTAGCATGATCTTTTCCGCATTCCTTTTGATGACCAAATGCAAATATTTATTCCCAGCATTTTCCCCTTTATTTCAGGCTACAGCTTTGAAATCTGTGGGGGTCCCCCCAAAAGGTGCTTAGCTAGCATTATTTCTGTAGACTTGTTGCCCTTGATTTCTTTCTCTCGTTCCTAAAAACGCACTGCAATAATAAACCCCAGCTCTACGGGCAGTGCTGTTTTACATACGGGTTAGACACGGCTAGAGGCCAAGGTCAAGTTGAAAGTTGTAGTCTCGCCAATGTGCGAACTGTCATTCAAAACCTGAAGACCCTGTCTGATTTGTTAAAAAGGAGCAGCCATGAGAACACTAATTCCCCTCGCTATCCTCTCACTTCCCCACCCCTTCTTCTTTCGTTCAGCTTTCAAGCTTTTTTCCGCCTATCTGCCTATAGTTTTCAAGTCTTTTCCTACAGTTATAGTGAAGCCATTTGAAATTGTAGCTTTGTTTGAGACACGGTGCAAACTGTACGAGACGGGTGGGGGTATCCGGTATGCTGTTTTTGTTTACCCACTTGGCTTTGTTCCAATTCTTTGTGCAAAGGGGAGAAAAGAGATTAGAGAAAAATGATCACACACACACAAATTGTAGGTTGAAAATGGGGGCATGCATATCACTGCTGAGAAGCCCAGTGATATAATTGTATCCATCTCTTATTTACAATGACGTGGGCGAAACTCATATTGAATAGTATCTTTCCCCGCACAAAATAGTCAAAATAGCATCTTAATTGTACATGCTCAATAAAAAAATACTGACGGGCTAAAAGAACTTTTATATTTGTTCTGGTTACCTAATTGTTTTGCTAGGACTCAGGTTTAACTAGGTATTGACACTGAGAAAGGCGAAAGATGTCAGCAATTTCCAGCTACATTTTTAAATAACTTGCATTCTCATCCTTTAGGAACAGAACTCTTTATGTTTGAATGAGTACCTACAACTTAACAGGAAAACTAACTGTGCGGTTTGAAGGCTATCAGATATCGAGCAGACCAAATGGTGTTCGAAAATAGTGGACTTTGTAATGAATACTGGTTCTAATAACATGTTTTAATTTATTTCCAGCCCTGTATGTAAACCATTTATTCTCTAACGCTAACTAGACATCTTTTGGTGTCCCAGTACAACGTATTTGACTGTGTTAACTAATTCCACCAGAAATTATTAAATTACTTTAATCAGTTGATTTAATTTGACCATTCTCTACAACAATCAGAATTGGAAACATAATTTGATCATTTAA
Source organism: Mesoclemmys tuberculata (assembly GCA_007922155.1). Taxonomy (NCBI): domain Eukaryota; kingdom Metazoa; phylum Chordata; order Testudines; family Chelidae; genus Mesoclemmys; species Mesoclemmys tuberculata. The sequence continues at coordinate 56,145,429 of ML675603.1, forward strand.
AAGCACCTATGTATAAAAAGGAAAGATTAGTCAAAAGCTTCTCCTAACTATTAGTCCATTTAACATCAGGCAAGGTCAGGAAGATACTAACAAGTGATAAAGCATCAGTATTTTCTTGCAATTTGATGGCGATCTTCCACAGTGCTTTATAATTTTGGAAAGAAATATAGCTGTTAATCAGTTTCCTCGAAAGGGATTTATTAATTCCATTAGGGGCATAAGGATGAACACTGCGTTCATTATTTTATAATTGTATAAAGCACTGAACATTTTCAATTCCATACAGTTTATAATTGCTCAGAAATTGTATTCAGAGTGAATGGATGCGCTGCCTCATCTCTTTAGGCAACAGTATTCTATTTCAGCTGTGTCGAATACGCACTGGTCTTCTCTCCCTAACACCGAGATAAATCGGGATTAACTCCACTAACTCACAGATGTAAATCGAAGCAGAATTTGGCCTTTATAAGTAGCCAGGGCAAGTTAGGCAGGCAAAACTTTCACTGAAACCAATGGGTTTTGCCTAAGTAAAGACAACAGGATTTTGGCTTTAAACCAAATTTATTCAGAAACTGTAAATACCCTCCTATGATGGAAACATGGTTACTTTTTAAAATTCTCCTAGCTTCTCTTGAAGTCACACACAGTACTTTCAATTAAATGTCATGTTTTGCAAAGACGACTGTATAGCCACAGAATTCCTAGAAACCTAATGGAAAAGGGCTTCAGGTACGCCCACTTACAAATACTTTTTATTTATTATAACATAATAAAATCGTAAGAATCGCTCCATAATAATATGAAACTATACGTATTAAACGGAAATCCAATCTTTCCACCCTTTCAATAAAGTTAATTAATAATCTAAAGGGAAAATGTATGGGCGTTAACCCAAAATATAGGTTAATCGCAGTTAAATCCTTTTCAACAAGCTAAAGAACTTTGTAGGTGTAGAATGATGTTAGCAACTAATAATAGTCTCAGTTTTTAAGAGCTCAGAAGTCTTGGAAGATACAAGAGTAAATGATAGTAGGAGCAGATCTTTAATCGAATTTGATGTTCATGAGCAAATGAAATTTACCTGCCATAACATTAATTTGGAGGAGAGCTGTCAACGCTGGCTTCTTCCATAATTTCTTCGCATCAAGTATTAAGATAAACATTGCTCAGTTCGGTTTAAAGACACTTTGTATTTCAGGATATTCATGTGTTTCTAATGTAACTAAGCAGCTTTACGAGCAGCATTTGCAGGACATCTTAACTCTCTCCCTCCCACGGCGTGCTGGTGGTTCTAAGATAATTGGAAAATAATAAGAATTATTAAAAGAACATGCCAGGGAGGGAATAAAGATGCCTGAAAATGTGTTAAGACATTAATAAATATAGGTACATTTCTCTTCAATAGGAAGAGGATAAAATCCCTAGGGATACATTAAATATTTGCATAGATATATCAGTCCATTCATGTTTAAAATTACTATCCTAGAAAAATGAGGTGTACTCAAAACTAGTGTAACCGTTTTCTCTCATTCACAATGTCGGGCATTATTTCGAGTCTAATATTTATTAACACAAGTGAAAAGAATGATCATCTTTCTCTGTTTTTCTTTTCTATCCCTACCCAAGGAATATAAGACCATGCCGGAAATACTGTTCAAAGTGAGGCTGGGGATGACCCAACAGTTTTTAAGTAAATACAATGTTCCTAATTGACACTTTCTCATTTTTCTGTAATTTTTTCATGCATGTAGCTCCAAAGAGATACAGATTATTTCTTGTTTATGTCTGGTGGATTAAACCAACAGAAGGCTTTTGATAGTAATGGAAAACATTCTATTAAACTGTAGTGTAGATACATTGATAAACAGAAATGTCCGTTTGAAAGCTTTCCCTAAGCAGTAGTTTGAACTGATGGTATGCAATGATAAAGTCCCACCTACAATTTCAATTAATTTTGCCTTGCCAAGCAAACTAAAACAGATGCCTCCCCAACCTGTTCAACCCGTTTCCACAGAGAAAACAATGACTTTTTTTTCTTTCTTTTGGTTTTTTTTTTTTTTTTTTTTTTAGTAAATCGTGATAAAGATGCCAGACTGTGTGGTGTGGAAGTGGAAAGTGGTTTTAGCAGGTCAATTACATCTTTCTGTTAAAAAGTTCCACTATGAACAAGTATTAACAGTAGATAGCAATATGATGATCAAGTGCGAATCTCTTCTAACACGGTTGTGTTATCTATCCACTGACGTTCATACTCTAACATTTGGGGTTTAAGTTACTTTATATTTTAGCTACTAACTGGCCACATTGTGGAGAAACTAAGTAATGCTAGGGCATTCTCAGCCCCAGTTGCTTATACTTTCCGCATCTACTGGGAGTTTGTATTAATTGCTACCACATGATGACATACCACGTTGTTACTGATTACAATTCAACTTATGCCTCAGCTTTTCTCCTAAGTAGTTCTTCCTGAGTTGCAGGCCCATTGTGCCGTTTATTTCCATCCAAAACGAGCGAGAAGAGCAGTTTGAATATAATGTCTTTGCAGAGCGCAGGAGAAATACCTTTCACAACGCTTTCATCGCGGTAACATTCCGTTAATAGCGTGTCATTTACATAACGTCCTATACAGCTTGATCCGTAACCGGAATGGACTCTCCTGCCTTCTGCAGTTTCTTTACTTTTTGGGACTAATTCTGAAACCAAACCTTCACCTATGAAAACAATTAGATAATTAAAGGCAGCAAGGGTTGTACACAGCATCTAGAGGGGGGAAAGAGACAGTCATACATGAAGTCCTCCCACAAAGCTCTAAATACAAGCTACCTGTTATATTAGTCGAGCTCTTATTTTGCGATAAACAATGACTCCAGTTAAACCTACAAGTTTTACTCAAGGTTGTGGAACTGGCAGGAGAGTCACAGCCCTTCTGTTTTGTGGTCAGAGAAGTACATTATCGAGTAATAATAATCCCATCATGTAAATCTGCCCTGAAACAATCAGAGTTTATAGTTAACCTTTGATATGGTGAACATGGGTACTGTGTACAATTCATTTCCCAGTCAAGATGCTGCTTCATATATGATTCTTATAACCATACCTCATTGTATGTACGCTGATCATATTAAAATTTAACGATCTTGAATAGCTCCTACATGTCTATGGCTCGATCCTTCTCCCGGTTTAGTCAATGGGAATTTTGCCGTGTATTTCAGTGGGAGCTGGAGCAAGCCCCATAGAGCCCATTTTGCTCTCAAAGGCACTCGGTTCAAGACTGATTGAAATCAATGGGCTAAAATCGTGGATTTATTAAGCTGTCAGAACTGCTATTGAAATCAACGGACTGCGGGATTTGACCCAAAGGGAGCAGTGTTTGGGGATCTGAGGGCAGAGCTGGGCCAGTTATTTTGGGCTGCTGTGACCAATTATTTTTTAAATTTCTGTGTGGTAGCCTACCCCTACGAATACCCTCAGTGGCTACTATATTTCTGCAATTAGAATTACTTGTGAATACACCTGTACCGTATTAAAGTGCACTGGATGGTCTGCGCACGCGTGTCGCTTGGTGAGGCCAGGTTTAACAGGGATATTTTGTCTTACTTCAGGTGTCAGAAATCGGTTGTCTTCAAAGACTCTTTCTAGCTCTGCGGTTTGCTGTTGACTGTATGGAGGTTCCTTTTTCCTTTGTCCAGTTTGTAGCGTTTCCTTGAGCAGCCAGGTCGAATGAAAACCTAACTTGCAATAAAAACTTTTGATATTAGTTTTATTGGTATTTAGTATGAATTGGCATTCAATAGAGTTTTAATATTTTTAATTTTATGGGTTTGAAAAAGTACACACAGATGTACAAAATACGGATCGACAAAAAGAGCCCTCCTCCCTCCAAAGAAGAGGAGTATTTAATATCAAATTGACTTTAAATGTGTTACTTATATAACTTTGCGGTAATTGTTCTTTACTGCAGGCCATTTTCTCCTGATATTTCATTTTGACTCATTAAGTATGTTTATTTTTCAACAAAGAGACTTTATTCAAGTCTGGTGTTTAATGAGAAAATATAGGAGGATTTGCATAAGGAAACACTGCTATAATCGGGATTTAATTAGTTACATTAACCATATATTTCTAATCTGTGAGCTGCTGGTGTAATATTACGCTGCACGTGAACATGATCATATAAAAGAACGAGAGGAGATGGTTTCAAAAGTGCTGTTACCTTATCTGCACAATCCTATTATCATTACTGAGACAAATAGGTTACAGAAATAAATTGGAATCTTCCTACAGATATTTTGAGTGTCCTCGTTTATTTTCAGGAATGTTTCAAATGATTAATTATATATCAACCATTTCCCAGCATAAAATTAAATTAGACCAAGATATTAATGCATACAATATAATTATATTATACTTACTAAATATACACACATTTACTATATTTGATCAGTATATAACTCACATAGCAAGAACAGGCCCTAATTACATTTATTATAACATATTCTGTGCTTCAGGTTACTACTTTGTATGCCGCAGCATAGCTATGGTCTGTTTAAATGCAGGCACTGATGTCTTTATGTTCATAGTGTAATAAGATATTAAAGAAATGTCCTAAAGTTACTGTGGAAGTAAGATAGCACAAACCAAATTCACAGTATTTAATAGCATGCCTTTCTGAAGGAATAATTTAATCCTTTTTACATTTTTTTCCATATCGTATTGTATTGTACGTCTCCTTTTTTTAGATGAGAAATTACATATCTGTCTTGGTGGCTATTACATTAAAATTCTGCTCTAAATATACAACCTTTTAGTATATGTGAGAGGTTATTTACTCTGTGTTTTGCACAGGATGAATGGAAGTAGCTTTTTAGGCCACATTTGAGATTCCTGAGCGTTTGTCAATAAACCCAGCAACACAGTCTGCACTTAACTAATAAGCAAATTATAATATAAGGCAACTTCTATTTTCCCCCTCCTCTTATATATTATTTACTGCTTGACTTGTCTTCACTTAGTTTGTATCCACTTTGGGGGAAGGACCTTGTCTACTTATGTCCTTGAGCACATAGGGACCAATCCAGATTGTGGCCTTAAGTGCTATCATCATATAATTAAATAACAATCTATTATATTATTTTCTCTGTGTTAATATATTTGCACTGTACAGAGTGCTAAGCATAAAGACGGGGGAACACACACAGTAGGCCCGATCCTGCGCCAACTAAATCAAATGCAAAACTCCCACTGACTTCAGCAGGAGGATGAGTCACATTTGTAAAAGGCCTGAGGCCAGCAAAAGTAGTAATTGCTCGTGTTGATTTGCAACACAAGAATCTGTCTATGCAGCACAAAAAATACCAGACCAGGGAGTCTCACCAGGTGGTGAGAACGGAGATGGGGATATAAGCTAAGGTAGGGTTCTAGGAGGAAAATTCAGATTGGCCTATTAGCCTAAGTGTCCAAAGTAGTATTTGGCATAATAGTGGGACAGAGAAAGGGGGTGTTTTTATGTCAGCATTTCATGCAACTCTTCATAATAAATAATATTATAATAACTCTTCAAAATAATGAGAGGCTACCCAATAGGGGTTAGTCTGCAGTTAAATGCACTCAGTAATTCCTTAGTACAGATACTTAATGGTAGAGAATTCCACAGTCACCATGCACACAACGAAAGGCTCCCTTCCTGCAGATTTAACTACGGTTGTGTTAGTAGCTGAATATCCGCCACTTATTTCTTACTGTGAAGTCGCTACTTGGTGCCTGCTAGTAATTACCTGCTTTCATCCACTTTAAAAAAGCCATATTTCTTTGAAATTTCTGGTGTAGAATGCGCTGTTATGTCAGGTCATATGTCATCGCCTAGTGCAAGGGTAATTTGATGTAACCTAAAATAACGACTCATATGTCACACTGCATGAGACATGTGAAGGCTGATCTGCCTTAGCAAAGGGTAAGATTTTAATTGTCATTGGAAGCTAGCTGTTCACACTGTGCTCAGGGCAGCCAATACCCAGTCTTGTATATGCAGTATAAATGAAAAGTTCAACAGGTCTGCCGAAATCAAACATGAAACCTGTTTCGACTGAGATAATATGGTTATAATATTCCATTGACCCCGACGCACTCCGTATCAGCCATAAGCAAATCAACAATTTTACAAAATAAAACTGAATACTTTGTCATGGGAAGACAACACAGACCAAAAGCACTAGGAATGCATAACCTGATGCCAGTATACTGTATATCAATAGCCTACTGCTGAACTGAGAAGACCGCAGTTTATACAATTAAACTTCAGGAAGTTTTACTACAAAGGGGAATAATCTGCGCATGAGGTGGTGGAGGAATAAACTGGTATGTCAATATAATTTGGATGAGGTGGATCTAACTCTGTAAATCTTTGGTAAATAAACGAAAGTTGACTTCGTTGCCCAATTTATTTTAGACGGCGGAGGGAAAGATTGCCCTAGTTACCCTAGATTTTTCTAAAAGAGGGGTCAGAAGTTTGCCCTGAAATTATGTTGTTGTCCTGCCACTCAGCAGTCATTACTTAATTAATCTTTTGTTGACCCTTTGTCTTCTGTGGAATGACACAAGAGTCATAAGGGAAGAAAAATTGTATCTAACACATTAGCTGGAAAAGGGACACCAAGTAAATTCCATCTGGTGAGCGTCATGATGTGCCGCGGGAAGGGGGTGTTAAAAAATGGAAGCAAGATCAAGCCATTAAGGAGTATTCAACTAAGAGGATTAGCATAGATAAAATGAACGTCTGTAAGTATAAGGAAATGGATCCATATAATTCAGTAGCAAAGTCAGTCATCAAGGTTGTTCCAATTTGACTGGAAACATCAAAGGCTGCTGCTATATGTACAGTAAATAGATGCACATCCAGCTCATAAATCTTAATCACATATACAAAAATTGCATTATGAAAAAAAGTCATTAAGGACTTTCTAAAAAAAATCCATGCGTGGAAAATATTCACAGAAGGGTGAAAAGACTTGAGGACAAGCAACGCTGTTGCTGGAATCTCCATATTTGACAGAAGAATTGAGAATTTTCTCAAGGAACAAAAAGAGTAAGTTATGCCCAAATTTTTCAGAACTGGTGCTTAAAATTAGACTCTTAATTCGTTATGCAGGCATCTAAATAGAAAATGATCTGATTTCCTTGATGTGAGGCATCCATAAATCCCACTGAAGTCATTAGGAAGGGCAGGTACTCAGCATTTTAAAAAAGCAAGAGTTTTTTATTTGGGTGCTGATACAGGTTTGGAAGCCTAACTTTTGGCACCCAGGTTTGAAAATGTGGACCTTCGGGTCAAACCAATTGTTAAACCGAACAGCAGAAGAAAGGTTCTGCAAAAGAGATTGACGAAAGGGCCACTGAGAAGAGAAATGGCCTAGTTGATCACCGAGGCACATGCGTGGAAAGAACTTTCGGACCACCACTACGGCATCCTCCTGCACCATGGGCAGATGAAGCCTGCTTTCTGCAGACATGCTGTAGCTGAGATACATTATTAGATGCTTAGCAGGAAATAGACGTGAATTCAATAGGAAGTGAAAAACAAGCACACTTCCTCTGCGCACCGAGTCTGGAAAATAAACCACCAAGCAAAATGGCCAATTCTAGTCTCACCAGTTCTCATTTGAACCAGGAAAATTCCTTTGTGTCTATGACACGTGTCCTATTTTTGTTGCCCGAGGTGCCATAAGTCACAAGGTGATCGTCAACTCAGGCGGCAATGTGTATTCCAAAGCTTAGGGGCAGGTCACCCCATCATCTTTCTTCAGCTCACCGCAAACAGCGCGATAAACAAGAACCACTCGTTTCTGCGCCCATGAAATGGAAATATTTGAATAGCCTGGTATGGACCGAACAGATCATGCAGAGCGTCACGAGGGTCATTCAGAAAACTCCCAAGTACATCTGCCATTCAGTGAAGACACAATGTGAAACGTGAAATGAGCAAACAGAGTCTAGCAACACAAAGCCATCCGATGCCAGCAGCCCATGTCGATTCAGTTCTTTGCATGCGCCTGCATGTTCGTGTTGCTTTGCTAAAACACAGTGACGCACTGCGGACATTTATTACAAACAAATAACGTATATTTGCAAATGTCAACACGGACCTAGAGGTTGGAGGAAATGATTCCTCCCTGAATTCAGAGCACCCGTAATAAACTCAGGGCTACAACTGGGAGAGTGGCAAACTTGCTGCTGGGAGCCGGGGTCGCCATTGTCCGCTTGAACTTGACCAGGGGGTTGGGTCGGTCTTGACAGCTTCAGAGGGGGCTGTGCTGCTTTCGACTGGCACCCGAGCCTTCCAATCGGGGAAAAGGGGGAAAAGAAGTCCAGGGGACAAGCTGGGCTCCCCCCCTACCTGCAGAGGCAAGAACAGCGACCTCCCAGAGACTCCACTTCCTAGGGTGGAGGTATTACGGCAAATCTTAAATCATCAGAATGGAAAGGAAATGGCCCGGAAACGTGTGAGGAGGAGAAGGAAGGGATGGAAGTTGTGCATCCGAAATTCCTGGGAAAGATCGCTGCTGGCTGATGATTCAATCTGAGCTGCAATTGCAAGACATCCCCACTAGATGTCTTACCAGTTAATGATAATTTGAACAGCAAGAGTTTCCAGAAAAAGTCCGATTCTCCGGACACTTTGAAGCCTCCTGTGCCGTTTTGAAAGTAAACCTTTTTTTTTTTTTTTTAACCCCTTTTCCTTCCTTAAAGAGAATTCTGCAGCTCAGACGAGACTAAACTACGGACTTCCCCGCAGACAGGCTTTGGTGTAAGGCTCATGCAATTGGAATCCTTTTTATTAACTTTGATACGTTTAAATAACACAGTGAAGCTGTGCACACACCTCGGATTAAACTTTAATCATCTGAAGTCAAGGACGCGAGGGTGGTAAATGAGTTTACTTTGACATTTCTCTTTTAGAGCAATATACGGTACAAGGTTCATTTTAGAGAGACATATTGAGCTCTTAAAGCTTTAAAGGCGCAACAGAGGTTATGTATACAGGCTGTTGCTACCTTAAAGCAGAAAGCTCTCAAGAGGTAGATTGTGTTCTTGCTAATTGTAGCACATATATCCAGGCACCCGATCTAGTTGAGATTGCTTTTGCTCGCTGCTAAATTCTCTCTCTCTTTCCATACACACACACAACACTAAAATATGAGAGTGTGTAATGAGAGATTGATATATACATATAAACATTATATTGATATATAGATATGTATATAAACATGTTTAAAATGCAAAAAACAAAAATCCAAGCTTTTCCTTTGAACTCAACGAATGATTTAGTTATTTGAAAAGTTAATCTCAAATTATTTCATTAAAATTCCTTCATTTAAAAATTGTATTTATTTATTTCTATTCCACACCGAAGATTTCTTTCTTGTCAATAAAACAACAAGAGTTCTGTGGTACCTTAAAGACTATGAAATTTATCTAGGCATAAGCTTTCCTTGGCAGAAACCCACTTCGTCAGATGCAAGGTTGAACATAGGTTAACACGGCTACCTCTCTGGAACTGTCTCTCGTCAATGTGTTTGTGGGGCCATATAATCTGAGATCACAAACTATGTTGTATTAATAATGAACAAAACTAAAAAAAAATAATGTCAGCATATTAAAGAGAAATCTGGTGTAATTTACTGTCAACTGGTTTTAAATTAGACATTTTCTGGTTAACACTTACAAGGGAATGAAATCTGTGGATTGCTTTATTACCAATCAGTTCTGTGCTCATTTTACCGTTGGTAACTGAAAATCTTCGTCTTGAATTTTTCTGATAGATTTTGGCGCCTAGGGAGCAAAGCCAGTATTCTCGCATGAAGTTTTAGGTACTGGACAAAAGCATAAGCATAGAAAAGGCCTAACTATCTCAATTCCTAGCTTTCATTTTCTTTTCTCTCCTCCCCCAATCTGTCCCCACCTCGGCTTTACATCCTCTCTGAAAAATATAGAAACCTACCCGAAAAGCAACATTACACCCATTGTTAGAAATACTAGGCGCGGGCGGGGTTTGGTTTCGTTTGTTAGTTTTACAAAGCCAGACTAGAGATAGTCAGCTCCCAAGGTCATTTATTGCCTCTCAGACATCCTACAAGCAGTGTTTTCCACAGAGGGGTAAAAGTCCCTTTCTAAGAAAGGGTTGTCGAATCCCAGACGTCTATTAGATACAATGACAAAACTCGCATTGATTTTAGTGTGTGGAATATCAAGCCCTTCTGAAATTTGCGATGTAGTAGAAGAAAACCACTGTATTTATCATTCCTAGCATGAGACGAAAAATATTTCGGGTACAAAATTACTGATTGACTTTTCATACGCATTACAATACACATTGATCTTATAAACAAAATGTCCAGGAAACAAATGTAAAATAATCATATTTACAAAAATTACTATGCTACCGCCACAAATAAAGGAAGAATTTAAAGTAAAAGCTTCCACCTCTTCACTTCCTCCCTGCCCATTTATTATGTATATTATTCATGGTAATATATACATATAAGGAGTGTTGCTGTAATTTCTTATAGGAGATGTATCTGAGTTAAAATATTGCTCATGATCGGTGTAACCGCATCCAGCAGACAGAGAGGGATAATTTATTCTGTGCATTTTCAAGAAAGCTTTCCTAAAATCGCAAACCCACTTATTTTATTGTCCAAAGTGTCTGCTGTCTGTAATTATGAATCCAAGATGTTTAGTGTTTAAAAATACTTCAGTCGTTCTATACGCAGACATCGTTTTTTACTTGTGAAACTTGCTTCTAAAAATGAATCTGGAATTAATTAACTCGTACTGTTGAGAACGTTATGTGGCTCTACTGTAAACGTGTTGTTACACCTTTACAAGACGGTCTAGAAGACTCACTCAACAAATTGAAATTGTTATACATCGGGCGTTATTAATTCACGTACAAGTTACATTTCATCTTTATGGATCTAGGTTTTGATTTCTTTAACAGTCTTGTGATTTTTTCACTTATCCCTTATTGAGTCTAGAGGAAAGAGCGAAACTTGAATGGTTGTATATGCAGGGTCTTATAGCAGTAGGAATGTCACACAGTAGGGTCAGACGGGAGCAAGTGGGAATGGGTGGAGGTTTTGAAAAGGAGCGAACTGAGAAAATATCATATGGAACAGAGCCAAAAGACTTTTGCTGCAGAGAGGAATTTGTGCGTGTAGCACGGCTAATTATAGACCAAGTTATTAAGAGGAAAAACACCGGTGTCTTGCATGGAAAAAACAAATAAGTAGGAGGCTTCATCATCGATTAGATGAGACAGGGATCGCTCAAAATCGGGGATGGAAAGAGCTATACATCTGGCTGTGGAATTGGGGCGGGCGAGTGAAATCATCCTTAGATCCTGCTCAGAGGAAAGATTGTTGCGCTGAAACTAACATAAACAAAACGTTTCTTCTCTGTACATGAGAGGTCTGACTATGCGCAGCAGTGGCTTGCAACGTGCAAATTGCAACCTCCTCACAGACTGGTACAGGGAGTGTATCAGGGTAGGTGGTGTGAGCGTTCTACAGAATTTCCGATCTCAGAAACAATCCTTCGTAGTGAGCCTCTGCTAGTCCATCCCTTACGTGGACACCTCTGTGACTGACTGACGTCTGTCATTCACGGCCATTTCCCCGCTAAAGCAAAAGGAATGTGGATCTCTCAGACAATTTGCTGCCTATGCGGAAATAAAGTAGACCACAATGGGCTGTACTAACTTCTTACCTCCAGTGTTATGCCGTCAGGATTTAATTGAGAGTTTTGTTCATTTAGGAATAACTAGCACTCACATGCTCACACAAATGCTTAATTCACGATGAAGCTGGAATAAGTACCAGAGTATGGGTTGCTCTATAAACTTGGATTTGTGCTGAGCACACAATCATGCAATTATTCAGTTTTAAACCTTGATACTGCACGTGCAGAGGCCGCTCCCAATGAGCAATTTCATCGCCTGTAGAGATCATTAGGAGCCACAGGAGCATATTTACCAGTATTTGACATCTAGATGCCAAGATTGGCTTTCCAGAAAATAGGTAACATGTGAGGAGATAAATCTCACTTTGTGCTCCAGCACATTATTTCCCTGTAAGAACGCGCTATTTTTAATATGAACCAGTTTTAAAATATAAGTATTAAATACGTCCTTTTTGGAAGCTGGGGGAAATAATTTAAGTGGCTTAATAGGCTTTTAAGGGTGAGTAAAATATAGGCCAGTTTACACAAAAGTAAATGTATCTGCAAATTTATTTATATAAATCGCCAGAGAAAATAACTGCGTGCACACACACTCATCCCGCCCCAAAAGCACTATTGAAACCTGGTTTGAAGCATCGGGCAACTTTCTGATGTGGTTTGTTTTCTAGTAAGGGAGCTGATTAGTTCCCTTGAGAACATCGCTGGTGCCATCTTGTGATTATGCCGCTGAAGTTATTGAGTGTTAAATATGAGGTGATAGTGCAATAATTAGAGTACCCTAAGAGACCCCACGCTCCTGGCTTTAAAATTAAACATTTGTAGCATTCTGCAGAAAAACGAATAAACCGGTGCGCAGCTGCTGTAAGTTTTATGAAGAGGAAAATCGGGGGAAAGATTTGATGATTAACTTAAAAGCTAGCGGACAGCAGTCTGTATTCTTTATCCACCAAAAACTCCTGCTGATGTCTCATAGAAACCAGACTAGAAATAGGGTCAAATTTTGCCTTGAGAGACACTCGTGCAAATATTCTGAGAGCAGCCTTTGATCTATGACTGATCCACTTGGGAAGATGTGTGTGTTTATGGGTTGCAATGAGGAATTGCACCCAAGAGGAATGAATCGGGCCTCCTGCAGGTGTACACATTTTTTTTTTTACATCTAGATGTGGGAGAATCTGAGGGTGAATCTGTTTGTTTGGGCTTTCTAAATCTCCAAGGATGTAAATCTGGAGTAGCGCCACTGGCTTCAGAAAAATTAATTCGAATTTAGACCAGTGTGACAGAACATGATTTGGGTCCCCAGCTGAGGAGGTAAAGGGAACTTTGATGAAGAACTACCTAAAGAGGTACCAAGGCTAGCTGTTGTTTTCAAAATAGCAGAATAATTTTTTTGTAGGTATTATCATTTATCAAATAATCCACAACAAGAAAGAAAGAAAGAAAGAAAGTCATGTTCACCGAAACATGTGCATTACTCATGTCTGCAGTGTGACAAACTAAATATGTGATAAATATAGCGACTAATAGGGTTAGGGGGTATTGCTTGATTGTTTTTAGTTTTGTTTTGGAGGGTGGTTGTGTGTGTGTGCGCGCGCGCCGTGTTTCCTTCACTTCATTTCAATAAAAGGGAGGCTCTGAGCGTTCTCTTACTGAAATCAGTGGAGTTTGCCAGTGGTTTAAACCGGAGCCAGTTCGACCCTCTATATAAATATGTATTTCTACACTGAATAGCTGATTTTCAAAATAATGCAATCTGGGCTAGCGTTTCTCAACTTGTTTTCTCTAGAAAAACAATGACAGTAAAGAAATCAATAATCAGCTGCCCCCTGAAGTGTACCTACACTCTGGATTTTTGTTAGATTAGGAGATTCTTCCTGCTCGGATTCAAACTAGTTTGAATCTTTATATGAGTAGCCTCCTACGTGCACCCGTATAACTCAGAGAAGAATCTGACTCCCCAAAACAGGAAACTAGGGAAAGATTTATTAAAGATAGTGTGGGACATTGGACTAAAGACTATCGTGATTAAGGAAGTATTATTTTAGTGTGCTGAGTACCTCACACACAGATTTAGGGAAACAAACTCCTTGTTATGAAGGAGTCTAAGTATACAAAGAAAGCGGGAGGGAAGCTAGGAAAAGCAAAGGGACAAGGGTGAGGTTAAGCACTCACCATGCTAGTTCCACAGTTTTTTGTGAGAGTATTTTGTTATGGTCACAGATTTTTTTCAGAATGTTAAGGGGGTGTGAACTAGTTTTTATAGGCCTCTATGAAGAAATGAAACTTGAAGCAAGTCCTACAGGTATGAAATACATTCCAGAAATACAGTTTCTGGATTTATTTGCTGAATTTCTTGTTGATAAACTCACTCTCATTCCAAAGGGAAATACTTCCTCTGGCTTATTGTGCACCAGTCGTGTCTTACACGCACAGAGGAGTCACATTCAGGAAGAGATGGCAGCGCAGCGAAGTCCTTTTGAACATTACAGTTGCAGTAACTTTAGTTGATTGCCCCCTTTGGAACAGTGTGAGTTTTCTGCTGTCTTGGTTAGCTGGAAGCACTATTGTTTTTATTGCCTCAACCTCAGCCTCAGCTGAAAAATTTTGCATGAAAGACTGAGGATTAGTGCCCCAGAGCTAGATTTTCTGGTTAAAAGTTTATAGTAGAGTTCTCCATTTTCCAAGAGTTTTACCCTTTAATAAACAGTTTGTTACAGAGTCCGTGTGCACTCTACCGAGAGAAATGAATGTAGATTACTTTCGCACTACCCTTTTACTTCTGCATGTCTATTTTTAAAATCTGTGCGAATGCTAAAATCAAGCGACGTTAATGATTGAAAAATAACTATCCTAAGCGTCCTACAGTTAATGACCAGAAACTTTGATCTCCCTCCTAACAAACATTTTTCCCTAAACATGACTGGCTACTAATTGGATTGGACAGTTGCCTTTAATCTCTAATACAAGATTTGGAACCCAGCCAGACCAAATTAAAGTAAATCTGATAAACAAGAGGTAAACATGTCTTCGCAGGAAAACTAGTTTAATGATCTCATTTTGGGTGCCACCTCAAAAAAATTATCACACTACGGTATTCAGAGCATGGAGAATAAAAATCTTTCATATCAACTTCCGGTCACTTGGTGGTGTTTTTAATTATAAATAATGGATGTGTACCTGGAAGCAATTTATATTTGGGGTTAATAATCTATAGATTTAGCACCGAGCAATACATTATTTTACTTTCTGTAAAGCGGATTCCTGAAGCTCAGGGTAAAATATGTTTGGGACTTTTCTAAAACAGCCGGTGGTAGAGGAAAACGTCATGATCGACAAAGAAGTTTAATTTTTTTCCCAATCCCCTTCCATTTTCGTGTTGGAAAGCATATAAAATAAGATGGGGGAGAGGTGAGAGTGAGCTGTATTTGCAACGCCGCACTGTACATTTGCAAGTGTACATATCCAACAATGGGTGAAGGGATTATTCGAGGGGAAGCGTTTGTTTTATTAAATTGTATATGACGTTTTGATTAGAGTTCGAAGAGTTCAAGTGGAAAAAGCCCGAGCATGATAATAGCTGTCATAAACTCGTTTCCGTATGGCTTAAGGTGTAGAGGTGGACGCTTCATTGAACGCCTAGAAATATGGAGGTCTCCGGATCCTGCGCCCAATGAAGACGATTTCGCTGACTTCACTTCCTCGAGGACATGGTTGTTAATGATTTTCTTTGTTTGTTTTATGCACATTTCTATGAACCTCATCACCATAGCATCTGAGCCCTCTTGGGGTGAGTGTTATTTTCCTACATGAGCCACCAAAGAAGAATTCCCTCCTGATTCAGAAAGAGCGGCATTGTTTTGGAAAAATTCAGGGAAGGAAGGATTAATCCGATTCACCGAGTCACCGTGAGTAATTAGAGATCTGAGGTTTCTCCCCTTGTGGGTAGAGTATGCGCACCAACAGGAACACAAATGCAATTAAATCACAGGCTGAAAGCTACTAGGAAACTGCAAGCAAGAGAATTGCTCTGCGTTTGTCAAAGGATTTCAGAAAACAGGTGAAGAATTAAGATAGTACATAATACTGTGGTTATCACATGCAAATGGAATATTTAATCTACCATTTTATCTCGCCTATATACTTGAATACCTCCAAAAGTCCTTTGAACAAATATTGAGTTTCCAAGCCATAAATTTGTGTTATGCAAAGAGAAAGCTTTTAGGTTCTCCAGTTTAAACTCGTTCTTAATGTTTGTTGTATGTGCTGAGAATGAGCAAACCGATGAACTTACCTTTCACAGTAGTGGTAATTTAAAAAAAAAGGGAAGGAAGGACAATCAGAATAGATCTGAACCACATCTTTGCCCTTCTCAGTATTTAACTTATTGGTTAAATTAAATTCCAGTTGCTGGTCTTATTTAAAAGTAGCCCTGTAGCAGAGCTGTTGCTAAAGTAGCGTTTTAGCGCTACAGCTGTCCTTAATAAAATCATTTGCAGAAGAAAATAGCAGCAGTTAAACTGTTAGCGGTTTTCCTGAGGTGTAAAGAGGAGTTGGTTGTCTAAAGTGAAGATTTCGTTACTAGGGTCTCAGCTGAGACATAACAGCTGTCTTCGTTTATTAATTGATCTTTCAGCAGATTGCGGGGGAAATGCTGCTTCTGAAATACTACCACACAGAATAGGTTTTCTCCACGTACAGGCAGAGAGAGGCAGGCTCTGTGACAGCGAGGTACTGGATTTTAACTGCCAGGTGAGAGGTCCCTTTCCCAGCGATAGTGTTTGGATGGGGGAGCAAAAGGATTCTTCGGCCAGCCTGACTTGCTTAGCCAGCATTTACGGACGGAATAAAGCTAAACATTGGACAGGACTCCCTGAAGGAAAGGAGCCTTTCAGAGGAGTCATCAACCTGTCACCACTGTAATAAAGGTGTGACACATAGGAGTGCTGCAAAGAGGCTGATCTTTCTTTCCTGGCCTGTCACATGACATCGGTCAAAGTTACAAAAGTCTCCCCCCCCCCCTTACGAGCGGTCAGTATCCACTGATTCCAGTGGCTACTGTTACAGCCCCACTTCGTTGTGTTTTCTGTGAGAAGCAATCGAACTAAAACACAGCGCCCCACCAGTAAGTGCCGGGGCTAACATGGCCAGTTAATAACGCTCAAAGCGCAGGGCTAGGATGCAGGTCGGGGTAGAAAGCTTGAGGCCCCCTCACCCTGCCAAATGAGAGGATTACTTGGTCCCTCTTACTGAGCAAGTCAGTTACTATCTATGAACCGCAATGGCTTCCTGACCCCAAGACACTTTTTAGCCTCTAAAAATTCCATCCGTGGAGCCCTGTTTGGTCACTAATCTACCACCTGATGCCTCTGTTTGTTGTACCTGCTCGTTTTCATTGTCGTGTTTTGCAATGGACATCACTCCGCAGGAATATTGTCAGGAGTATTCTGGATGTCCTCCAGAAACAGAGCATGTGTCCATGGTTATACTTCAGTCCCATGAGGGGGGAGCTACATCTATTCATTCCCATGAGTGGTGCATATGGGCACTATGGAGGCAATGACGAGGAAGGAATGTAGTAAAGTAAATTGAACGGAAACGATGAAAAACAGCTCAATATCAATACTGTATGCGGAATAGCTCAGTAGCTGTGACTACAAAAGTAATAATAAGGGCTGATTTCCAACCCTCCCCCTCCTCAAAAATGAAAAGGTTAGGATGACTTTGCTGTGCTTTCTTCCAAACCGACATTTATCAGATAACGTTAGCCAGGATGCGGTCAGACTTTGTAATGTGTATTTAAGTGGGTTTTTATTAACCCTTGCAATAAAATGGATAACAAAAGTTATAGAGCTCATGGCAAAGGTGATGGATCTTAGGGTTGAAAGTTATTTTAGCAGGAGTTTATGTATATATTTTCGATTTGCTTAATGTAGATATAGCCAAAGGTGATGTTACAGACAGAAGATATTTGCCAGCTTCGGAGAAATTAGAGCCATATTCTCTGACCCAGCTGAGTTTGTACTCAGTGCAAGAGGCGGGGGAGAGGCTAGGGCGCTTTTAGGCACCTAGGTGGTCTCCTGATTTTTTTACTAATTGAGGGGAGAGAGGCTGGTGCTACATATAGATTAGAGCAGTTTTAGGGTTGCTTTAATCTAGGCCAGCTGCCAACCCCCCCCCACCATGGCTGTTACCCTCTAGGAATGATTAGGGTGTAGGGATACCCATCCTGTACTGGGGGCCAAGAGGCCCAAAGCTGGGAGTAGAGTGGGGTGAGGAATAGAAATTGGTTTTCATTGAACTTTTCAAACTACAACGATTCTCAATTGTTTTCCATGGCTTTTTCTCCAGCTTTTTCCTCCGAGTGACAAAATAGAAAAGAGGAGAAAGGGGGCTAAAGTAAGAGAGGAAGGAAACGGGAGAAGGGGATGGAAGACGTAGAAAAAAAGACAAATTTTATGAAAAAATATTTTGGGAATAAAAGGACATTTTTCAATGTAAATGCTTCCTAATGGAAAAAAGTTTTCTGTTTCTACCTGCAAGCTTGAACACCAGCCCTACACCACCAGGGGATTCCCTTAAGGGAGGTGGGAAACACGTGAGGACTGGATCTGTCACAGTAAACTTATGCTAGAAGATCAGTATAAAGTGGCCCTAATAAATCAGAAGATGTGACCGTTGGTCATGATCTTAATACTTCTTTTACTGCTAACATGAATACTATCAATATTGAGAATAATGCATATGGCACTTCGGATCTCCAAAGTGGCCTAGGAAGGTTAATAGCAATACCTAACACTTCATTGGCACAGGACAAACACTAACAAGTTAATACTTCCAACGCCACTGAGAAGGATCTGTGTGTTGTTATCCCTATTTTACAGAGAGGGAAATGGAGTCGGAAAGGTTATGTGCATCGCTGAAGGCTTCGCAGTGAGTCCACAGTTAAATTAAGCTAAGAATAGAATTCAGGATTTCCTGGTTCCCATTACCTACAAAATTCACTAGACAACACTCTACATCTTTCCAAACTGGTTTTAAGATACGTAATTTCCTTCTAATCAATTAAAATATACTAAATATTAAATTGTGGAATCAAAGACCACTGGAAAGTGACAATATTTTTACATTGGTAATCTGTTTTTATAACATTTAGCACGATGGTATACCAATGTTGCTGCTTAAAATAAGTACCAATACCATAGCTAAACCTGCACACAAGAAGAAGATATCTTAAACTATTAATATAGGAGTGCAAATGAGCACAGTAAGAGGACGGGGCAATGAGACTTTACACATAAAAGTTAGAAGGATTTAATTAAATCCGTTTAGGCCTTGTCTACAGGAGGAAATTGTAGCCATGTAAGGGCTTGTCTACACACAAATGCAAGGGTTTGATTTAAAATCAGTGTGCACATGGAATTAATCAGAAACTGTTAATCAGGAACAACTCTCTGTATAGACAAGCTCCAAACTGGTACAAATTTGTTTGTAGACAAACTCTTCTGTAGGCTGGACCTACACTCTCTGGTATGTGGTGAACATTTGATAAAAAAGGTTGCAAGATACACCCAATCCACTGAAGAAGGGTCAGTTAAACCAAAAAAGATGCCATCCTAAATTCCCATTATGAGCACGGAGAGAACTGACTTACTCATTTTTTATGTTCTCTGTAGAAAGATTGGAAGGCCTTCCAGAAAGGAGGCATAAGGAGGGCCAAATCCGTTCATCAACATAATCCCCTCCAAAATCAAAATCTGAGCCATAACTTGCACTGCACATAAGAATGTAAGTTATTATTTATGCCAGTGTGCGGTCACTGTCTTTAGGGAGGTTATGTGTACTTGTGGGTGGACTGGTGACAAATGAAAATATGCCATATGGGCTATAGTCATGTCATTGATATTATTTGGCAGTAGGCACCTACTGAAATGATGTGCATTGGAGAGTCTGCCTTTTAGCCTTCAGGGTCAGGTCTCTGTCTTTGATCAGATCTCCATTGTGAATAATATTTCAATTCTCTTTGTTGTGTGGTTGTCCTTGTTAATATGCTTTTAGCCACACACTGTATCTCCAACACCACCACCAATGAAAGCACCATTGCAGAGGTGACAAGCATGTAGGAGTACAGAAGAATATATGTGAAGACATGGTAAAAGGAAGTTTTTTCAGTGTAGAGAAACTTATCCCATTCAGATGCTCATGTCCTCTTACAACCTAACGACAGGTTATTCTCTCAGCTGTGACACGAGACAGAATTCCTATTACCTGCTCAGCCATATTCGTATTGTTTTTATGATCTTTCTGCTGGATCTGAGCTACATCGAGCTTCTTACCCGATTGCCATAGTTATGGGTAGTCTGTTGGGTGCTGGGTTTCCAAGAGTCTTTGGGGCGGATTGTGTTCTTAGACTCCTGCTATATTTAAAGACTTTTCCATTATTAGGAAAACACATGTGAAGCACGTAGATTAAGTCATGCAAATAGCGGAATTTTACCCCGGAACAAGGAGCTAATCTGATAGTTCCCCTCAAATGGAAAAATGATCGGTTGTAGAATATTGTTTTGCTGATCCTCTATTTCGCCCCTACTTGCATTGCTTACTTCAGCTGGGTGATATGCAGTTTAGACCTTAACCTTGTGGAAATCCCAATCCTTTGACCGTTCAAGCAGCTGCTTTTCCACTTCCCAATTTTCATGCTGATGTATTCATTTGATTTCATCCAAATCCATACACAAGTTTGGATTTCCTGGAGCTGGAAGGGTTTAGACACAGCAGGCACTAGATCGGTTATTGCACAGGGATTACATGCACCTGCCGAGCAAAAATTGTTTCAATCCTATTTGGTTTTTTTTTTTGCAATGTGCATCAGATCAGTTTCTAACCTTTGTCTAAACGAGATTTTTGCGGACCTCCGCCCCTCAAAACTGGCTGTTACCCACCTAAGGAGTGTATAATAAACCTCATTGGTTAAGGATCCAGAGGTCTATGGCTTCCAGGTATCTTGCACTAAAATCTCGTAGGGCATCAAGAACTCAGGCTTTTTTGTGGATGGAAATATAAGAGACCTATAAATCTCAAATTGTACAGAGGGCGAGGAAATCATGAGAGTAGGCCAGTGATATTACGGTGGGGAGCTGTGAAATCACCAAGGATTTGAACAAGCACACTTGGTACTGTGGGCATTAACAATGAAATTAAAATATTATACCAAATTTGCTGTTGTAGTCGCCTCCGACACTTGGAACATATGGCTCCAAAACTCTCCGCCCTCCCGCCCACCAAATACTCTAGAGCTTAAACCTCCAACAAGGTATTTTCCAAGGGAAGTTTTCCATTGTTCTTTTTTAAATAAGCCCTTTCGGGGGCAGTGTAAAGAAAAATAGTCTTTCGTAGCCACAACTAACCACGTTACCATCCATCGGCCCATCCCTCCGCCAAAGTTCTCCTCAGCAGACTTGAGCACCTACAGTCAACAGGCAGAGTACACTTAGCCTAGGAACAAAATTCCGGTGAATCGTGACATACCAAGATAAAACTTGAGCGAAGGCAGACTTCAGCAGGAATTACTCCACAGAACGGAAGGCCAGGCCAGCTAGGACTGGAACTTCATGCCATCTCCATAATGCTCCAGCAGGGTCAGTGTGTTAAGACAGAAGGATGCTATATTTAAAACTGAATAGACGCACTAATTGTGTGTTTAGGACGTGGCTGCATCTTCATGTACTGGGAGCTGCTCATACCCCTTGGTCCTTTAGTATAGGCGAGCTATTCCGAACTCAGTGGAAGTCTGCCACGCTGTCAGTCTCATCTCCTCTGAAGTTCATCTGATCCCACTGGGAGGTTGAATCGAGATATCCTCTGTCTTGTGGAGACTACAAAAAGGCGGCTTGCAATGGTCCAGTTATCATAGAATCATAGAAGATTAAGGTTGGAAGGGACCTCAGGGCAGGACCAACCCCAACTAAATCAAAGTTATGGGAAGTTAAACTCTCTCAGCAGAAGCCCTTAAGACCTCAATTAGTTGGTATGAAACAATCTGGTTGCAATGACTGGTCAGGGGCACTGAAACAGTTTTTATAGTGGGGGGCGTTGAGAGCCATTGAACCAAACTGCAAATCCTGTATATAATGGAAACCACTTCCAGCCAGAGGGAGCAACTCCCCCTACCCTTAGTTCCAGCACCTGTGTGACTGGGCTTAGTACGTTTACAAATGATGCCAGCTCCCTGTGTCTGAAGAATCTGTTTTCTTCTCCCATCCAGCTCGGTCTGCATCCACGCCTCCTCTCGGGCACTGACTTAGTTAGAGCAAGTCTGCTCACTGGTTGATTATGAAGCTTTTGAGACAACAAGCCTAACCATCTTTCCTTTTCAAATCGCACTTTTCAGCTTCCAAGCGTGTTGCAAGGAGATGGGAAAGCAGGTGCTTGCGAGATGTGGAGCTGGTGGGACCATCGGTTACCTCTTCCCCCACATTCAGCGCTGTCTAGGCGCCGTGGGTCTGGAGGTGCTTTCTATCAAACCAGACTTAAAAGTCGATCCCCGGCCACTCATAACTGTTGGAAAACACTGCGTTTGGGTAATGACTTACGGCCTGCCAACAATGCCCCTACAGTGTCAAAGAAAAAAAACACCCAACCCTTCTCTGCACTTTCTTTTCGGGGGAGGGGGGGAAACAAGCAAATAAAGGAGAGTGGCTTGTGTAGTGTTGCGCCATATCCCGCCCCAGAAATGGCTGCATTTCAGCGGTGAGAGGGGGTCCTCACAATGTTTCTATATCGCCTGCAGAGAACACTGATGATCTTGGAGAGGAGAGGCGCTGTATCCGGGTTCGATCGCGTTTTAATAAACTAAATTCCCAGGCAAGAAGCGCAGACTTCCTCAATCTCCCTTCACATCAGTACACTCAAGAGCCTGAGGCACGTCCCCACCCACACGCCGCTAGGTATCCTCTTTGTCTTCTCCCATACGTAGCCCAAGTTGGCTCCCTCTCCAAGCCCCTCCACACAACCAAAGGCTTCCTCCCTCCTCCAGGCTGTAGATAGGCACTGTTTCCCCCACACTCTTTCCTTGTCTTTCGGTTAACTTTTATTCCAGATACTTTTTCCTTTCCACTGACAATATCCTTTCCAAATTTCTTCTCTCAAAGGTGGCCGCTCCCAGGAAACACTGTATAGGAATAGGTTGGACTCTAGGTTTTGTTCCAGTGAGGGGGAGGTGGGTATACGGGACCCAGCTCCATAAAATGTTGTTGCCTTGTGCAGCGGACATACTTTTCGGCACTATAATCCGCTTTTTAAAAAAGTAAACCTTAAAAAACCCTTACAAATAAACAAAAACCTGTTTAATATTAAGTGCCTATATAGGCTGGGGGGGCAGGAAAAGCTCTGAAACGCGGGCTATGTTTGCTTTTCACCCAGTGTGGTTCTTTCTCTCCAAATAAATAAGGCGGAACTGATTTACCTTAAGGGCCCAGCAACCTGCCCTCCAGCAAAAGGGAAGAGAAAAATTCAGAGCAGGTCTATGACAGAGAATATGGAAAAAGAATCTACCACTATATTCCCGAGCATGGAAAAGTTTCGTGAGAATCTAGACTTTCGGAGGCCGTGTTTTATAGGGAACGCCGGACAGGGTGGCCCTGCCCAAAGCACTTAGAAATCAGTGGAAAGGCTCCCATTGACTTCAATGGACTTCGGATCCGGCTCATAGCAACTAGTTTAAGATGGTGGTTTGCTCCTCTCTTCGTTTTTAAAATGACCTCCAGTACTTTCAGGCCAGAATCACGTAATACTTTGGTGGGAGAGGAATGTGAAAACCTGTAAGTTAAAAGAAAATTTGGCATTTAAAAACTGAACTTTTTTTTTACTGTAGTGACAAGTAACTTGGAGCCAGTCCCATCTTGCTCCTGTTGAAGTCAAGCGGGAAAAAAATCCTATCGGCATCAGGCCATTCCTCTCCGATCATAGCATATATTGGGCCAGTTAGAAAAGTGAGGATAAGGGACTTATTGGAAACGCCTGCCAAATAAGAAGGGGGAAACATTTAAAATTTGTTTCAGCGTGTTTTTATTTTTATTTTTTTTAGCCATCCTAAAACAACAGTAACAAACATTAATAGAATTATTCAAAACCTACTATGTGGATTTATAGTGAAAATCTCATATGATTTTATATACAGACATATATACACTATAATATATGCATAAATATAATTGTGTGTATCTGAATAAAATGTTTACGGGAGTATTTTAAACACATTGAAATAAGCAAATTTCTTCATTTAGTCCTTCAGCTTCACTGACTTATTCCGATCCGTAAGCCCCACTTTCTCCTTTTGATCAGTTTTGTCCATACATAGAAATCCCTGGATGCGTATAGAAAATGTCCATAAAAATAATGCATATAACTGCGCTGGAACAGGTACAGGAGAACATGGTAAAGAAAAAACAAACAGCCACTTTTATAAACAGATGTGATCACCAGGCTGAGAGGCGGCGCGGCAGATCTCACGCGTTCTCTCTCTGCTGGTTTGGAGCTAAGCACCAACATTTTGCCCACGGGCTTTGGGAAGGGGTTGTGGGGGAAAGAGGGAGCCCCCTTTTCTCTCTCACGTGCTTTGAGCAGTTTTTAATTCCGATCTTTCCGAACATTCTTGGCTCCAGGACTGACCGGAAGAACAAAACAATCGTAGCAAATCTAACGTGTCTAAGAACAAACGGAGGCAACCATCGGGGATGTCCCTCGCCCCTGCACACACGGCGTCTTTGGGAACCTTCAGAGTCCACCTGGGCCGTCCCTTTTCTCTGCGTGTCCTGTGACTGCAGCATATCTTCTCCCCTTCCCGCAGCAAGTTGCGGGCTCCTTTCCAGTCTTCTCTCAGCATGGGCAGAGGAAAACAACTTGAAGCAAAGCCAAGCAGGGTCCGTCCCTGCGGCAGCAGCCTGTGTGGCCACCGATTCTCTCCAGCGCAAGCACAGGGCGGATTAGCTGGCTCCTTTCATATCTGCGGCCCGTCAGCAGTGGGGGGCGCAAGAAGACAGCAGTTTGTACAAGGCCTTTGCGATCACTGGAAGGCACCGTGGGGCTGGAGGGAGGTGGGATGAGACGACTGGAGCTCTGGAAGGAACACGGTTCTGCAGCCTGGGGAAGCGCCCAGCGCTGGCCATGCGCAATCCTGGCACTGAGCAGAACAAGCGCCTCTGTTCTCTTTCCCCTTCTAGCTCCAATGAGCCTTGCAAAGACTTTGAATCCGTGATGCTTTGATTTCCTCTCCCCCACCCTCCGGGGTACTCTGACATTCTTTGTTGGTGCCGGTTGCGCTGTGCTTCCCCTTTGAGCATCGCCTCTAATAGCGGAGACCTGTTTCACCGAATGCATGTGCTTCGCTTCTAACCCCTGGACTCGAAGACCATCCCTGCTCTGTTCCAAAGGTGCCCTGTTGGTGCACACCACAATAACCGGAGGGAGGAGACTCCATACAATAGTCAGAAAATATTAATTGCAAAACCTCACTAAGCAGCTCCTGGGTTGGATCAGAGGCTAAAACTCCTAATCTGCTGATCCTTTTATCATATTTATTCTCTGCCCCCCGCCCCACCCTATAAAATGTGTTCTGTCTACAGCGAATAATAGCGGCTTCAGCTGCACATGAAGAGGTTCGGTTTGTGCTTCGCTTTCCTTGCTGAAAAGCAGGCTGTGCGTTTCCCTGGCTGTATTCAGTGGCATGATATATAAAGTACCTGAGCGGCGGAGCGGCATATTAACCCTCGTGCTCTCACACACGTTTTAAAACAACCGAACAGCCAATTCAAAGAATGTCCTCGGGTCTTTTCCTCTGAAGTAGCTGAGATGTAATAATAATTTCCTATTTCCAACTGACATTTTTAATGGCAGATTTCCTGAAAATCCACACTGGAGCTCGGTTGCGCCGATTCCTCACTGATCCCACACAATTTATTAGAATGCTGGTTTCAGCTGCTCTGGAGAAGAGCCAGTCCCTCTGTGGGTTGAATAGGGAGGTGGGAAAGCAGTGTTTTGCTGAGCACGGTTGACAAACATAAGTAGAGCTTTACTTTATCTGTACGTCGTATTTTGCCCCCAGTTTCTTGCTGAATCTAAGAAAAATATGGAAAAGATCGGTTCATGTTGATACTTTTCAGGCCTGGAGATGAAGCACTTGGACAGCCAAACCTCTTACTGAAATCAGGGAATACAGTGACAGGCCTGGATATATGAAGACTATATTTAGACGACTACTGTAAACTGCATGAAGAGCTCTTATTAAGACTTCTTAATGAATGAATTAATTAATTTAACGAGGCGTAAATGTTCTCAATTTTTTCTCTTCTCTTCTTATATAGCTGCACTATGGACGTCCTTTCTAATAAACAATACTAATTTTAAGCATGTATGAGTCCTAGCAAACATCAGAGACTTATAAGAATCTTTCCCACGAGTCTCTGAGCCGTATTAACTTATTAGAGAAGCATTATGGGCAGCTGGGGAAGAAATGCAGTCACATTTAAGGTTGAAATTCTGCATCTCTATTGCCTATGATTCAAAGAGCTAGCTCATGTTCGCTTATGGCATTTTTTGCTCTCTCTGGCTCCTTTGTCCATCTCACTATTTGAAGGCTTAGGAAATGGAGTAAAGAAAATACAGCTAAAATACAACACATTGCATTATACGCCATCAATGACAATTTTAAATTAAAGAGTGGGTGTTTTTCTTAAAAAAAAAAAAAAAAAAAGCTCTCTAGGAATTATTTTGGGGAAATTCTATGGCTTCTGAGTTCTATAAGTAAATAAATATTGATGCCATTTTAAATTAAGAAACAACATGCATAGGGCCAAATATTGAAGTCCTCTCTCATTCAGGTCGATGGGATGTTTCCCTGGGTAAGAAGTGGGTATACTGAACGATCTGGCCCTTTATTTATCCACCGATTTGTGTTCTTGAAACAACTCACATGGCCATAATACAATTGTGTTCTTTTCACTGGCATCTGTACTTAATGCCAGAGTGCAACAAGATGATTTCGCCATCCATGCTGAACACAAGGTCCTCTTGCAGAAGCATATTTTCTGTCATGACAGTTACCTGGCTACTTGTTGTTTGCTCATTGGGGACTCTCTCCAGGATAAAGCCCTTAGTCTTATACTATACTTCTTTAGGTACTACAACACATCGTCTCTAGATATGAGGTTTGGGGCATAAGGATGGAGCATTTTTCACATAAGAAGCCACAGGTGCACAGAAACTGGTCCTATTTTTCTCCTTTTTGTAAGCAGGCGCATGGCCTGATTCTCCTGTCCCAGCGTGTCGAATTCTACCATTTTGCTCTGGCAGCGTTTTACATTCAACTTTGCACAAGTGCAAATGGCTGGACAAGTTGCACAGCTGCGGGGAAATCTACCCCGCGCGCGCACACACACCCCCGCCTGGCGTCCGACGGTTATTTTGGGATTAGCAGCTCTCTGCCAGCGTTGCTGGCATTGTTGTAGCCAGGTTGTTGGTCATGCTTTAGGAAAGCATAAAAGGCACCCTACTCTTTCAGCAATGGTCTAGCTGTAGAGCCTATGGTTGCATTTTCTCCTTATTGGTGTGCTCTATGCGATGGGATGAGACGACAGGAACCGTCTCAGATACTTGTATTCAAAATAATTAGCCGGAATAAAACCTACGCACCAATGCCGCTGAGATTGTTATATGAGAATGCAGAAATATGATCATTTCATCAGAATGACTCGAGCCTGGGGACGGTGGCTGGTTCCCTAGGGCAAAACGGATCTCCTTAAACATGTGTGCCTGAATTTCCGGGGTGGGGGTTGTCTTTTGGGGGGGGGCAGGAGGGGCGTGCATATCTGGGAGGGCTGTGAAGAGCGGACGCGAGAAGCACATTAAAAAGAGTCACGTACCGGAAGGGCAATTCTACCCCTTTTTAGCTTTATTGCATAACTGGAAATCGTCTTCGGGACTCCTTTGGCGATAGGAGGTTTTTAATACCATTTTACGTGGTAAAACCACACAGCCCCTCCCCCCCAGGGCTGATGTAACAGATATTTCCCCAGAGCCTACAGCAGGGTGTATACGCGAGTCATGGGCCCGAGTCTGCGCCTGTTCAAATCAAAGGCTAAACACCCTTTCACTGAAACAACAGCAGGGTTGTGGCTGACTAGGGCCCCCAGTGAGGGATGCTTAGCTCTCCTGGGCCGATTTTAAGCATTTGACCCAGACCTATGGCGGAATGGCCCCAGCCTACATTCCTTACCCAATGCCTTACATAGGAATCTTCACTAGAGCTTATTCACGTGAATAAAAGTTAAAAGGATCGAGCCCGAAAACTAATAGCCGGTGTTTGGGACAAGGGGGCTGATTTGGTCCTATTGAAGTCAATGAAAATTGGACATTGGTTTCAAAGGGCCAAATTCTGATGCCCTCTCTCATGCTGAGCCAGGTCTTGCTCAACAACTAGTCCTCTTCACTTCAATAAAACCAACACCGGCCAACATGGGTATCAGAATCTAACCCAAGAAGAGCAGGACCATGGCTGGCAAGAGCAATTAGATAGGTAAGACGAGGTTCCTAATAACTTAAAATGATGCTGCTACAAACCTAATCCATGTACGGCTTTTCACAAGAAACACCAACTACACTGTGTGTGTGCGGTGCCAAACGCGATTTATTCCACCTCCGGAAGGGGGAAGAGGGGAAGGGCATTTATTCGCAAAATATGGTGCAGTGTAGATTTTATGTGAATTGTAATGAAAATATGTATGCACATGTGATACCATCAGCACGTAAATTTACGGAAGCTCTTTATTTTGTTATGCATTGTCCCCGAACAATGGAATTAATTATATGGACATGAAGGTCTCTAGATCAGTTAATTACATTTACCACATTTTACCGAACAGAAAAATGCTACTTTGGGAACAAGTCATTAAAAAAAAACTAAAACATGACACTGACTTTAATCAAACTGAATCGTGAAACAGATCTGAAACTTCTTTTCCTTCCAAATAAATTCCAGGTAGTGAACCAGTCGTTCTATTCTGCAAGCGGAAAACTTCAAAGAGAAAAGCCCAGTTTTAACTTCTGCATGAGAATTTAGTCAAAACAAGTCATTGTTGAAACTTTGCAACTTAAAGTAAAATAACAAGCACAATAAAATGACAGCTGTTTCTTAACTGCATTCGGAAAGATTTTTATTAGTAGTAGGTTACTTTCCTAGAAGAATTCTTATTCCGTCAGTTTTAATAATTAGGTACTGACACCATTAAAATCCTCCGGATATCAGTTTCCATTGGTTTATCTGAGGAATGCAGGTGAGTAAATGCCATACACCACAAGTACTTTTTATAGTGGTTTTACAAAAATACACGGGTACAAGCTTCTGTTAGGTAACTATGATGAGGTGCCACAAAAGCCATCGAACCATACACAAAAGTGGTGGTAGTTTTCCTGTTCGACTTTCTGTACAAGCTGGAAAAGAATGAGAAAGAAAGCTAGGAACCTGGCTTCTGAAGCAATATTTGCCTAATCCAAAGTCTAGCGCGTGGTATCTGTCGCTGTAGTGAATTAGCTTCACACATAAGTACATTCAAACCGGTTAGAACCATAGAATCTTAGGACTGCAAGGGACCCCGCGAGGCCATCTAGGCCAGTCCCCTGCATTTATGTGTCCTATTTTTTCCGTCTTTTTAACATAAACAGATACTGAAGTTGTACGTTTTTAAATGACTCAAGAAATTAAGTTTTAAAGGTTGAATCCTGTACACTTTACTCACGCGAGTAAGTAAAGGGCCCGCTCCCGCTCCCTTTGAAGTCAATGGCAGGACTCCCACTGAGTTTAATGGAAGAGGGAGCGGGTCCTACCTTATTGTAGCGTTGCTCGAGCAAACAGATTAGAAATCTTCAGTTGCCTTGTGAAGTGTCAGGGAAGCATTGCTTCCGGTCTCCAACAGGTAAAAATAAGGAACAAAGGAATGTGTCCTACATATAGATGTTTGGATTAGGTTTTTGCTTGCTAAGCAGAACACAGAAAATACATGTGCCCATATACACATATGCCACTTTTTATTATCTTTCTCTTTAGTCCCACTTCTGTTATTTGCTCTTATTGTATCACCCTGTCTTTACACCCACAGAGTTAAAGAACAGTACTTCTCTTTCCTTCTCTCCAATGCTTTCACCTCGAACAAAGTCATAAAAACAGCCTTAATAAAACAGTGATGTGGTACCATTATTGTTAACACCACCCATTCACATTTTAAAAATAGGCTTTCTGCTTTTGCGATCCATATGAGTGAGGTCTACGTTTCTTCGGTTATCACTAATTCAGAGCTGTGTTTTTCAGGCAATTTTGTTTAAAAGGAAGGCAAAGGGAGGGGTCATTTGGAGAAATCCAAAAATCATAATAGATTCGGGTGACAATAAAAATGGGACAATATCATTAACGTTATTTTGACACCACATTGATTGGTGAATGACATATAATATTTAGTTATGAATGGTAAGCGGATTCATGAAACATGCTTTCCCAAACATTATTGTGAAAGGGCTCTTCTGTGTTATAAACGTACCATTAGCAGTAATGTACACGTTTTTCATTGCTATTTACAGGGCTTATTCATGGGCATATAAGAATCCCGACTATTTCGTTTGCTTTTTGGAACTGGGAAACTTTGAGTTGACATATTACCCTTTGAATGCCATCCCTTTGGTGTCTCTCTCTTGGGCCATATATCAGCAAGGAAAGCTGTAAACATGATGGAATAAATCGATCTTAAAAGTTTTGTGCCGCATCATGACTGTGACCATCTGTAGGAGGGAGATTGCAAAATAAAACATGAGGGTTTAAATGTTTCTTTGGAACACGCAGCAGAATCGTGGGACACAGACTTTCCAAATTGCTTGAAAATGTATCTCAGATGAGGGAGTCTCCCTCCAAATGAGTCTTGACAGATCTGCGGTAAACACTAGACAGACTACAGCAAGCCGAGGCTTGCATTCCTTGCGCCCTCAAGCCTTCCATTCATTTCAGTGGGAGGTGTGGGTTTTCAAAGAAGTGAGACTGGAACAGGTGGGGAGTCCATGTCAGAACTGTTATACCAGAGGATTGTTGACGTAAAGGGGACTATCCGTTGTGACACTCCCACCAGGCTTTAGAAACTAAAGACAACCCTTTAAGTCCCTACCCTGCTCCCATTTACATCAACGGGAAAACTTCCTTTGACTTCAGCAGCGACCGATCGAGACCCTTTATCCTTTTGCCTTTACTGTGAGCAAGGAAGGATATTTTGATGCTAAGTGTGTCCGGCTCAAGGGTTGGTTTGGTGAGCCTTGATCTTCCGCGACACTCAGACATCATGAAGGCAACGCCACACGCGACGGACAAATGCTCTAAGCCAATGTATGGGAAGGGTGGGGTTTGGGGGCGGTGGAAGGTGGAGGAGGGAGCCAGATAAAGACATGTAATCTAATATTGTCTCTCTATAAGGGGCAGCGAACAGCCTTCATTCAAATCATTTTACGAACTGGACACACTAAACTGCTATACAGAGCAGTCCCAATCTAGTAGCCTCTCAGAAGTGTTGTTTTCCATGCATCCCAGTAGTCATTTTCCTCATGCGATCCAGAGGCATTCCCTAAAGTACCAACCAGCTAAAGACAGCGGCCAAGTGAGCAGCTCGTGATCCCAGGGGCTTCTCACCCATCCCGTCCCGTCAGGGGCCGAGCTGATCTGTACTCCCGCAGCACTGACTGGTTTAGCCAACTAATCATTGCACTTTGTTCAGGATACTTCCACTAACGCTGCGTCTTACCGTCCAGCCTCCCCCCGTCTCCCCCTGCGACAGTGGCTGGCATTCATTTGCATAGAGCAAGACAAAGTGGAGTTTTGGCCGTCTCATCGTTCGGTGAGCGGTGGGTTTCCCTCTCTTTTTCCCCCCCTCGCTAATTACCCATTGGTTGCTTTGTATCAGCTAAGGGACTAGATATTCATAAACTTCCGTCTCAAACTCTGTTGAACTGGAGTGCAGATCCCCAGCTGGGCGTCCCCTCCCCTCACTCTCCAGATGGTACCCCTCTGCAAACAGCTAAAAACGACAATATTGAAAGAAAACCCAACCACTTTGATACTGGGGGGTCACATTCAGGGAGCTTCCGGAGAAGAAAGTATCTTACTTCTCACTGGTGCACAGTCTTCCGATTTGATTTCTCTTTCGGCAGGAGGAGGGACGCAGCGCTAGAGGCTGTGTAAACTTGGAAGCAAGATAACAGAATACTAATTTAGGGTTCAGTTTTCATAATTTCAGGAGCTTATCAAAACCGCATGCTAACGTGCTGTGCGCGCATTCGCCTAGAGAAATAGCTGGGGCATTTAGTAAATTATTATAGTATTTACGAACACGGAAGGTGGTTTTGTCACCGTCTCCTCATCAAAATATTTGATTTGCCGCAAAGTAGTATGTTTAACCCTGTAACTGGAACAGATGTTTAACCTATATACTGATACCATTGTAAATCCTGGTTTCTTTTCCCTATCATCATCATGGACCTTTTTCACATGGCTGTACATAAAATATAAAATGCTTCTTTCCATATGTGTTTCATATTCTCCGAGCAAAATAAGGTCACCTCAGATATGCCAGTAAATTCCCTGCCAGATTGGAAACGTAATTAGTTGAACGTTTTCTGTAACATGACTAGCCATTAACACTGAAAATACAGAACAACCTAGTTACAAGCGATGGTGAAAATTACTTTACACTACATGTGTAAGTAAATATTTTTTAATATATTTTTAAATAAGTTGCTTCCCTTGCTCATTGTAAATATCAAAATACATTTAAGAGACTCCATATGCTAATGCTTTTATATAGATAAACACTGTCTTTATACAGAGTTCTTTATTTCGACCAGTACTGTATAAATGGTGGCCCCTGCGTTTTATATTTTACAGCATCTGCTATTTTGCACGGGGAGTGGATTTGATAACTTCTATTTTGTCGAGCCTACTCTCGTCTTGGCAAACATTTTTGGGGCACTTTTTTCTTCTTGAGAAAAATAGAATTGTATGCAAAATATTTTATTATAAATGGGAAACCTCCCAATAGCAGAAAATTCATCTTTCAAATTGAAACTGTGGAAGAAGAAATAAGCAGATTCAAATGATAAAGACTGCCAGGACATCTACAATTACCAAAACCGCATCAATAGTATTATGTTAAGTTTAAACTGCAGTAATGACATTAGCGCCAATTCTGGCGTTTAAAACATCACTTGGGTAACAAAGCAAAGAACAAAGAATACAGAACACGCTGTCAAAGGAAAAATATTGAAACGGAACAAGTGATCAAAGCTATTTATACATTAAAATGCTAATAAAACGTTTCCTTATCCTCGATTTCGTAAAGGATTCTTAAAACCTCCTCTGTGCAGTTTTAAGCAAGCTGGTTGCCAGCAATAAACGAAGAGGCTTGAGTCTGTATCTTCACACTTCTAAAATGCAGCTATGGATCTTCTCATGAGTTTTAGATCAAGGTTCTGGTTTAAAAAAAAATCAAAAGGTTACTTAATTATCAAGGCTTCCCCCTGAGGAACTCTTCCCGCATGTTACAGTCTCTTTGCAGTTGAATTCCATATGCATCTCTTTTTCACACTTCCCTCTGCATCCCAAGGTCTTACACCTGGCGCATCACCATTAGCCATTAGCTCCGGCTCTTCCTTTCATCTTTACCGTGGCAGACGTTTCTATTTATCCACCAGCCATCAATGTGTGGCGTCACCAGTGGTACTGTAATGACGATTGCACCATTAAGGATGACAGCTTAGAAAGAAGAGGGCAATGGTGATCCCTCCCAGAGCCAGCACTGCACAGTGTAGTGTTCGCATCACAAGGTCACCCTATCTCACCGCTTGCTCCTCTGCTGCGGGTTGCACAAGATTGGGCGGGAGAGGGGGAGGGGGGACCTTGGGATTTTTTTTTTTTTAAGAATACCACCATGGAAACCAGAAAGGACATGGTGATGTTTCTGGAAGGAGGTCAACTTGGCACTCTACTTGGCAAGAGAGCATCTAATTTGTCAGAAGCAGTGGGAAGCCCAGTTCAAGAACCACAGGAAAAGATGATGCATCGGAGTTGCCTGAGCCCCAGATCTGGCCCCTTGTCGTCCCGGGAAAGGGGAGGAGGAGAAGGGGAGGTGGAAGTGCCGCCAGGGACAGGGACGGTCCCGGAGAGTCGCTCGGCGGCAGCAGCTCTGCTCTCGGCCGGACAGCAGCTCGCCTCGGGACCCCTTCCTAGCAAGGGGCAACAGAGCAGCTCGGACACCGAGTCGGATTTCTATGAGGAAATCGAGGTGAGCTGCACCCCGGACTGCGCCACGGGAAACGCCGAGTACCAGCCCAGCAAAGGTACCCACCGCTTCCCATTGCTTCCCCCTTCCGTTCCCCGGGCTCGGGCGCCGGCCACGCTGGGGGACGAGCGTTCTGGCGCGTGGGATCTCTGGTGCCAGGCTGCGGTTTGGTTTAGCAGAGGCAAGGAGTGGCGATGGTTTGGTGCCCGACTTCGTTTCCCTTTTATGCCTCTGCCACAGAGTTCCCTGGCCCAGGGGGTTTGCGGATGCAGCGATGACACTCTCTCTTCCACACAGAGGCGCATACCGCTCGAAAGAGCGCTCGGGAGTGGACCGCGCGCATGAAATCGCATCCTCCTCTAAGCAAATCCTTGCCTTCGCAGGTTTCCCTGCAGCAAGACTTTGTTCTAATGTTACCCCATCTGCGGGCCTTTCCCTGCAGGCTGCATGCTGTAGGAAGTCCCTCTTCCCGTTCCCTTCCCACTTCCCCACCCCCCTTCAGGTTTGTGTGCGTTTGTCAAGGACTGAGCGCAACCTTCCCTAGGCTTTCCGAGATCAAACGATTCGTGTCACTGCGGGCAGAGAGCTGTTTGTGGTCTGCAGGGCGAAATGCGCCTGGATGAGCACGGAAGCAGCCATAAAGACCGTAAAATCGCTGCAGACGCCCGGCTGCCAAAGGTGCAGCAGCAGGGCCTGTTTGCACGTTGGCTAAAGGTCCAAATTACCTTGTCACTTCCCTGTCTCGGTGGCGCCAGCTCGGAAATGGTCCCAATGATTTAATTGCCTTTGGTCTCAGGCACAATGAGACCTGGCTGCATTTGAAAGCAAACGCAGCGTCCAGGCCTTTTTCTTCTGGCACCCCACCCCCCTCTCACCCTCCTTCCACCCCACAAGAAAAAAAATATAACCGCCTTTTCTTTTCTGTCGCTAAAAGTTGGGAGACTGGGCACAGAAAAGGTCATGTCCCCCCTTCAATTTGCCCAGGAGCTTTATTTAAACTTAACACGATGGGCTACTGACTCTTAGGGAAGCGTCCCCCAAATTCTCCACCCTCACTAGCGAGATCTTTAAGCGCCTGCTGCTAGGTCTCTGCCCAGGTCATTTGCCATCCATGGGTTTGTTGTTGGGGATGCGGGCTCCGTGGCCACTGCCCTGTCTGGTGCAGATGACTGGGTGGGAACTGACACAAGAAAGAAAACACGCAGCGGTCCATAGCTCCGTATTTAACCTGGGATCTCCGCTCCTAGCACAGGCGATGCGGAAAGGACGCATCGCACCCGCCAGAGACCCTGGTAGGACCCGTGGAGGGAGCGGGGGGGGTCACTGTATCTCATTGCCAAAAAGGAAACACCCAGTAAATCCCCCCACTCCCTAACCCCTCGGTGCCCAGGCAGCTGCGGGTCAGTGTCCCAGCATCGCCAGGGCTGCGCCTGTGCACGGAGGATGCGGTGGATACTGTCCAGTGGTTGGGGGGAGCGGGGAGGAGAACGGGGGGCGAGGGCAGAGTCAAGAGGGGATCGCTGGGGAGGCGGGCGGGGGCGATCTGTCCGTCTGTGTATCACGCGCGTGTCTCTGCTCTCGGCTCCACTGTGCAGGGCCGTGCTCGGAGGCTTTGACCGGCAGCCCCAGCAGCGGGGGGGAGCCCCCCAAGGGCAGCGGAGGCAGCGGCGGCTCCCAGGGCTCGCTAGCCTGCAGCGCCAGCGATCAGATGCGCCGCTACCGCACCGCCTTCACCCGCGAGCAGATAGCCCGGCTGGAGAAGGAATTCTACCGGGAGAACTACGTGTCCAGGCCCAGAAGATGTGAACTGGCAGCTGCTTTAAATCTGCCAGAAACTACCATCAAGGTACACGCCGTTTGGACATGTTTTCAATTAGCACAATATAAATCTGAACGGCCCCGCTTCCTCGCAAAGCGCTGGGAAGCGTTTTCCGCAGAACAAATATTTTCGGGCTGCGCCCTCCTTTCTGCACAAAGGCAGCGAGCGGCTGGGTAGATTTTAATGAAAGTTATCAAGGATCAGGCAACCGAGGTCTCTGACAAGCCGGCCTCCGAGCGTTTTTAATCTTCCTTTCACCTGCTTTAAGAATTCGTTCCCTTTAAACTCTGGAACCCGCAGACAATAAGCATTTAAAATACAGATTTGCCACGTTAAATAAAACACACACTGAAAAGCAAATGTCTCGGTGGAGTTCATAAGATGCTGTGAAGGATGCAGTGTTTCTAGCAAGAGATCACACTTGTTTGGCGTCCATGTAAAACACACAAAGTACAGTAGGAGAGCGATTCTGAAGTAAGAAAGAAAAAAGTGTCCACAAAAAGGCTGCCACCTCGGATCTCCCTCTAGATTTATAGCAACTTGTACATGGACAAATTGTAGTTTTGACTTGATGACAGCTCATTACTTGAACGATATATTTTTATTTTGCCAGTTCATCCTATATAGTAAAAATAGTTGATTAGCTACCTTTCCCCAACCAACATTCACACACAGGATTTGCACTGTGGAAAATGACTGTCCAGATCAGGGGCTTGTGTGTGTGTGTGTCTAGCAGTCTGAAGCGAGGCCAGATGGAGCAAACGCTGTGTCCAAATGCATCATCTGGCATGGCATTTCAGGCTGCCTGTGTGCAGGTTTTAAGAGCTTTCTCTCTTTCCTCTGTCTCTCCCAGGTGTGGTTCCAGAACCGCAGGATGAAGGACAAGAGGCAGCGTCTGGCTATGACCTGGCCTCACCCAGCAGATCCAGCTTTTTACACGTACATGATGAGTCATGCAGCAGCAACTGGCAATCTTCCCTACCCCTTTCCCTCCCACCTGCCCCTTCCTTACTACTCCCACATGGGCATTGGAGCCACATCGGCCTCTGCTGCCACTCCTTTCAGCACCCCTCTGAGACCACTGGACACCTTTAGGGTCCTCTCTCATCCTTACCCTAGACCCGAACTGCTCTGTGCGTTCAGACACCCTTCCCTTTACCCTGCCCCGACACACGGACTTAGTAGCGCAGGAGGCAGCTCTTGCTCCTGCTTGGCTTGCCATAGCAGCCAGTCCAATGGACTGGCGCAGAGACCTTCGGGCTCAGACTTCACCTGTTCAGCCACTACCAGGACGGACTCTTTCCTCACTTTCACACCCTCTGTGCTGAGCAAAGCAAGTTCAGTAGCCATGGACCAGCGGGAAGAAGTACCTTTAACGAGATAAACCTTCCTTCTCAGGTTTATAATCCCCATGCCCCTTTCAGGGCTCACATACGGTTAAAGTACTTACATCCAACGTTTATTTAATCGTGTTCTCTCCTATAAGTGGACAGCTATGGGAAAGAGAGACTAAAAATAGCTCAGTCTTTGAAGGATTTACATTCCAAGCTAAAACAGAAGAAGAAAACCCACTAGTGATGTACGCGCACAAGGAGGAATTTAGGCTTCTGCGCTATGGAGGCAAACACTGATTCGCACTAGTTTCTACAATGCACCATAGAAAAGAGCTGAGGCTTTCTTTTCTATAGCCAGATAACCTATCCAGGGGCAGGACTTCTACAAATCCACCACAAAGCCTTTATGCCCAATCGGACGTGACTGAAAAGTAAAATCTGAAATACTTGAAAGAAAATGTGCTGTTAACAAAATGTCCTGTGTGCGTAATAAAAAAGTAAAGATTTCTGCGTCACCAAATTGTTCGACAACCATCGAAGAGGGTTTCTAGGTAGCAGCCCGACCGTATTATCCAGTTATTTCTAGAAACAAGAACAATGTTTTGGCTATAACGAACAGCGACATACTGTACATTACTTTTGTGGTTTAATTGCATTCTTTATCTCTCTCCCTGTCTCAGTAATATAAACCCTTCGTATTTTAGCAGAAATCCAATATTTCGTCTCCTCCTTCCTCCCAACTTTTATTTTTAAGAAACAGACTTAAACTGGCAGACAAAAAAAAAGATCCTGTCAGATTGTGGGTCAGAGCTATTTGTCCTTTAAATAACAATGTCCTATTATCAGTTGCTGAAATGTGCACACACTGACGAAATTAGCAAGTGATGTATATGTAAGGAGGCTTTTTGAATGTCGAATGGATAATATTCTCTGAACAGAGCCCCTATGCCAAACGTTAACAAGCCGCCAAGGGAAGAGATTAGGTGACAGGGAGCTGAACTCCTTCAGACAATCACTAGTCTGCAAATTAGAGCAAAGGCGATTTTCCTTCCTTTGTATTTCACCCTCAGTTCTTTCTTTTCTATTCCTGTGCTGCATTTGGGTTTTAGATTCGAGCGCTGTTTTTTGGTTAGTTCCCCCTTGTCTCCCCTCCCTTCCCCCGCCTCTGCATTTATATGTG
Source organism: Mesoclemmys tuberculata (assembly GCA_007922155.1). Lineage (NCBI taxonomy): Eukaryota > Metazoa > Chordata > Testudines > Chelidae > Mesoclemmys > Mesoclemmys tuberculata. Next base: position 56,183,850 of record ML675603.1, read on the forward strand.
ACTTTCACACCATTTGGGCGTAAAGTCTTTCCTCCTTCTTGAGATTTATTTATTTCTTCTTCCCTTTGTTTCTTGAATGTTACAGTGGAACGCAGTATTCGTGGTTTGGATTTTTGTCTGAGTGGAGTGCAGATGTCAACCTGAAATTTAAAAAAAAAATATTGGACTGGGCTAATAGTTCCTTTCAAGGCGGAATAGTTTACTGAATTCTATTTTTAAATAGCCCAAAATCGCTGTTACTATATGTTACCATGTCGCAATAAAAAGCTAGACAAATTTTAACAATGTATCACAAATATTTTTATTGTGTTTCTTTTAAAAAACTAAGAACGTTGCTTACTACCGTTTCTTTTTCTTGCAGTTCCTTATATTGACAGTTCAACAGCCAGGCAAATAAATGTTGAACAGAAACACACATTTTGACACCTCTCTCTTCTACTTTGTGATAAATTGCTGAGGAACTTCTGTTTAGTTTACTGTCACATTTAAGACTTTTGGTCCACAGAACAATGGGGAGAGAAACATATTTCTGTAGTGACTGCTCAATGGAGAGTAAGAAAGATACATATACATCTCAAACTATTTCCCATTTTAATTAAAACTGCTTATCTAATTTTTTCAGAACTGACCCAAGCACGGGGGAATTCTACATGCTAATCGTTAAGGCCAACCCTTTCCCTCAATTTTAAAGCAGAAATCTCCAGTTCTATTAAAATTGACAGGTCTTTTATGTACCCCAAGGTATTATTAGAATGTTGTTTAGTTCTTTGAATAGGACGATTACAATTCCAGATAGTGGCAAGGAGGCTACCAAACACCCAAAAACAAATCCAGGAATTAATATTTAGAAATTTTGTGGTAGTGGTTTTTTTCCCCGCCTCACCTGCCTCTCTTAACATACATCTCATTTACTAAAAGAATCAGTGCAGTGGAATACGAACGAATGAATGAACGCACAGTATAACAGCCAGAATATATGAACCATGGCCATATGGGGTAAAGGGACAGAACGTTGAAGAGGACCTCTTTCAACTGCCCCTCAACTAGCAACTTGCAGGCTTCCTGATGGCAAATTGTTCATTGACTTCAGTGGGAAATAGGCTTGCAGAAGGACTCCGTGGCAATCCCCCGTTCCCCAGGAAAGAGGCTAGGGAGTTGCTCCTCTCAGGAGCACAGCAGTATATATTTTTTTAAATCTCCACACTCATGTAGGCAATCCCATGTGTAGGTGAGCGATGGATAGGTGGTATTCAGGGCGCGTGGGATGAACATTCCCGGACTGTGCATTTCTTCCCCAGCAATCTGAACGAAATGGGCTCGCTCACGCACACCAGGCTAGCCACATGCACTCTAGAAACTCTCCCACAGGGAGTTATTGTCTTCCAAATGGGATTTCTTGGAGGAGGCTGTTGCAAAGATTACTGTGAATTTCTCTCTTACTCGGTCATAGGGCAGAGATTGCCTGCGACAGGTAAATAGGCTGCGGGTCGCGGTAATGCCAGGCGTATTTTCAGTTAATAGGGAGGGAAAATGAGGTGTCTGGAGCGATATTGGAAAGTACAAGATCGATGATCCGTCCTAGTGTCCAATCAGCAGCCTTTAATTGACTGTATTTGCTGGGTAATTGAGCCACTCTGCTTCTAAATTGAAGTTGAAGACATAACAATACATCTTGCTGGGAGGAATTACTCATTACTTCATAATGAAATTTTCCTTTTGCTATGTTCGGTGATTTCTTTTAACACATGCTAAGCCAATCCCGACTGCAGTTCGGTAACAGCTTCTTAAAACAGACGGGGGGGGGGAAGGGACAGGGGGTGAAAGTCACTGGAGACGAAGTATATAGCTTCAGGATGGGCCTGATCCAAAGCCTATTTAAATCCAGGGGAGTCTTCCTTCTGATTTAAAAGGGCTTTAGATCAGGCCCCTACATGAGGTAAGGTTTTCTGGGCATGCCGAGAAAAGAAAATGGGAACTGGGTAGCAGAGCAGGTCCCTGCCCAGTTCTAAGTCACGCAGCAGGGAACGTTTTGAAACTCTCCGAAATCCGTGTTCTGCATAAACTGCATGGGAAAAGCTGCCGCAAACGGTTGTCAGTAGCCAACTGGGTTGTCGTCGGGTGCTTCGTGTGCCACACAGAAGATTCCCGTTTCCATCCAGCCCAATTCAGCTGCTCCAACAGGCCGTCCTCGGGTTGTTAGCATTTGATGGATTGCCTTATTAAAGCGTGTTCTTGTAAGTGTGACCAAACTGATTGGATTGCATATGTTTGGAATAATGCTCATTTTAAACAACCGAATAAAAGAAGATGAGCTGCAGAGAGCGGGTTAGGGCTAAATGATCCCAGCGAGCAGTTTTGTAATTCGTGCATTAAATTGCTCAGTTACGATCAAATCACTCAGCCCTTTTCATTTGTTCTCTGGCCAGCTTTGTATCGCTTTATCTGTCACCCTCTGCACCATTAGCCAGATAACATTGAAACTGGCTCTTCCCTTCCCCACTACGTTTTTATTAAGGTTACATGATTAAACTGGAGCGGATCTGCTTTCCCCTAGCACTATTCTCTCTCTGCTCCAGTCCATTCAGAGATAGTCTCTTCATATTTCATGCTCTCTGCTGGACGGTTAGCTCGCTTTCCAGCACCTGCAGAAAGACACGTGGGCCCGTTAGCTCTTTGCTCGTGTTTGTCTTTCTGAAGGATTCTTTTGTTTTCAATTATTCTCCTGCTCCGCTGGTTGCATTATTTCCTTGCAGAGTTTAGCCACTGGAAACACCCGCCACCATATGTCAACCCAAGACCCCGTATCATGCCAATTACAATGGCGTTACAATGGAGTTAAACTGTGTCAGGATGAGTTGGAGTCTCGATTCCAAAATGACTTAATACACTCTTCAGGTATCAGTTACGAGATATTACTGTATGTAGAGGGCAATTTTCCGCCTCCATTTCTCCCTCCTTCCTAAGTAACTCACGCATTTTCAACCTCACTCAACCCTTTTGCTTGTTCACATTCAAACAAAAATACATGGTCACTCACTCTCCACAATATTGTTTTAAATTAAGCATAGGCACCCATTGCAGATAAACATAGTAAATGCATGGAGACGACAAATTCTCAAACTAGACCTTTAAAAAACCTGCACAACATCCTTCAGCCATGTCTAAAGATGCCACGATTACATAATACCTATGCAAGAACAGATCGATATTCTTGGGGTACTTTTTAAAATGAAGATGAGCGGTTTAAATGATGGCTATTTCAGGATATTTAAACAGCAAAACCAATCTCAAATACAAACGTTTGCCATCTGATTCAATAGTGTTTACTAGAAAAGATCCGGTATTAGCTTCAGTCACTTTGTGGCTGCTTAACTAACCCCTTACAACAAATTAAATTGCATGACTGTGCCATAGCTGAGCCTCCATACACACCGAATATTTACAGTAAATATTTACAAGGTAAGTTTTAAATAAACCAATCCCCAAGCGTATATGTGTATCCCCAAAACAAGGAAATACACCGAATAGTTTTCACACCTCCTATCTGAGCAAGGAAGGATTTGTGATGTCAGAGACAGAGATTGCCCCTCAAAAAGAACACAAAAGCATGAAGTAATTATTTAAAACAAGGCTGTTTAGAAAAATATTTGTATTTATTGCAGCTGCTCAATTGGCCTCGTTAAAGCTGGAAAGCATTTAAATTGTGTCATTTAAATCCAGCTTCGTTCCAGCAGGCTGAAGAGCCCGAATAGACCAATCACGCCATAATGATGATGAATGAGAAATTAATTCAGATACAAGCAAGACAATTTAGGCCTTCATCTGTTTAAATAGCCTTCCAAGATTATTCGCAATTGCAGGTCATAGATTTAATCAATTGTCCAATCTTGTGAAAGTCATATCCTTGCATCTTCATCGAGATTATTTATTGCGCAGTGAAGACGAGGGAAAGGTATACACGGTTAACAGGAACAATTACTTAAGGGAAGCGTTTTCAAAATGAAAAACAAATGCCTTCATGGGCAGTAACTGATCAAACGCTTTGCTGTATAGCCTCCTCCGTATGAGAAAGGCAGCCTCTTGACTTAAAGAAAACGAAGCTGCAGTTTTCATTTGAAAGAGGCAACTGTTAACGTCGACTACGGATCACAACAGCTCTTACATTCTTTACTGAAATTATCAAAGGGAGCTATTGCTCATTTACAGATCACACGGATTTCCCGAATGCAGGTTTCCTCCTGGAACCGGATCAGCTGTGCTTTCTCATGACAGCAGTGTCAATAAGAAATACATAAATGCAATGCCTTCAGCTAGCCAAGTAACTAGACACCCACAAACCGCATCACGGTTAACCCTTTGAATCCAGACCACAACCTCAGGCTGTCTTCTGGTGCACAGCAGTGGCACTGTTTACTGACAGGCAGGGATATCAAAGTTGTTCAGGCGACTGCTTTATGCACCTTGCACCTTCTGAAGGGAACCTGCCGGACTTCGGAGCCGCAGGGAAGCAACAAACCGGGTTATTTGCTCCACCGCGTGGAGAGGTAGGCCTCGGTGAAGAAATAAAGGACCTGGGGTATTTCCAATTTCTCCCCTCAGCTGGGCGCACGCCAGTGACCGCTCTAAAATAATACTGTGTTGCTCGTCTAAACAAGTGCCTCTTCTCTCTGGCTCCGGCATGCTGAAGCTGGAAACCCCTTAGGTCGCAGTTAGCTATGGGTTAATTAAACCTCTTCGAAAGTTAGCCAGAACATCTAGATGATCAAGAGGACTATTGTATTTCTGAGGGGCGGGAAAGGGAAAGGAGGGGAGATGGTAACTTCCCTGGATTGATTTATTCTCCAGGTTCCCAGGGCAGTATTTTCCCACACATACTGCAGAAATCGAGTCCAGCTAAAATCTGGTAAATCTTCACTGTAGGAAGCTTTACCGAGCCTTTTCGTGTGCATTAAGTGCCAGCTTGTTTTGCCTCTGCTGCATAAAAGTGAGAAGTGAACAAGACATTTAACAAGCACCTGCTTCCCAAATGTGGCTCAGTGTGGGGGCACAGTCGAAAAGCCTGAAGGAAATGCCATGTTAGACTGTGAGCTCTTAGAAGATAGGGACTGGTTTTATATTTGTGGACAGCGCCTAATACACGTTGTACGCTACGCACACATGTAAACACAATGTCACGTCTACCTCAATACTATGCGAAGTCAGTCACGGAACCGAACGTCCGCAGCTTATCAATTAACGCATCGGTTATATTAAGGACATTTTTTGAAGTTGTTTCTACTTCGTGACCGATTTACAAAACTCCTTCTGGCCCGCAAGTCTGGTCCCCTACGTCTGAAATCTTCCAAGCGGGAAACCTTAATTTCCAGACGTTCATTCAAGGCAGTTTGTGGGTTTCCCCTGATGTCAGGGTTATTTTTACATGCCCGAGGAAGCAGATCCAAATCACAGTTATGTGAAGAAACCACGACTGGGTTAATGTTTTTGCTCGTCGCCAAGCGGTATTCAAACGATTACATTTGTAAAAATCGTTGTACAATGATTTAATAAATATGGAGCGGTGCTGACTTTCTGTCTTTCGGGGTTTGTTTTGATCTAACTGTAACTGGAGCTAAACCTTCCATTACGCGGGGCAAACCTTGAATAGAAACACAGATTTCAGTCTTCTGCTGCAGGCCAGGGAGATTATTGCGAAGAAAATACCACAGCGGGATCCAGTCCGACAGAGCCGCCTTCGCGTTTCAGGCTCCTGTTTTACATGGAACTGTGGTGCAATATTTGTGTATAAAACAAAAGCCTAACCAAAGGATTCCTGAAGCTCCAAGGAACCAATCTCAGGAGCGGACTTTGATGTATCGCTGTCCAATTAGTGCCTTTAATTGGTGTCCTCCGGGACAGACAGACCTGGAGCTGGGACAGTGAGCATTCTACTGGCAAATTCTGCACACTGGCAAGGTAAAAATAAATAAGGAAATCTTAACCGGCAGCGTTAACCAGGAGTGAAAAATCAAATCGCTGCGGTGGAAGCTTTGCGGGCTAAGCCCACGGTTTATAGACCTTTGTTGAGCAGGGTTTTCACCTCTGGACGCTGGGGGTGTTGAACTGTAGCTATTTCAACATTCACAGCAGAGGCGCAATTTAATTTGGGTGTATTTCAGATTTAGCTGCGAATGATTGTTACTCGAAACCGAAGCTGCGATGTATTTTAAACAATACCACACATTCATTCCAAACGGGCGAATAAAGTCTGTTTGTTAGGAATAATAGAGGCTAAATGATGGTGACAGGATATTAAATATACTTGATAAAAACACCTCATTGAAGTTACGTGTTTTGTACAGACAACATCACAGTTGTCTGAATTTCCTGGTACCCTGGAAAAAAAGAGCAGAAAAATGTTCAGTCGAAAGAGATATCGATCGCTTCTATCTATCAAACGTGTAAAATATCTTCCAGAGAACAACAGCCCTTCTAAAAAGTTCGTACGGAGCTTTCTTTGGAAGATCTCAAAAGGTGCAATAAAAATGTGACTGACACTCTAATAAGGAGAAGCAGCCACTTTAAGATCACCTTGCCGCATTTTTTTTCTGGGTAGTCCTAAAATCTTTCACGACATACATCTGAAGCTAAAGAGTAACAAGATTTTTGATTAATAGGAAATTAAACCTAACCAATGGAAACAGATCTTGATCCCTCAATAGTGATTTTTAATGTAAAAATCTATCAGGAATGTAGCTGGTGCTGAACAAAGTTTCTGGATCTATATAAACAAGTAGACAACCTTACCCATATAATGGTTCTACTTAACCATTGGACTTTAGAGAGAAAAGGCGAAGGGTCAATAATTGTAAGTTGAACTGTTTTAATTCTTCTTTGAATTCACTATTTCAACAGTAATGAATATTTTTATCCCATTCTTACGGACCAAAAATAAAAAAGCCATTTGATGTAACATAAGGAATACTTTTTTTTTGAGGGGAAGATGCAGATGTTGACTATGTGTGGCATATATTGTAATGTGAACATCGGTGAGATGTCACAGGCTAAAAGTGCTACTAAGAGAGTTTTTTTTAAACCAATTTCCTTTCATTAATGGGCTAGATTTGCATAAAGTGAATACATTAATCTTCTCCTTTAAGAGAAGTGGCTCCCAGTCTTTGTTAAATCAGCAGCTTTATCACTTTGATTTCATTGTGTTACACTTTTATAACATTCAAACACTTTTAGCTTGATTGGTTCCACCCAAGAACAAAAGGACCTCTTATGAGGAGTTTTGCCTGCACAGGGGCTCCAGGATCAGATGCAACATGAATGACAAAGGGACAAAACAAGTACAGTAGTGATACTAGATCTGTACAATTAATATATGGTGCAGCATGTCTCCAGTCTATGAACCATGCTTGGGAATGGCACAGTATCATTCTAATTTACAAAGTTCTATGCACTTCAAGGAAACAGGTTACTACTAAGGTGGTGATATTGAGTCACATGATTCAAATTCACACCGTCCAGTGATCTGACATGAAACAAAATTTTGACCAAAAACAAGAGATTCTGTTTCATGAAAGGTTGTTACTAAATATTCAGCTAGAAAGAAATATGGAGGCCTACTTGAAAAACTCAAAGTTAATAAACAATCATAGAACAGTGAGACCCACCCTACTGAAAGTTCTTATGTCCTTCAAAAGATACCTTTGCAGGCAAAATAACAGAAATTCTCTCTCTTCTGTACTAGCAAGTGACTTCTCCAATTAACTGAGGTGCCTTTTCTGTTTGTCTGTACCCGAATCATGTAATCAACAAATTCCAAACTCAGGGAAATGTACATTTCAGTGTGTAGTCAAGCCAAAGTGGCTTAGGGAGTTGGGAAACTTGTCCTCAGCTCTGAACATTGTGTGCAGCCCATTAACATTTGTTCACAAGGTACAAGAGCAAGGAGAACACATGATCCCTTATAACTTCTTTAGGTTATGGCATTGAAACCTTACTATCAGAAAGACAGCATATAACTTGGGTAAAAAGGTAATGCTATAGCAAAGCAGAACAGCGGTGCAGAGGCATTGGATCTTCACTGAAAACAACGGATTTACACCACTGATTAATTTAACCCAATATGTGTTAATTTAACTTAAGGTCATGTCCTCAAATCATCAAAGCAGGAAGACAATAATATCATTAATTATAATTTCTTAGCACTGGAGTCAGCAGTACTACTTGAGGTCTTTAACTGAAAGCAAAAGACTAAAGCACTGAAGTTCGGATGTACAAATTCTTTTTTAACTGTAATTAATTGTATTACAATTGCAGCTAGACATCTCAACCAATCAGGCTCCCATTGGCTTTAGTGCTACACATACACATAGGAAAAGACTATCCCTGCCCCACAGAGTTTACAATTTAAACAAATGAGACAAAGAGGGAAAAAAAAACTATCTCCATTTTATAGATGAGTAACTGAGACATGGAGGTTAGACTTGCCCATGGCCAGACAGAAAATCATCGCAGTGTTTCTGAGTGCCGGTCTTCACAAGAGAATCCTCTCTCTTATTAGCCACCAGCTTGCTTTCACCTTAGGTTCAAAGTTCAAAGTGTACAGGGTATTAGGAGCTTCTGCCAGCAATCAAGCAGACAGCATAAGAAAATGGTAAACAGACATGACACATGGCATGACTTTTTGGGACCTGGAAAGTGACCTTTGGATACCTGAAAAATGACCTTTTGGGGGTGTCTGAAAAATATTGAAAAAGTGCCTGAAGAACCTTAACCACAAGATGTTCCAGACACCTGCATGATAACTCAACCACAATGCCCCTCCCCCCCAAAAAAAGACAACCCATGAATATGATAGGTGCCATGGTAACAAGTGGTGGGTGACTTTTCAGAACAATCAAAAAGGGATGTCAAGGCAGCAGGTGCATGGGATGTGGTCGGAGTGTGCTGTCTCCTTCCTCCTCCCTTTTCCAATGAACCACTCGCAATAAGGAAATTTACTGCTACTGAAAGTGTTAGTGGAAAGATAGCATATAAATATGGGTCAATCTGATTGTGCAGTAAGAGCCTCCTGAAGTCCAAAGATCAACCTCATCCTATACTGAAGGAAGCTGAAGGTTCCTTCTGGAGTGGAACCTTGACTGGCCAGCAAGATCCACCTGGAGACTGTAACACCAGCTGGTAAGCAATAGTTTTACTGCAGTATTCATTTATCTAATCCATGCTTAGTGATTGTACAACAGTAGGTTAATAAACTAGAGTCTCTAAATCGGACGGATGTGCTGTGCTTTCATGAAACCCATTAACCCCTTTCTGAATCTTGTAAACCTAAGTCAGTGAGCTCTCTGGGAGAGGAATGGACAGTTGTCCTCAGGGAGCCCTCCGGATTGGAAAACTGAGGAAGGTTTTCCCTCCGGGAGCCTACAGGGTTGGGGAAACTGGGGAAAACAACCTGAGCCTCTGTTCTGTGGGCCCTCAGGGAAGGGAATCTGATGGATCTATTCAATGAAGTCCCGGGGGTGGGGACTAAGGGGGAAGGATGAGGAATTTGAATGGCAGGCGGTGAGCTCTCAGGGGTGGGAATCTGACCTGCTGGCCCAAAGGCCAGGGTAAGAAAAGGAATCATTTGAAAAGCTATTTGAAAGTTATTACAATGTATCGCAAGTGGGCCACCTGCCTGCAGGAAGCCAGGAACCCTTAAGGTAAAAAATAAATAATAAATTATTAGCGTTTTGCACAGCTATCCTGCCCACTCCTTCCCACAGCCAGTGGCCTAATTTACTAGTAGAGCAGAGAGAGCGTAGCAAGGCCTCTCTTACAGTCAGGTAATTACACGCCTACGTTTTGCAAAGGTAAAGGTGTTTGATTCACTGCTCCTTCCTGGTCTTGAAGAGCTGGCCACAGAGCAGCCACTTTTAACATCAGTTCTGCTCTGTAAAGCAGATCCCTGTGTGTATGCAGAATCATATCCACTTCCCTCAATAAGAAAATAAAATATATGACCCAATATAAAAGCAAACACAAACTAACATGTCAGCAAGTGCTATCTCTTAGCTTTGATGGATTTCTGACCACACAGCCCCACCTTGATCTCAAAACAGTTGTTTATGTGGTGGCTTGTTCAGTTCCTGAGGTAGGACCACCACCAGTTGTGGTGCTAGTGCTTTTCATTGTCAATGGTTGGAGTGTGTGCTGCTAGTGGTTTTCATTGTCAATGGTTGGAGGAGCATGTGTTTCCTCTGTCAGTGCACGACAATGTCAGTAACGTTCTGAATGTCCTCAAGAAACAGAGTCACTCTCCTCCTTGGTTAGATGTCTTCTGGTCCTCCTATTGGAATGATCTCCTGGAGGTGATTATGACATACAGCCTTGATGCTGAGGGCATCGTTTTACCTTTACAGGTAATAACCATTTTCTCTTTGGAATATAACATTCTCTCCCACATATAATTAAGGTAACTGCTTGGTACTCTTGTTGTAATACTTCTGTTCTGGTTGCCTACAATGTAGCTTTGATGTAACTTCTCCTGGATTAATTGACTGAATAAACTAGTTGGATATTGGCTCAATAAACTAGTCAGATATTGGCATTAAGGTTTTTGTCCTCTTGTCCGTATGTCTCCAGACTGATGATTCCAATAAATCATACTCTGTGGGGTATGTTGCAATGTTCCAATAGTATCAAACATGGATCCCTTGAATCTGACAGCACTTTTTAAAATCAAGTTCTTTGCTATTTGTACTGACTTCTTTGCTAACCCATTTGACAAAACATAATAAGGACTGATGCGGAACACCTGAATTCATAACATATCAAAGATATTGCTGAAATGAATCACTCATGAATTGGGGGCCTTTACTTGTTATTAACTCACCTGGAATCCTCTGGCGTGCAAACTGACTTCTAGTTGCTACTCAGCATGCAGTGTCAACAGCTCACTTTCAAATACAATAGAACCTCAGTTATGTACCCCTCTAGAAAGGCACTTATTCATAACTCTGAAATGTTTGTAACTCTGAACAGAATGTTATGGCTGTTCTTTCAAAAATCTACAACTGAACATTGACTGCTTTGAAACTTTATCATGCAGAAGAAAAATGCTGCTTTCTCTTTATTTTTTTAGTAGTTTACATTGAATACAATATTGTCGTGTATTTGCTTTTTTATTTGTTTGTTCTTTGTATCTGCTGCTGCCTGATTGCATGCTTCCAGTTCCAAATGAGGCATGTGGTTGACTGGTCAATTCGTAACTCTGGTGTTCGTAATGTTGAGGTTCTACTGTACATTTAAGCAGTAAGTACATGTGTCATGCTGGCACAACAGGTGGCAGCTCATGTCAAGGTCCCCTTGTCTCAACTGAACACTGACAAATACGTAGCTGGAGTCATTCTGGTTCATCTGTGTGTTAGTATTGTTAAAATAGGTATTAGAATTTTAAAAATGTGTTTAGTCTTTATTGAATGCTGCATGTTTTAATCCCACTTATAACATCTATCTGCCATATTATAGGGTATTATTTGAGTTGTTGCATTTTGAACCTCTATGATTCTGTAAATCACCAGATATGAGAGAGATATTAATTAGTGCGGATGGCTGATCTTCAACAGAAAGTGTTACACCCTTTGCAAAAGGAAAGGCCACTGATACCAGATGGATTATTGTGGGATGCTGCAACTGGAATTTCCCTAGGCACTTTCAACAAGAGGACAAAAGATTTTTGTGGTCGGGCTCATCTCCCCATGAAGATGAGTCATGAAAATGAATTCTTCCCATCAGCTGAGTTTGGAGCTCAGAGCACATAGCATGAGTGGGATTAAAAAGAAAACAGCACAAGGAACTTGGTATCTTTTGCTGCTTGGACTGACAGGAGAGAGGGGGCAAGTTTTTTCTAGGCATAAGCAAGAGTTCTCCAGCTTTTAAGCCTGGGTTAGCCTGAAAGGACATACAGAGCTTGCTCATTAGAGATGCTTCTATTACCTTTTGGAATTTAAGATTGTAACTAATTTGTGTATCTATGTTTACTGGCTTTAACCTTGTAAAGAACTCTCTGGTATCCTTTTCCTATTTAATAAATCTTAATATAGTTTATTAAGGATTAACGAGAGTCCTGTCGCACTTTGAAGACTAACAAATTTTATTTCTGCAGGCATGAGCTTTCGTGGGTTGTAACCAACTTCGTCTTTTCAAGTGGTTGGCTGTGTTGTCTTTGGTGTGAGATCCAAAGTGCAGTTGACTTGGGGTGAGTGACTGCTCCTTTGAGACTCAGAGCAATCTCAATATTGCTGTGATTCTTGATATAAGGGACCATTACCACAAAGGTAAGCTCACCTGGGTGGCAAGATAGATTGGAATACACCAGGGCACCATCTGAGACTGCATGTTAAAGCTGTCATAGTGACTGAGGAGTTTCCATTTGATAATTGGTTGGTGAAATCTAAGCAAAGAACTCAACCAATTTGAGGTTTGGGCCCTGGTTCCTAAATATCTGCACTGTGGCTGGTACTCCTACATTTGAGTCACCGCAGGTAGTATTATACCAGGAACATGAAGTGATCTTTCACAAGAAATTCAAATAGATATGTGCCAATCTCAAGCAAAGGGCAATCAGGAACTTCATGTGGTTTCAATGGCTCTTTTGTGGTCTGTTATCCACACAATCACTTTCCTCTGGGTAATATCAGCCATTACTTTGCATTGCAGGTTAACAACCAGTGCACCCCAGTCTCCAAGACTCTTTGAAGTGTTCCCCTGTAGAGTCCACCCCCTTCTCCTCTGAGCATTCACAGAAATACCAGGTCTGCTGGGAACAGTGTACACATCAGCTTGCATGATTCAATTCACAATCAGTTCCTTTCTTAACGCCATTGCACTGAGATGTATTTATAGTGAAAAACAACAATAAGTTTATTATCAAAGATTCAAGACCTAGTGAGTAAGGCTAAAGCAAGCAAAAGGGTTACATATAAAACAAACTCTCAGCATGCTTTCTAGAGACTGCCTTAACAGGCTAATCCTGTCTAAAGAAATGTATCTCATCCCAAATGCTTTCTGCAGCATTCATAGTGTTTAAGGCCAGAAGTGACCCTTAGAGCAACTAGTCTGACCTCCTGCGCACCACAGGCTGTTCAATTTCACTCCGTTATCCCGGTAATGAATCCAAGAACTTGTGTTTGGTTAAAACATATCTTCTAAAAAGGCATACATTCTTGATCTGTACTTCAAAAGATGGTGAATCCACCACGTGCTTTGGTAATTAATTTTAATGGTTAATCACACTCCCTGCTTTAAAAAAAAAGTCTGTTTTCTCATTTGAATTTGTCTGAATACAGTTTCCAGGCATTGGTTCTTGTTATATCCTTCTTTTCTACGTTAGAGCTCTGTAGTACACAGAATTTTCTTCCTGTAAGGATTACAGTGTAATCAAGTCACCTTTCAATCTTTTTTAAAAGCTAAACAGATTGAGCTATTTATGTCTCTCACTCTCAGGCTTTTTCTCCAGACCTCAAATAATTTTTATGGCTTTTTTCTGTACCATCTCCAATTTTTCAACACACTTTTAAAATTGTGTACACCAGAATTGTATCTACTATCTAGTAGTGGTCTCACCAAGGAACTCTCACTCACTTTCCAGTTCCCTGCTCCTATTTACTACTCCTCTGTTTCCCATAGCACCATACTGGGAGCTGTAGTTGAATTGCTTGTCCACTATGACCCGTAAATTCTTTTCACTGCTTTCCAGGATATAGTCCCCCATTCTATAGGTATGGCATGCAGTCCTTGTTTCTGGATGTGTAACTTTGCATTTGCGTTTATTAATCTTTTTTTTTAAAAAACAGGCCAAGCTTCCCAAATGATCCAGATCACTCCATATGACTTCCTGGTCCTCATCATTTTTTACCATTTGCCAATCTTGGTGTCATCTGCAAATTTCAACAGCAATAATTTTATGTTTACTTCCAGGTCACCGATGAAATTGTTGAATAGTGTCAGACCTAGTACCAACCCCTGCAGAATCCTACTAGAAACACTCCCATCCTATGATGATGTCCCATTGATAACTCTTTTTTGAGCTTGTCATTTAGCCAGCTCTTAATTCATTTTAAGTGTTCTTTATTGATATTGCATAGTTCTAATTTTCTAGTCAGATTGTCAAGCAGTAGTATGTCAAACACCTTATAAAATTCTAAATATATTAAATATGCACAGTCACTTTTACAACCAAACCTGTAATTTTATCAAATAATGAAATTAGATTTGTTTGACAAGACGTATTTTCCATAAAATCATGCTGACTGGCATTGATTATATTCCTATTCTTTGTCACTGAACCTTGTATCAACTTTTTCATTATTTAGCACAGGATTGATGTCAGGCTAACCTGCCATATTCATCTGAGTCATCCAGCTTTCCCTTTTTGAACACTGGCACAACATTACGATTTTTCCAGTCTTCTTGAGTTTTCCCGTATTCCAAGACTCATTACAAATTAACATCAATGAGCCAGAGATCTCCTTAGTCAACTCTTTTAGGATACATGGGTACAGATTATCCGGGCCTGCTAATTTAAACATATTTATTCTCAACAGAGGTTGTCTAATATCCGCCTTAGTTACTGACTGGAAAGTACCTCATCATTCTCAAGTGATATTAGTATATCATCCTTCATCTTTGCAAATACAAAACAGACATGTTTATTGAACACTTCCATCTTTTCTGCATCATTAACAATGTTACCACCTCCATCTACTAATGGATCTATATTATGGCATAGGATTTCTTTTGTTCCTGATATACTTAAACTCCTTATTGTCCTTAGCCCTGACAGCCATAGATTTTCCCCTGATGTTTTTAACACCCCCTTATAAATTTTCTACTATTCATAACTTTTAATTTATATTGATTGCAATCTATTTTTTCTTTTCCTCACTTATTATGGGTTGCTTTTTTATTTTTAATGACTGCCTTCATTTTGTCACTGAAGCAGAATGAGCTTTTAGCCAAAGTTGTCCTCTTTCTTGATTGTGAAATTGTAACTTTTCGGCCATCTGATAAACTATTCTTAAAGAACTTCCAATTTTCATTCATATTTTTCTGTCTAATGTTTTCTATCAATCAGTTTCACTCATGGTTCTCCTTTGGGAAATTAGTCCTTTTGAAGCACCAAGTGCGCGCGCACGCGTGCGTGTGTGTGTGTGTTTGTGTATATATACATATATATATAGATAAGTGGTTGGGCCTGTCTTCTGTTTCCCTAATTTGAATGTAATCAGATCATGATCACTGGTCCTGAGGCAACCATCACCTTGTAATTCAGTGCTTAATTCATCTTGATTTTGGACCTTAGTATAACTGATAGAGTTATTTCATGTTGGGTGCAATTTGTTTTGTGTTAGACAATTACCTATCATTTTTAGAAACTCTAATGATGTTTGCTTCTGGTTGCATGAGACCTCCATCATGTGTTTCCCAAATTGAATACATAACAATACAATTTTTCTTTCCACACATATATAGATAGGTGCTTAAAGAGTTCTCTCGTCTGAGTCAGTAGTCCATAATAGATCCCGCACCAGTACATTGATTCCTATACATTCAGAAGTCTGTGATCTTGAGTTATCAATAATTCTAAAACAGGCAACCGAGTCTTTAATGCAGAGTGCCATCCCCCATCCCTCTTTTACCCACTTTGTCCTTCCTAAACAGGTTATAATCAGTGATTTTAACATTCCACTCATGTAAATTGTCCCACCAAGTTTCAACAATACCAATTATATCGAATTGCTTCTTATCAATG
Source organism: Mesoclemmys tuberculata (assembly GCA_007922155.1). Taxonomy (NCBI): domain Eukaryota; kingdom Metazoa; phylum Chordata; order Testudines; family Chelidae; genus Mesoclemmys; species Mesoclemmys tuberculata. The sequence goes on from ML675603.1 coordinate 56,199,631, forward strand.
AAAATTACCAATTCCCCTTGTTATCCAGACTCATAGCGTTGATATATAAGCAACTGAAAACAAGTCTTCTCCTTATATTCTTTATAGCAATGGTTCAAGTTGTTTATGACACAGCGTTTGATTTTGTGCCCTATTTGTCTCCTTAGTACCCTCCTCTTGCATTGTTAATTTAACACCTTTCTGGCTACTCTAGTCAGCCTCCCACCAAGAAGATTAGTCTGTGAGATGCGGGCCACTTTCGTACAGCTTCCTTTCCCACTGGAATGTGGCCCAGTATTTCACAAAACCAAAACCTTCAGCTCCACACAAGTTACGCAGTCAACAGTTCACTTTGAGTATTTTCACTTGTGGGATCAGAGGGATCTCTGAGGAGATCAGTGGCACTTTTTCTTTGGCAACTCACTTCCAAATTCCCTGAAGCCGTCTATAATCTGTATAGTTCCACAATAGGCTATATTATTGGTTCTGATGTGTATTGCCAGTGGAGACTTGCTAGACAACTTCATAATCCCATCCACTTTTACAATCTCATGAGCGTTTTCCAAAGCCTGGATGCACATGGTTTCTGTGAAGTCATGGCTTGCAACGGTTGGTTTCTTTGTTTCTATTGTGAGTGATTTCTGCTCAGGAGCACATTTATGTGAGCACTCACAACCAAAAACAAGCACTGCATTTCTTTTTCAACCAGAGAATAGGTAGGTAGGAAGGTAGCTCACGTAATGCCAATTATTAAAAAGGGCTTTAGAGGCAATCCTGGCAATTACATGCCAGTAAGCCTAAATTCAATACCAGGCAAATTGGTAGAAACAAGAGCAAAGAACAGAATTATTAGACACATAGGTAAACATGATTTGTTGGGGAAGAATCAACACAGCTTTTATAAAGAGAAGTTGTGTCTTGCCAATCTATTAGAATTCTCTGAGACTGTCAACCCACATGTGGATAAGGGTGATCCAAGTGATATAGCATACAAGTATTTTCAAAAAGCTTTTGACAAGGTCCCTGACCAAAGGCTCTTATGGAAGCTAAGTAGTCCAGGGGTAACAGAATGTTCTCTCATTGATTAGTAACTAGTTAAAAGATAAGGTAGGTCTAAATGGACAGTTTTCACAATGGAGAGAGTAAAAGAGCAAGGTCCCCTAAAGATCTGTACTGGCACCTGAGCCGTTCACATATTCATTAATAATCTGGAAAGGAGGTGAAAAGTAAACTGGCAAAATTTGCAGATGATACAAAATTATTTGAGAGAGTTGAGTCCAAAGCAGATTGTGAAGAGTTACAGGTTATTTAGAGTTAAGAGTTAAGAATTACAGGTCATTAAACTGGGTGACTGGGTGACAAAATGGCAGACGGAAATTCAACAATGATATTTGCAAAGTAATGCATACTGGAAAAAATAATCCCAGCTGCACTTACATAATGGTGGCTTCTAAATTAGTTGTTGCCACTCATGAAATTGATATTGGAGTCATCATGGATAGTTCTCAGAAAACTGCAGTGGTCAAAAAGGCTAACAGAATGTTGGAAACTATTAGGAAAATGATGGAAAACAGGACAGAAAATATCAAAAGGCCACTATATTAAGACATTGTGCTTGAATACACCTTGACCACTGTGTCCAGTTCTGGTTGCCACATCTCATAAAGGATAAAATGGAAATGGAAAAGATTCAGAGAAAGGCAACAAAAATGATCAAGGATATGGAACAGCTTCCATACAAGGAGAAACTAAAAAGATTATGGGTGTTCATTTTAGAAAAAAGACAATTTAGGGGGAATGTGATGGGGCATGTCCCTGTTCCAGTCAGGAGAAAGCTCAGGAGCATCTCTGGCCTCGATTCCTACCAAATAACCTTACCTCCAGAGCCTGCTCCAGTTGAAAGCAGCAAGGTTAGAAAGGAGAGCTGGCTACAGGATGGGCTGTAAAGCTGCTGTGCTTCAGAGGGGGCTGACCCTTGTTACACAGTAGATGAGAAGGAAACAGCTGACAAAACTCCACCACTCAAAGACTTACCAAAACCCAAACAGGTCCTTGGAAAGGGGGAAAGGGCTTTGAAGCCACATGAGTGTGAGTCCTGAGAAAGGCCTTGTCTAGCACAGGGAATATGATAAAGGTGTATAAAACCATGAATGGTGTAGAAAAAGTGAATAGAGAAGTGTTATTTACCCTTTCCCACAATACAAAGACCAGGGGTCACTCAATGAAATAGCAGGTTTAATACAAACAAGAAGTACTTTTTCCATAGAATGCACAATTAAACTGTGGAATGCATTGTCATGGGATGTTGCGATGGCCAAAATCACACCTGGATTCAGAACAGAACTGGATAAGTTAATGGAGGATAGATCAATCAATGGTTATTAGCCAAGATGGGCAGAAATGCAACCCTAAGTCTGGGGCAACCCTAAACCTCTGAATGCCCTAATGCAGGAGGTAAACAGGGGTTTTGTAGACATTTCATTACCAGGGAACACCATGTCTCTCTGGAATCAGGGAGGGGAAGAGAGGGCTGAATGGATCACTCCAACTGCTGTGTTCTGTATGTCCCCTGAAGCTCTGATACTGGTCACTGTTGGAGACAGGATATTATGGTAGATGAATCATTGGTCAGACCCACTATGGCAGTTCTTATGTTCTAATAGTTCTTCTGTATTTTAGTAAGTGCTTTGAAAGTATATGGGCAGCCTCATCCTGTGTGGTATTGTATCCATGGAGGTTTTAGACTCTTTAGTAGTTTCTAAGGCCAGATCTACACTACAGACCTATATCTGCATAACTATGTCCCTCAGGGGTGTGAAAAATCCATACCTTCCGTGACATAGTTATATCGGCCTAACCCCCATGTAGACAGTGCTATGGCGACAGGAGAGCTTCTCCCATTGACATAGCTACCAACTTTCACAGAGGTCGATTAACTAAATTGACAGGAGAAACTCTCCCTTTAGCACAGTTGTATCTTTACGAGAGCGCTGCAGTGGCTGTAAATGAGGACAAGCCCTTAATGTTTCAGCACCCTTCCTTGTGCGATAACTTTAATTCTCAAAAGCTTTTGTCTTCCCAATCATTCCAATGCAATTCTGTACCATTCTCGAGAAGAATTGTGGGTGCAACACTTAACTGGGACAAATTAGGGATGAGTATTGTTATGAGCTGGATGAAGCCTTGTTGTGTGTTGGGTTAAAATAGCCTTGAGGTTAATAGGTTAATTGAAGGGTGCATTCACACCTAAGTGTAAACATAACCCCCAGTTTAGGAAAAAGGTGGACATGAACCATCCAGGAGCATTTGGACCAAGGATTGCTTTGGTAGGTGTGTGTGAAAGCATGAGAGAACACACAGAAACTGAGGTCACGGATGAGAACAGAAAGAAGCAGAGGAAAAGAGGCAAGAAAAGCCACGCAGGAGCCTGTACACTCAGTGGGACCCTGGAAAAGTTAGAGAGACTGTTTTTGGGTCTGGTAAGTAAGGAATTGCTCCTTTTTGTCCTTGGATCCTTCTGCATGCAGAGACACAGGACTTGGTACTTTCCTTCTAAATAAACAAGATCTCATCAAAGAAATACCTGGCTACCATCGACTTTTACTTCCACCAGGAACACTCACAGAACACCAAACTTTCACCAGCCACTTGGATCAAAAAGAGACAATAACATGCTTAGATGTATTTTCACACCCTTTATCTCTAGTCTGAGTTTACCTAGCTTCATCTTTCAGCCATTAAATCTTGTTATGCTTTTTCGTGCTAGATTAAAAAGCCCTCTTCTGTCAGAAATATTGTCACTGTAGGTATTTATAGCTCACAATCAAGTCTTCTCTTAATTTTCTCTTGGATAAACTAAGTAGGTTGAGCTTCTTTAGTCTCTTGGTGTAAAGCAGGCTTTCCAGACCTGAGTCATTCTTCTAGATATTATCTGAATTTTTTCCATTTTATCAACATTCTTTTAAAAATATGGACACAATAACTGGACACAGCGTTTCAGGAATGGGATCACTAATGCCATGATAACATCTTCCTACTTCTACTTGATATGCCTGCCTGCCTGCTTATATTTCTAAGAATCAAGTCAGCTATTTTAGCCACCACACTACACTGGGAACTCGTTTTCAGTTGATTATCATCATCATGACCATTAAGAGTCCCTGTTTTCCAAACTACTGTCAGTCCATTTCTTTCATACCACAAGTGTGACTTACATCCTTTGGTTCTGGACATAGGACCTCACATGTACTAATATCTCTTTGGTCAAGTGAGCCCCCTTGCCATGCAGTCCAGATAAGTTGGCACAACTGTCCCAATCTTATCGTTATTCTCCACTTCACCATTTTTTGTGGCATTTGCAAACTTTACCATCAATGATTTTATATATATTTTTTCCTGATCACTGATAAAAAATATTGAGTAACATTGGCCCAAGTACAGATACCTGTGGGATCTTAGTAGAAACACTCCTGTAAGATGATGGCTCTCCATTGATATTTCTTTTTTCAGATCTGTCATTTAGCCAGTTTTTTAATTCATGTAATATGTGCTATATTGATTTTGTTTAACACTATTTTTAAATCAGAGTGTCACGAGGTAATAAGTCAAATGCCTTACAGAAGTTGAGTATATTATATCAATGCAGATGTTTATCAACCAAACATGATCTCATTATAAAACAATATCAGGTTTGCCTGACAAGATCTATTTTCCATAAAATTATTTCAATTGGCATTAATTATGCTATCATCCTGTAATCCTTTACTGATTGCATCCCTTATCATTTTTTCTATGATTTTGCCCTTTACCATTATCAAGATAAGCTGCCTATTCTATTTACCCATTTTCATATTGGAACATTAGCTCTGAAATTTCCCCAATATTCTAATATTTGCTATCTTAAATACATCCCAGACTATTCAACATCCCATTAAATTCTTTGAGAATAATTTCTGCATCCTGTTCTGTAGACAGGTTATAAACTCAGTTTGATCATGTGTATTTGCAGGCTGCTCTTCAAATCAAATACACATGGGACTTCCTATGCCATTATTTCAAACTCTTCTGTCCTTATGAAGACATGCCAGTGCAGTTTTGCAAAATGTGCTCATTTTGTGCCTGCTATCTGAAACAAGCTCAGTTTTCATTGTTGACCTTGGGCCCAGCACTTGCTGTAATTATGGTGCACCTCAGCTCCAGTATCTATTTGAAATTCACATTTTGTTCATTTATTTCCAAAGTCAGAAACCAATCTGTTGTAGAATCTTCCTTTGTAGATTAATTAAGGGACCCAATACAACTCTGTTTCATCTTCAGAGCTTTGTCATCCAACTGCATGTTCACAAGTACATTTTGCAAATGCTCTTCTTGTGCCAAACATCTTTGCATTTATTTCCTCCACATTTTTTGCAAACAAATCTGATATCTGCTGTGTGTTTACCTTTGTAGTCTGTCTTTATGCTTTGGTATGCATTTTAATTAGTTGCACGTCTATTCGCTCATTGTTTATGAACACTTTAATTTGTAAGCACAGTTTTCACTAGCTTTCCAAATATTGCTCTTTGCAGCATAAAGTTCATTTCTTGCATTAACATTGTTGTGAGTAAATTATCAGTTATATCAACAATAATTCAGTCTCTGTTTAGTCTGTTATCTGTTCAAATACACATAATTTAGCTTAATTAAATAGGTCTATGACATAATGGTTGATCATCTCACCTTGTGGTTCCTTCTAAAGGAAATCTGCCTTTCCAAAGGGATGTTTTTGCGCAGATTTACCCTCTCTGCACTATTATTTTGTATATTTCTATTATATCCCCTCTTTGGCTATGTCTATGCTACAAAATTATGTCGAGCTAACTTAAGTCAGCACACAGCCACCGCAGTTATTCAATCACTGGGGTGTGTGCACACTTGGCTCCTTGTGTCGGCGGTGCACATCCTCACCAGGAGTGCTTGTGTCAATTGCATTGCCAATGTGAGGCATTGTGGGGCAGCTCATGGAGGACAGTAACATTAGAAGTAAACAATCCAGTGTCCACGCTGACATAGCATCAACTTAATTCCATTTACCGCAACTTTACATTGCTTGGGGAGGTGGTGTTGCTAAATAGGTATAGACAGGCACTTATGTCAGCAGGAGCCAAATTTAAGTGAAGACACTTCTGCAGCTAGGTCAACACAAAGCAGCTTACGTTGACCTAATCCTGTAGTGTAGACCAGGCTTTATTAGTCTCCTTTCTGACCAGTTAATCATTCTCAGGCCAGGACTACACTAGAAATTTACATCAGGATAATGACTCACTCAGGAAGGTGAAAAAAAATCCACACCCCTGAGCTCCACAGTTATACCGACTGAATCCCTGGCATAGATAGTGCTATGTCTACGTCCACAAGCCAGGGGAAGATACACAGAGCAATACCTAGTTCATGTTTCATACCCAATCCAGTAGGTGTGTTCAGAGGCCACCTAGCACTCACTGTACACCAGCCCATCAGCATGGGAGACAGAATGTAGCACTCTGATTGGTGCAGAGCTCCACATTCCATGCATGAAACACTCACGTGAGCCACAGGCATGCATAGGGCAAGTGTGAGCCAGAGAGAAGTGAGGAGATCTATTAGGGCGCTCAGCAGTTAGGCAGAGCTAGGTGTATATGGTAGGGTACCTGGACAGGGATGGGGATTGGATTAGTGCAGAAGAAGGATAGCTAGTGGGGCATCCAGAGGGGCATAAATTAGCGGTCAAGGGCAACTTGGGGTAACTGGATGGGGAGAGCCACAGATAGCTAGGGCAGGAAGGAGGGGAGGGCATTCAGGGGAAGGAGAGGGAGGACTTGGAAAGAACTGGGGGAGACACCTGTGGGTAGAAGAAGGTGGGGGAAAAGTGGAAGGGAGAGACGAGGCCGGAAAGCACAGTCAAGTGTGAGAAACAGTAGCATATTCATGCTGCAGCACTCGCTATGGCCGGAGGAGGAGAACTGGGGCAGAAGGCAGACATACCCCAACCCCAGCATGAAGCCAGCCGAAATCCAAGCCTAGCCACCATCTGCTGCCATCTCCGAGAATGTGCCACCAATATGCCTGCAAGTAACCGGTATGCACGTTGCCAGTTCTACAGATGGGACTTGGACGCACTCCACCATTTTGGGATATGATGCTGGAAGAACACCATGCATAGGAGCCAGGCTCTATTCATCACCTTAGAGGTCAGTACACTGTGGCCACACTATCATTTCAGTGAGTCACTGCACAGACAGTCAGCAGCAGCTGCTCCACAGCCTTCAGGAGTCTGGACCAATTTCTCCACATTAGAACAGCTTCAACAGAAAAGATGGAGGGAGCCCCACATCAGAATACCCCATACCCAATCCACTCTCCTGAGCGTGATTGCAGATTCCTGTTCCAATCCTTCCTTATCATCTGGCAGGCAGAAAGGACAGGAACTTGGGTCCACCACATCCATGAGCCTAACCTGTGGCCTACCACCACCTCCCTCTTCACCTTCCTTCCCTGTTAATGGATCACCAGCAGAGCTAAGCATCTCCCTGTGGCCCACACTTAGGCACCTATGTCTGAGGGATGGAGCTTAGCACACACTCCTCTGGTCAGCATCTCTCTGTGGGTGGCTCCCTGCTTAGTGTGCTGGATTTGCAGATCACATTTTTTAGGCTCCCTTGTTCAGCCCATAGGGGGCTTGAGGCACCTAACTTGGCATTGCAGATCACAGTTTTGCCCCCTGATTTTCTAGGCACCTCAAAGTTAGGTGCTGTGGCAACACTTAAGTCCCTTTGTGGATCCTATCCTAGGTCTTTGTGTTAGACACGCTATTGGCACTTAAATAATACAGCATAAAACACTCAGGCTCTCATGGGTCACTACAACCTGCCTTCCCAGCATAATAGATGCCTTCAGCAGATATTTCAGACAGCATTTATAGTGTGTGCGTGTGTATTATGGCCACCGTTCTTCAGTTCTTTCAGGAAAAGGTCTGCTTTAGAATTTAGTAGTGATTTTTTCCACCTAAATGAATTCAGTTCCCTGCAATGTTCATTAATCTCTCCTGAAAACATATTGCGTTTGTTGAGTCTAGAACAACTTTCACTTTTGTTTTTAATAACATTTATGTTTTAAATTGTTTGCTTTTAATATCCTTTTTGCAACCCTCAGCAGTAACAAAACACAAACCTTTAAGTTGTATTGATGAACTTTGTTCTAAATGCAGCATTTCCCTCTCCAAACTTAAGCCTTTTCTAAGGGAAATTAATGAATGTTGCTACTTTATAAAGAAGGCCCCTTAAAACAATCATGAAGGAATGAGATAAATAATCCACTGAAACAATAAAGATCAGTTATGACATAATTGCCAAATAGCATTCAAGGGCTCAGGAGGTTCAATACCACCCTCTTCATTAATCAAAGTTTATATAACGTTGCAGATGTCCTTATTCAGAGATTTTTTTTCTGAACCATTTCTCTAATAGCAGATGCCAAGTAGAGTATGCATATTTTCTTCTACTCCATCAGTCCACTGCATGTAGAAAAGGGTTTTATTCTTGTTTACAGAAGCATTTATAGCTTTTTTTTTTAAATTTGAAGAAGTTTACCAGTAAAAGCTAATGATCATCTCTGGTGGAGACAATCAAATGAATCTTTTGCTAAACTTCAAGCAGAAAAGTGAAAAAGCACACAGGATCTCCCTGAAGAAGCAAACTAAGCTGGAAATTAAACTCATCTAGTTACTTTTGCTCAGGAAAAGATGAAGTGGCTATTTAAAACACTATGTGGAAATACCACCATCCAATATGCAGAGGGTAGCACATTATAATATTTCTGCCTACAATATGAAAGGGATAGTTACCACATGAAAATAGCCTATGTTCAGTGTATTTATTCAAAAATAAAATCAGTAAAAAACCCAAACAAGCTTCCTACTAAACTGTTCATACATGATCAGCTAACCAGATTTAGGCTTACTGAAGTTTTGAAAACTACCTAAGGTTTCTTTCTAATAACAAACTCTTTTACCTTACCAAACCAGCAAAGAAAGAGCAATAGCTCTTTATATAGGGACAAAACCTCGCCCTGGTGCCTGTATTTTATTTAAGGCTCAAGCTTACTTCTCTCTATGCCTTTTTTATAATGAGCTTCAGCTGGTCCTCATGAGCCAAGCAGTTCAATTAGCACAGAGATTTTTCTTCCCCAGCTAGTTCCCTGCATCTTTAACCATTTGTGTGCCCCAGGGAAGAGCTGCTGAAGAAGGAAGGGACTTCACCCAGGCAAAACTGACCACTTCACATTATTTGCCCCAACTTCTGAGATCCTAAGAACACACTTTCCAAAGTCACTGCTTCATATTAGGGAACGTTCCCATCTCTTTGAGTCTGCAGTCTCAGGCTTTCAAATGCATCTTCTTTAGGACGGCAATGGCACATAAAAATATGAAAGCCTGCTACTAATTCCCCTCTCTCCAACTCACCTTTCCTCACCAACTTCTTACTGAAGTATGGGGTCACTGAGGTGAGACATAAAATCCTCCAGTGATTATGTTTTACCAGAGGTAGGGCTATTAGCACCACCTACTATTAGGACTGCCTGACACGTCCCATCATAAGATCTTATTTTCAGTCACTTATTACTTTTCCAAACCGTAAGTGTTTGGGCTGAAATTTTCCATGCCTGATGTCTGCTCCAGGCTGATGCGTTTGGAAAATTTCAGTAAAAACAATTCAGCCATTTCCAAGAAAAAGGACAGAAAAAAATATGTTGTTTTGCCCATGTTAAAGAATTCTGGCAACCTTTCCTTCAAAAAAAAGTTCTGCCACCTCTATACTTTAGAACAGGTACTTAAACCTTTGTGCCATCCCCAGGGAAATCTGCCCACATTTGGCCAAGCTATAGGTCTTTGAAAAATCACACTACATGTGGTCAGTAAAGACATCTTATATTTTAGCAGCTAAAGTGCCTGAAAATTCTCTCCACAGTGAGTGCATGCTCCAGTTTGGGGCTGAGCAAGATGTTCCCTGTTCTGGGCCATGACAGGTCCGGATATCTGAACTGAGAGAGCAAGGAGTCTGTCTCTCCTGTGGTCTCACTGACTCCCCTGCTGCGCCCAGGCAGTGTGGAGAAGGAAACTATCTGATTTGAATGAAGAGGGGATAAAAGCCTAGCCCTAGACTTGCGAGAGGAATAGTTTGAGAGAAGAAGCCTGGGGAACTGGGGGTGAACCAGGAACTGGAGGTGGGAGAGAGAAGGAAACTAGGACTGGAAATTAGAGGTGAGAGAGACTGGGACTGGGAGCTAGAGAAGGAAATGGGGGGATGGGGAGAGCCAGAATGGGACTGGGGGAGGGAGACAGAGATCAGATAAGGAGCCTGAGGGCGACTAGGACAAATTGGGCAAGGAGACTAAGAATGAGAACTGGTGGGGGCAGGGGAAGAAAGGGGGGATTGGGAATGAGAGCCATTGAGGACAAAGAATGTGGGCAGGAGGGAGTCACTGGAGGCTGCAGTGAGGGAGAGAAACAGCTTACACAAAGAGCCAAGAGGAGGGAGCTGACTGGGCAAGAAGACTAAGGACAAGGAGTTAGGGGGTGGGAGAACTTAGACCTATTGTGGAACTGGAGAGATGGCATGCCTAGACCTGTCCATAGCTAAAGGCCCCCCACAGCAGCCAATGGGTCCAAAGTGGAGTACAAACTTGCCAATCGGGTTTCTTTGCTTTCCTAAGGGTTGTGTAGTGAAGGAAACTCTTGACTGTAGGAGCCCTTGCTTCGTTTGTTGCAGAAGCTGGAAAGTGTGAAGAGTTCCAATGTGATACTGGGTTAGTCACTTAAACCAAACTTTTCACAGGTGGTCACGAACTGCATGTTCCTCCTTTTCTGGTGCTGTACTTGAAACCCTAGGCTTTAATTTACATAAACGCTGCACATTCATAGCTGCAACTGAAGTCAGTGGGAGTTGTGCTTTGAACATGAAGTACTATATAATGTTTAAGTATTTTGAAAAAATAGGTCATAGGCCTCTCAAATTGGGCACCCAAGTTTAGTGGAAACTTTTGACTTTAATCTCTCTGTGCTTCAGTTTCCCATCTGTAAAAGGGGATCAGATCACCCCCTGACCTTGAAGGACTGTTGCGAAAATACATTATTTATGTTTGTGGAGCACTCAGATAATATAGGGACAAGCACCATAGAACAGCCCATGAGGAAATTAATAATTACGTCTTCAGAGCCGAGTTTGAATAGTGTGCAGTAAATAAGACAGAAGACCGCACATTGCACGATAAAGAGAAAATAAAATATTGAATACCTGCCAAGTTCTTTCTGTGCACTGAATATGGCTGGGGTCCAGTGGAAAAAATAGATGCAATCATGTAATTAGAAGCTGTATCATAATGTATAATACCAGAGCTCTGAGTTAAGCTTGCACAGGCAATCTTATTCAGACACTTCCTAACTTTTGAGTGCTTCATTCTGCAACTTTAATAAAGTTCTTTTAACACAGGGTTTTTCTGTTGTTTTTTTTGGGCGGGGGCAGGCTATAATATGTTCTATGTGCTGAAGGGCTACAATGTGAGATACTACTACTGTATGATAGTCCTATACCTATCTCTCTTTTATTCCATGGCTAGCTGAGTCATGTGCATATGATGCAAAGTTCAAATACTTAGATGGCAACATCTTCTAGTAATTTGGATACTGGACTAGAAGTTGGGAGGCTTGTGTTTATGCCAGGTTCTGTCACTGATCTATTTGACTTTAGGCAACTAATTTCTCTTCTCTGTGTCTCAGTTTTCTCAGCTGTAAAACGGGCTTAATGTTACACCTCTTTGTACAGTTCTCTGAGATCTAAGGGTCAGATCCTCAGTGGGTGAAAATTGGAATAGCGCCATTGATTTCAGATGAGGATCTGGCCCTATGGCTAAATCATGCTACAGAAGAACTAAATATTATTACTAGCACCACATTTTCAACCAGCATCTGATCTCATTCATATAAATTTTACAGGCACATGTATCTGTGTCCAAAAACTCTATTTGCTGTAATTCCTACTGCCAACTGACAATGGATAGGCAGGTGAAAAGCCATGACCAATGCTCACTGTGCTAACACACGCTTGTTCTACTATTACTTTGTCATCTACCTCTCCCATTTCCCATTTGCTTGTTTCATCCACCACTTGTAACGTAAGTTGCAAACTCTTTGGGGCAGTGACTGTCTTTTGGCTAAGTGTTTATATGGTGCTTAGCACAATGGGAAACTGACCTTATTGAGCTCCTGAGGCACTGTTGTAATAGTGATAATTAATCATTTGTGTGCGTAGTTTGGGTAACTGCCCATCTAATCACATGATTTGCATGACCAAATGCAGGACTGTGTGAATGCAATGGGTGTACATTGCGAATGTATCCATGTTTACAGAATGATTTGAAAATTTGGTCTAAGAAAGAAAGAGTGCTAGACACATTGGACCAGATTTTTAAAGGAGTTAACACCCATCAACTCCTATTGTTCGGATCGTTTTTAAAAAGGTGGTCTGTAATATCATTTGTTTGCCAAATCAGGATGTGTGCAGTATTGTTGAAGCTGTGTTGTTCCCAGGATATCAGAGACAGGGTGAGTCAGTTAATATCTTTTATTGGACCAACTTCTGTTGGTGAGTGAGAAAGACTAACTTGAAGTTGATCCAAAACAGAAGTTGATCCAATAAAATCAAGATAAGAGAATTAGTTGAACTTTATAAAAGTTGCACTACCTGTTTTTCATACCTTGATTTAAAGGTATAGAGATATTTATTGACTGAGAGAGGTGGCAAAAAAAACCAGTTGAGAAACAGGTGTATTCTAATATTGATGGGTGGGAATTTACACAGATAACTCCAATGACAATGCAGGAAGTGAAAAACCAGCATACCCTACTTCATATCAAAGCAAAAATGTATGCAAATATTTCTGTGCCCGTGAGCAGGAATAACTGCCACTCAAAACATCAATCAAAGTTTGAAATCCAGGACATGTGCCTTTCCAAATGGTTACATAGAGAGAATCAGTCCTATATTAATAGGGACAACAAAATGAGAGGGGGAGGAGATGAAAAAAAGGCCACTCATAAGTACAACTTCAGGATATAATAATTCAACCTTTCCACATATTTGTATTTGAAGGCCAAACCCTGAGGTCCTTACAGTCTCCATTAGACATCACATAGCAAGGGATGACAATAAATGAAGGGAAGGGAAGAAGAGGATAAGGTGTAGGACAGTACAAGATTACGAGATTATTTTATAAATCAACAGGATGCATTTCCATTTGCATACAATTTCTGAAATGAATTCCAGAGGGAGAACAGCAATGGAAGGATGCCCAAACAAAGTGAGATTTGAAGGACAAGGGCAAGATGGCAAAACACACAGGAGCTGTGACAGTGGAGGAGAAAGCAAGAGCCATTTGCAGGAAATGATAAAAGGCCAGATCTAGCACCCATTGAAGTCCAGGGGAATTTCTCTGTTGACATTGGAACAGGCCAAAATGATGCATTCAAGGTGCACTTCCCTGATACTGCATAGATTGCAAGCAAGGGAACCCTGGGAGAAGACAGGAGATGAGGGGCAAAGTTGTGAAGAGCCTTGAAACTTCAGGAAAGGTTTAGTGGTGTACCATGGGTCTCCAGTGCCTGGAGGCTAATACTTGTATTTGTGCTCCCCTTCTTGGTGGCAGCGCCCCGCAGGGTGGTGTCTGTGTGCCTGTTTTCTGCTCTCTCCCACCCACTGTGGGGGCGGTGGAGAGCAGGAGTGACAGGGGCAGATGCTTCCAGGCTGCCTGGTAGCAGAAGGGGGGCTGGCTGGCCCCTGCATGGCTGGGGTATCTGCGGCTCCCTTCCTGGGCAGGGCAGGGAGGATTGGAGATGGAGGGGCCAGGAAGTTGCGGACACCAGGCATGTCAGCGAGGAACGGCTCCTCTGAGGACAGACTGGCAGGTGACCCCCCCAAAGCTGGTGCCCAGGAGCATGGCTCCCTCTCACTCCTCCTGGTACGCCACTGGAGGGGTTTCATTATTGACATGTGCTCTTAGTATGTAAGATAAGCGTATTTTCCAATTCTTCTACCCAGATACAGATGTGTGTGTGTGTGTGCACATGTGTGTATCTCTTCTAGTTACTAGTGATGTATACTGTGTACAAGCCCTTCTTTGCAAACATGAGTGCTTCTAATTTCTTTCTGGCTTTCACAGATAATGGTGTTTGATGTGGCAATTTTAACAGCAAGAATGATACATTTCCATGTAGAAGGAAACAGGCATTTACCATTAAGTGAGGATGCAGATATTTTAGTGATAATTATTCAATTAAGTGGGCACAACTCTGTGACAACAGACCTGTGCCTGTTTTGCCAGGGCTGAATTTATCTCAATATATAATAATACTTTCATCCCATTCATGACTAGAATCAGGGAGATGTTTTAGTCCTATGTAGATAAGGATCAGAGGCTAGGGAGAGAAATATTCAAATGAAAATATAAATATGGAAATATCCCATATGCCACTTATGTGTGCCAGTCTAGCTTTCTGGATGCTCTCGTTTTCTCGATATATACTGCAGGCCTTGCTTTAGATGGGAAAAACTTTAATTTTAAATTTAACTTTTAAATTTTAAAAAACTGAATCATCCTTCCAAAGAAAACAAAAACCATTCAAAAATTAAAACTGTTTTTGTGACACCACCCACTCCAAAATATAGTCTGAGAGGCTCCTGAAACTTCTAACTCCAAAAGATTCACTCCTCTTTAGAAGTAAATGATTTTTCTAAAGAACAGCACGTGTGGAGATATGCTATAACCTTGAACAAAGTAACAGGACGTGACATTTTGAGGATCACCCTGTGCAGTAAGGGTTCTGTCATTGCTTGCCTTGTAATTTTTGGGTGCTTTAATGCTATGCTGCTATGACTCAGAGTTCTGACACCAGTACCCAGCCTACAAGCATAAAAATCTCAATGCTGGCTTCTCCCAGCCTAGTTACTCATCGCAGAATTACCTCAACAACCCCTTCACATCCTGAGTCCCCCCAGATCTGTCTCCCTGAGTTCTTAAATATCAGACACTTGGACTTTTTCCCTCTGGTTCATCAGCCTGGAACAAATGAAACCTGCCCCTAATTATCTGTTCATTTTGGGGCACACACTCCCCACAGTTTGCTCACCGGAGACCTCCTTGGGGTAAAAATAAACAAAAAATGTATTTAATAGAAAAATCACAGATTCAGAGATGAACCAGTAAGGGAAAGGAAACATGTTACCAGTTTCACAGAACATAAAAGACACTCTTTCAGGCTTTAAATTTTTATATTAGTTAAATTCTCTTTTCTAAAACAAGTTACCTATTGCCTCTGAACAGTTTCCCAGCATTTCCTCTGTCCTAGAGGAGATCCACTGTTTTATGGACAGCAATGCAGCATCCTGCTTAGTTGCTGGCCTTCAGTTTCTGGATAGCCTCCACTACAAACCCCTTCTCTTTTAAGGATTTGCAGGGGTTTTTGTTTGTTTGCTTTCCGTCTACACTAGTAGAAAAGTCTACTTGTCTACACTAGCAAGTCTACAGTAAAAATGGTGCATTGGCACAGCTGCACTGCTGTAGCATTTAATGAAGACACTCTAAGCCGATGAGAGAGATCTCTAGCGTCGATCTGGTTAATCTATCTCCCTGAGAGGTGGTAGCTATATCGGCAGGAGAAGCTTTCTCACCAATTCAGTGCTGTTGACACAGGGGGTTAGTTCAGTATAACTACATCACTTGGGTGTGGACTTTTCACACGCCTGAGAAACCGAGTTATACCAATATATGTCTATAGTGTAGACCAGACCTAAGACTGTGCTGAATTGTGGTAGGGGAAATTCCCTCCTCTCGCAGGGCTCGTCTACACTCAAAATGCTACAACAGCACCACTGCAGCTGCACCACCATAGTGCTTCAGTGTAGACACTACCTACACCAACAGGAGGGATTCTCCCATCAACATAGGAAATCTACCTCTGCAAGAGTCAATAGATAGCTCGACAGTAGAATTCTTCCACTGACATAGTGCTGTCTGCAGTTGGGGTTAGGTCAGTGAAGCTAAGTCTTTTGGGGGTGTGGGTTTTTCACACTCCTCCTGAGAGACATGTCTATACTGATGTAAATTCCTAGTATAAAGCATGGCCCAGTTTTCCAAAGCTGAGCTTTTCATTTTCAGTTTCAATGTTGTCCAATTAACTTTAATGGTCCACCACTGTGTCTTTCTGGGTTGTTGTACATGTTAGGTGCTCACAGTTAGTTTTATGCAAACAACTAACCTGGGAGGTGCCCTTCCCTGCCTGATTACTTGGGATCCTTGTTTTCCATGATAAAAAACCCCCAAATTCTCAGATAACGCCCCCCACAAACAGATGCTTTTTTCTGTGATTAAAATGAAATGCCGAACTTTAGTTTCCCTAGCCACAGTATGTATGTTGAGTTTAGGAGAAGGGGTTATTCATTGTTTTGTTACTGTGTAGTTTACAAATAATTTCAGATGTATGTCTCAGATAAGTGTTGTGCAAAAAGTGCACTCAGGACCCTTTCAAGGGGAAAAGGCAGTACGCCGCATTTATTACCAGAAACTAAATTAATAACTATCTTAAGTCTATGTACACGCGTGCTCGCGCGCCCAAACACACCAGGAAACGTTCTGTAGTTGTATAGCTACCAGTCCTGATCGTGACTTGAGGTTGCAGCTTGGGTCTGTTGCTGGAGTTCGTGGCTCATGGCAGCTACCTGGCCAGGGAAGCTGGGCTCGAGGAGAGTGGGGTCTTTGTCGTGCGCGCACTGACGCTCTTCTTTGATGGTGTGCAGAACGTTACTCCCCCAAAGCTTTGCAATCTCACCCAGTCTTGTATAGGATTTTCACTTCAGTGCAAACTTATGAGTTTGGCTGTGTCCCATCACTTCTCTGTGACCGTTGATTGCGGGACAATAGCAGACGTGACTTTCAGCTTGTTCTTGGTGTCTTGATTAAATTTGTTCTTTTGTTTTCTGGGGTGGATTTTTTTCTTGCTTTTTAGGGATGTGTTCGCACTCTTCAGCTGTTAGGGTGGATTCCACACTTCATCAGGACAAGCTGGCAGTTTGGGTCTGATTCACACATATGAACACCCTCCATTCTCACCTTGTTCAAATAAGATTACCTATTCATCTAAAAGTTTAGAAAGAGTTTTGTACAAGATGGAATACATTTGGTCAAAATGGGGTTTTACATTTACAATATGGAGTATGGCTGAGAGGAGTTCAAATATTACAGACAGACTTGTGAGATGGTGATTATACATTCTGGGTAAGAAGGGTTGAAAACAACTTTAATAATAATAATAAAAGAAGACGCTCTTATTACCTAAGGACATATAGGTATAAACTTATACAGCAAAGCAGGCTGGGACTGAGTGACTCAGAGGAAAAAACACGGCCTTCTTACTCAACCATGAGAAACAAAAGGACAGTGGCTCAAGCCCAGTGGTCCCCAATACCTAACCAAAGAACAGACGGGGACTGCCTCAATTAGCAACAAAGTTGCAAAATGCAGCAGATCGTTAATTGCCAATAAAGCCACAAAGGAAAAGCAGAGATGGACAAACACCTTCAGGAATGAATCAGTTATCAAATCTGTATCTAAAGGCACAATTCTAGGA
This sequence comes from Mesoclemmys tuberculata, assembly GCA_007922155.1. Taxonomy (NCBI): domain Eukaryota; kingdom Metazoa; phylum Chordata; order Testudines; family Chelidae; genus Mesoclemmys; species Mesoclemmys tuberculata. The sequence continues at coordinate 56,217,302 of ML675603.1, forward strand.
ATGATTTGATTATTAACTATATATATATAAATGAAGACTGACACAAATAAAGCTGTTAACTAATTAAAACTATATAGAGATTGACAGAAATAAGGGCATGAATGAACAAAGCTATGAATGAATCTACAGGCTTACAATTTTATTCCCACATAAGATGCCTGAAATCATGCTCAGTTTTATCAGAAACAACCATCTCTCGACTTCTCTGCACCAGCACAAAATGGGTCCATCTCCCCTTTGTCTGCCTGAATCATGGAGGACTCCACAGAAGACTTGGATTCTGCTTCCCTTGTTGTCTCATTTCTTGTCTCCTTGTCCTCCCTCCATTCTGGGAATTGTTGGAAGTGTCTCCTAGTGACCCCATCTGTGTGTCAGTCCCTCAGGGGTGATGACCTTCTAGGACTTAGGAGCCACCTTGCAACAGACCACTTTCTTTCATGACCAGTTTTCCCCTCATATATGCATCCATGATCATGTTTCTACACAGGCTCAAGTTCTCGTCCCGTTTTGTCATAAAAAACGTTTTTCTATTGAACAAAACCTCAGCTGGTGACAACCCATGCTTTAAGGGCCTGGCCTTATAATTCAGCAATGCTAACTAAGGGTCCAAGTTAGGCTCCCCTGCCTTTTTATGCAGCCTTTGGATTATTTTCACACCCCTTGTCACTAAACCATTAGAATGTGGATATCTAAAACTAGATGTAATGTATTTAAACCCATATTTGTTAGTGAAATGTCTAAACTCATATTCATCAAATTGTGGTCCATTAGCTGACATTACCACTTCTGGTATGCCATGTCTAGCAAAAATGGACTTCATGCATATAATTACATGCTTTGTAGTAGTGTCTTCTAGAAATGTTATTTCTGGAAAGTGTGATAAATAATCCAAAACCAGCTTGCAATTTTTTCCAGTATATGTGAACAAATCAATGCCCACTTTATACCTCATAGCTAAGGCTTTAGGTTCCTTTACTTGACTAGATCTGTATTTTGGGCATGTTTCACAAGTTCTAATGGTTTCTTCTATATCCACATTCAAGGCCAGTATAAAACATCTCTAGCCCTTCTTTTACATTTCTCCATTCCCAAGTGTTCTTCGTGTATCCTATTTAGCATATCTTTCTGCAATGCTTTTGGAACAACTAGTCTTGTGCACTTGAACAGAATCCCATCCCGTACAGAAAGTTCTTCTTTAAACTGACAGCAAGGACCGGGTATATAGTGCCCAGATCATCCTGTGCATATAGCTTGGATGACTCTTTGCAATGTCTCATCCTCACCTGTGGCTTCAGCAACTACAACAGTCCACATTTTGTCTGAAATTGGGCATGTTTTTCTTATGAAGTTCACATGCACAACATCTGAATCCAGCTTGAATTCCTCTATAGTGCTATCAAAAGCTGTGGAAAGTGTCTGCTACCATTAGGTCTTTTTCCAGGCTTGTGTACTATTTGTAAATAATGTAACTGAAAGACCAATCTCTGTATCCTAGAAGAAGTGTCTGCTAATCCCCCCCCCTTTTTTTTGCAATAGCCGCTATTGCCTTGTAGTCTGTTTCTGCTATTACCTGTCTCCTGTAAATAAAACATGAAACCTTTTACATCCATGAACCAGGGCTAAGACCTTCTTTTGTCGCTGAACATATTGAAATTCTGTTTTGGCTAGCGCCCTGGTAGCATATGCCATAGGCCTCCAGTGTTCACCATATCTTTGCATTTATGCTGCTCTAGTGCCTTTCTTGGAGGCATCTGTGGATAAAATCATCTGGTGGTTACAGTCATGATATCTAAGGAGTGGAGCCTCCCTTATTAATTTTTTCAGGTTTTCAAATTCCTTATTATGACTGGCCTTCCTTGTCCAGTTGGCATTTTTACACAGAAGCGGTCTCAAATTGCTGGTTTTATCAGCCACGTTGGATACAAACTTCCCTACAACATGTATGATTCCTAGGATGTATGATACAACATGTATGATTCCCTTTTAGTCTGTTGACACTAGTAATAATAAGTAATGACTGTCACTCATATTTGTGTATGACTACAACTGGAAATCAGTTTCCACATGTAGGGTTCAGATGTGCCAGGGCAAGTTGGTCTCTATGCTCCCTCCTCTTGTCGGCCAAGGTGGCATGACGATATGCTGTTGCTCATTCTACGTCCTTCATAGAGGCGTGCCAAGCTTGCCTGTCATGGCATGTTGTACTTTTCTGTGGAACACTTCAGATGCAAAACGTAGCTGCTTTGCAGGGGAAGATCATTCTGATTGTTTGCTTGTTACAGATTTGTCTTTAGATTTACATGGTTAGATTTATTTGGCCTATGTGCTTTTCTGTAACTTTGAAGAATTGCAGTCCTGTTCACAGCTTCAGTGTATTTTGTTTTCCCTCCAACAACTTCTGTCTGGCCTGACTGACTTAGTTGCCTGGCACAGTCAGATTGCCTTTTCCAAATTCAAGTCTGGCTCCTCCAGCCTTCGCTAGCACAGCTTTCTGTCTCCGATCCCCATAACAATCTGGTCTCTTATTAAGGAATCTGAAGACTCTCCACAATTACATGATTGGCTCAGCAGTCTGAGCTCAGTCAAAAATTCTTCAAAAGTTTCTCCCTCTTTCTGAGCTCTCATATGAAAGTTGTATCTTTCAAAAGTCTCATTCTTTCAGGCACTGTGGTACTCCTCACATTTTTGCAGCAACACCTCATAAGAAGCCTGCTAGTGCTTCTGGCCCAGTTACATTAAGGAAAATAGCTATCTTTTGTTTGTATATGCCCTCTCTGTGGCTCTGCTTGCCAATATGTAGAAGCTGAGTTAATGCTTGAAACTCCTCCATTTGCCTGCTGCATTGGTGGAGAGTTTGAGCTCTGCTAGGGTTCTGAGCTGCTCCATTTCCTCTCTTTTTCCTCTTCACCCCAGTCCTGGTAACATGAAATAATTATTTGCTCTTATGAAGGAGACTTAGGCAAAGCTGAGGGGGTGGTTCTTTATTAGAAGTAAGATCTAGACCACCTGCAAAGTCTGACCACTCTTATTGAGAGTTCTGTGGCACTGCACCGCCTTGTGCTCAGTCAGACTAGGCAGAGCCAACTCCCAAGCATGGCTTTCTTAAAGAGAGATCTTCACAGGAGCTTGCTCAAGGGAATCATGACAAATATTTCATGATAGAAAAACTCTTGGAAAGATAATTCTTTAGCATGCAGATGAGTTTATTATATCACCAGATGTTCATCTTTTCTATAAAAATGTGCTTTTAAGAACTCCCCTGTGAGATGTCACAATTAAAAGATACTTTGATTGATATTATCACAATTGTTGAAACATCCCTCAGCAACTGAAAGAACAACTTTACCTGCAACTTATTAATTCAGTTTCTTCATTTTAGACATTGTAATTCAAATACTTCTTGAATACCTTGTGGAATATTAAACATTTTCAAGCAACAAATTAAATGCTAGACAGTGTACATGCAGCTCTGCAACCAGGTCTCCCAGATGTGCAATAAATTGCTGTGAGAAACAATTAGTGTAGAGTAATTTGTTACGGAATGAACCAAAAATGTATCTTAAAATGCCAATGCTAAGTGTGCAGACAATTAAGAGGAAATTACTTAGCAAAGATGCCATGTGTTCATATGTTGCTTCAGCTATAGAAATGTAATGCTTAACATCACATTTTATTTAAAAAGTAATTGCACATTTTGGTCAATGTAGTATCTTTACTAAAATCAGGTGATATTGTGCTCTCAGTTTTTAAGTAGAACTTCCCAATGACTTCAACTATAATACCTCTTTATTCCATGGGAAATATATATTTGAATGAAACACAGTATACCCCTTATTCATGCACTGTTTTTTCCATGTCCCACAGAAAGTTCTAGAGGAGCATCAGGATGAGAAAATAGAAATAAGTAACTGTGAAGTTTATGTTATAGTGGAATGATCTCTCATTCATGGTCTCTGATTCACTGAAAACTAGACTAGACAAAGTGTTTAGGAATATACCATCAGGAATTATCCTGCATTGTTGGGTGGCCAATTGAAGTACTTGCAGGAAAAGCATTCAAAGAACTGTACAAGCAGACATTTTACTCTAGAATAATTCATGATACATGATGATTGGTGCCAATAAAAGAACCTAGGTATATAGAATTTTTTGAGCAAATTTAAATTCCTGTTGCATATTATGGATTTTGTCATCTCATATAGGTTGTTTCATTTTTCTATGTGGTTCCTTTGAATTGACTGCTATTGTTTGATAATTGACTGCTATTGTTCAAGAATAGATTTAGAGTGAAATTCTCAAAGGCAGCCAAGAGACCAGAGACTGACTACATCCCCCTAGAATGGGAGTTATCTGGCATGTTGAGAAGTCCCAAGTGTACATAGGGCAGGCATAACTGGCTCCTACACTCTCCTCCCCTACAGTTCCATGCACAAGGGACATGTAGAAGCAAGGAGAAGATATGGTCAGAGCAAAATAAGTTGGGGTGAAGTTGAAATAGGAATTTATAAATAGGAAGTTATAATAGGAATTTAGCTTAACTATGGCATGGATACCAACCCTTAATAATAATACATTTGCACTTACTCAACACTTTTGAAAAAGCATTACCTTTTCCAACTTATCTGACATCTTAATTACCCCCATAATATAGAATTCATTTTACCCAGACCCTGAGAAAGTCCCTATCTTACAGCTTACTTGCTCAAGCTCTATGCTGGAGACACACCTTGGATTTTTAATATCAAATTCCTGTCTAACTGAAGTCAGTGGCAAAACTCTCACAACAGGACCAGGATTTAGCTCTTGAGGGGTTTTCAAAAGGGTACACATTCTGATTTATGGAAAGATATATCTGTTATGCTGTCTGGAGTGGCTCACGACCCGAGTGCCAAACTCAGGGCAGACTATCAAAAATCAGGGCAGACACCCCAAACAGATTGTATGTTCTGTAATCAGATTTCGCAACTCCCATGTAGTGGGGTTGGCCATCCGTCCCTGTCAGTCTCGGAGGGAGGCCACACCCACTCCTTACCCTTCTCCAGCAGGGGTCGGCTCAGGCCATGTTAGGGGAACGGTCCCTGGGCTCAGGCAGGATAGCCTTATGGCAATGTTCAGTCCCAAAAGGCCCCCAGCGGGGCAACTCACAGTCTCGCAGGCCCCTGGCAGGGCAGCACACAGATTGACACTCCTGATGGGCAAGGCGCAGCTCACAGCCACCTGGGGAATCAGGGAAGGGGGAGGTGGACGCAGGCCTACCCGACTCCACTGCATCCCAGCCCAGATCCCTATCGTAGCAGAGAGGTCTGCCACCGAGTCAGCGGGGTCCCAACTGCAACACGCTAACTCTTGGTCTGGTCCTTCAGCCTCCAGACCAGGCAAAACCTCCCCTGGGCTACTTCCTGCCCCCTTTCCCTCAGGTACCTGCTCTGCCACCATCCACTCATCATTGTTGGGGGGCAGCAGTTCCAGCAGCTCATTGGGGTAATCGGCGAGGGGCAGGTTGTAGAACTCTTCAACCTTGTCTGGGGGTGGCAGGTTTGGGAGCTCCTCTGGGAGGTCAGCGGGGGGAAGTTTCTCCAGGTCGGGCCCGGTCAGGGCCTGTGCCTTGTCATCCTCTGGCAAGGCCAGAGGCAGCTCCTCCAGGTCGTGCCCTGGAATGGCCACCTTCTCCTCATAGGCATCCAGTAGCTCCTCCAAGTCCTGGCCCCTCTGGGATCCCCAGTCTGGGATGTCTGGCTCTGGGGGTACCAGGTCGATGACTGGTTCATCACTGGCACCTGGACCCAGGCCGTGGTCCACTTACCTGGGTATGGGGTCCCGGCCTGCTCACCTGGGTACCAGGCTGCAGGCAGCTCGGGAGCCTGGAGAGGCAGGTCCTTTCTCTCTGGGAGCTGGGGCTTGACTAAGCTCCTGGGCTTCTCTTTTCTACTTCCTGTCCCTCCCCCTCGCTTCTGGGCGGGCAGACAGGCAGTCTATGGCTCCGTTCCCACAGGCCTGGCTGGCCCTCCCTGTCAGTCTTGGAGGAAGGCCACACCCACTCATTACACCCACTTACAAATATGAACTCCTGAAACGCTCTATGTCTTCCTATGGTGTCACAGACAGTCCCCTTGAACGTTCCACTCTATTTTGCCACCCAGGCAATCTGGACTTAGTGATAATTGGTTGCAATACACCAAAGATCACAAAAGATTCAGGTTGTTTCCAGTCCCAAGAGACCAGTCGCTTACCTCAGGTCAATTTGTACCTCAGATCTCACACCAAAGACAGTGCTTGTAGCAAATCCTTTAGTAAAATAAGGATTTATTAACTAAGAAAAAGAAATGAGAGTTATTTACTGGTTAAAGCTGGAAAACGTATATACACAAATGAGTTACAGTTGATGGTTTTAAAAGGTGGCAGAATTGTAGCAATCTGTGAGCACTGAATGTCGTTTAGGGCTCACCCATGTTGACCCAAGGGATCTTTCCTTCTGTTTTCTAGCTCCAGCCCTGTGAAAGTCCACACAGCAAAGAGATGAAAAATTGTCATGTCAGCTGTCTTTATTTCCCAGGTTTCAAGCTGATTGGACAAGTCCTTTTGCACATAGCCTGGGCAGGAGCAATTAGCAAAGTCTTTATATTGTGAGGTTCCACAATAGCCCATTTAGTTTTGATAGTCCTCCCTGATGGGCAAGAGGTAAAACTTTTCATAGGGATTTAGCACTTAATAATAGGTAAATTTTTTTCTTGTTTGGTGAGTTAAATAGTTCAGAGCAAACATTTTACAGCTATATAGCAAACATTTAAGTATTACTTTATAGAATGGGATACAGACATTGTAAGTAGGATTAATATATGTAGCAATTGACAAGCCTTTCATAAAGTCTAAACACTAAACACATTGTAAGTCCAATACCTGTCTTAGCCATATTAGTACACAGGTGTGCTAGACTGGTTTCCAGCAATGAATTTATCAGTGCTTGGCTGAGACCTAAAGCCTTGGAAAGAGCTGGCATCTGGTCTGCCAGCATCACAATATCATGATCTCAGTAAGAGCCTCAGGCTGGATCAAACAAAGGTTGCCTACAGAAGGGGAAAGTCTTTTTCCTCTTTAGAAGCTCTTGTTCCTATTTACATATTTTATTTTAATGTAAATCCTATCAGAAAAAGCATTATTATACCATTCCTGTTTATGTGGTGTATTGGCTCAGTATGAGATGATGCTCCCTATAAGATTCCCCAAAGAGCCTGTCATAAAAATAGCAAAAACTAATTGTGAGCTGGTTTGGAGGCAGGTTCTCTGACTCGTGCTGTGTGAAACATTTATAATTAAATCCAAAACTCAGGCCTGACTCATCAAGGTTCACAAACCAGTATTTAGTGAGTCTGGACCTAATTTTGTACAAACTTGGATTGATGGATGGTTTCAGGTGGAAATCGTATGAAACTTGGTGCTTTCCTTCAGTTTGGCTTTGAGTTTTGGGTGTTTCTTTTTGCAGCTAAGAGTCAAAGTGTCATTCGGGGTTTGAAACCAAAAGAAAAAGTTCACACAAACTGCTCAGATAAAGTTAATACAAATCCTCTAGCTATTACTCAGTTTGCCCAATCACTGAAGACTCTGAAGAACATTAAACATGTCACAAAAATGTCCTCTGAAGTAAGGGAATTGGCTGTAGACGAGATAAACTCAGAATTTATTCTAATATTTACATTTAAATCCAATCCGTTGTATGAAGTTTTAATTTACTCCCTCTGAATAGGTAACTATTAAATAACTATAAATGAAAACAATTATGACAAGCACACTAGATTCAAAGAATGTTACACATGAACAGCATATCCCACAAAGTGAAAAATGACTGGGAGGGTATATACTGCAGTACTCATATTAGCAATATGCAAGGAATAAAATACCAGATCTGTTCAGGCAGCCTCTTACTTCGCTTTTGGCCACTAGCCTTTCACATTTGGTAGCCTGTATCTGAGAAGCTGATACTTTAGTAAATGTGAATCGAGCCAATGACTTAGAATAGCTATTACAAATGGGCCTGAGTCACAAAGTTTGGATCCAGATCAGAACTTTTGTGAAGGTCAGAGATATTCAGATCTGAATGTTTGGTTGGGCCCATTTCTAGTCACCGTCCTAGTAATCAGCACATACCCATTTACAAGATACATCTATATAATTGTGTGGGCATGCATACTTTCATCCTCCTTTCATTTATTCCTCCAGATGGCCTCCTAGTCATAAAACTCCATTTCACATGAAATTCATAGATTGTATTTGGCCCTTAATGAATCAGATATTCCATGCAAGTTCCATGCATTCACAGAGACCTTTTAAAAAATGCAGCTAGCCATTATTAATTTATTCCCTGAATTATTGTTACCTTGATGCAATATATGCTGTTGAAATTATATAAGAAAATAAATTTCAGAAGAGTGAATGGGAAGCCAGTCCATCTCTAAACAGATTAATTTACTCTTGCATATAATAATATTTTGCATTTTCTGTAGCATCTGAGGATACCAAAGTGCTTTACAAACATTATTGAATTTAACCTCACCACTCTCCTCAGAGACAGATAAGTATTAATATCCTTATTTTACAGCTGGTGAAACTGAGGCACAAATCAATAAATGCCCAATATTATGCTAGAAGGCTTGGCAGAGTCAGGAATAAATCTTTGCTCTCCTGAATGCAGTTCTGTCCCTTCACTACAAGTCCATCCTTCCTCCCCTTTCAGACATTTACTTGAACAATGAAATAGCAAAAGGAACATGGCAGTTATGCGAGTACTAAATATTATTTGCAGATACAGTTAAAGGCTAAAAAGATGGCAACACCAGGACCAGCTAAATTCTCTTTAACCATTGGTCCAGTTACATAAGACTTTCTCTGCTCCCTCTTTCTCCTTGATCCTTCCAATCCAGTTTGTAACCAATTCCCCTGCATCAAAGCCACTCTTCTCAAGGTTACTAATAACCCCTTTGGCTAAGTCAAAGAGGCATTTCTCTATCCTTATTCTTGATCTGTCGCTAATCTTGTTCTGTTAATTACTCTGTACTCTTCCCCTTTCTCTCTTCTTTTGACTTCTACAGGTCTCTGCTCTCCTGGTTTTTCTCTTAACTTGCTGACTGCTCCTTCAGCATCTTTTCTGATGGGTCCCTGTTCTCCCCTTCTCCTGCTTGCTGGCATCCATCAGGGTCCTGTCTAAATACACTCAGGGACCTAATCCAGTCCCATGGTTTCAACTATCATTTCTAAGCAGATCATTCCAAGAACTTCCTGTGCTACACATTGTCCAAACTAGTACCTCTCTCTGTCTCTTATGTCTGTCCCTTAGGCTTCCTGCCTCCATCTTAAATTCAATCTCTCCAAAATCTCTTTTTACTGATCCTTCACCATCACGTCCCTTCTCGATCTCTGTTTACAACTCCAAATTCTTTCCTGTCTCTCAGGGTCACAACCATGGTGTCATTTAAAAATGTTTCTTCTTCCTCCATCTTAAGTTTTTCTCAAGTCCTTCTTTTTTCCTTAACATCACCTAAATCTACCTTTTCCTCATTGTCCCCATGGCTAACACCTTGTTCACGTTTTGCCATTTTCCGCTTTGGCTACCATCACTCTTCTCTTCTCTGGCTCCCAACTTCTCAGTGTTCCCCATGCCAGTCTTGTCAAAATATGGCTGTTAAAGCAATCATCCTTTCCTGGAGATCCAGCAACATTCAGCTCCCTCCTTCTATCCTTTCATTGATTTCCTGTTCCTCACCAAATCAAATTCTAATTCCTCATTCTCATGGCCCAATCTACGTTTCTGGTCACACTTTCTCTTAGTCCCCTGCTCCCTTCCTTCACTCCTCTCATTCCTCTTTCCTTCACTTGTCTCTACTTCTCTCTCTCCCACTCTTGTTTGAGTGCATTCTTTCTCCTATGCTTGGAACAAACTACCTCTTCCCGTGTGCCAGGCTCCATCCCTCTCATCCTTGCAAACTCTCCTTAAAACCTACTTTCAAGAATCCATTCTGTTTTTTTTCTCAACAACAATAATGTTCACACTTTCCCTTCCCTAAACTGTTTTTCCATGTCTCATTTTTGTTTCTCTTGTACATCTAAGATTATTAGCTTTTAGAGGCAGGACAACATTTCTTCATCTATTTATGGCATTGTGTTTGTGATTTATTTACCATCCTAATCAGAGCAGTATACCATTGGCAAAATGGCAGGGCTTCAAGATGGTGGAGGGTTCTGATGGTCCCTCCTTGCCATCAAGGTACTTCCCCATGCAGGAAAGAGTGTTGGGCTTGCTTTTGCAGCCTCTTGCCAATAATGTAACAGCGACCTTCATATCTGCTGCTGGTTGAGGGCCTTCACAGATTGCAAGTGTGTTAAGTTTTTCTCATTGTTGAATACTTGGACAGGGAAATGCCAGCCTTCCAAATTGTGACCCCCACTCCTCAAAGGTATCCTTGATGGCTAGCAGATTTCATAGATTTCAACATTCTGTTCCCTAGGAGTAGAATGTGCCTGGGTGACGAATGTTCTGTGAACCCTGCAATTGTGACAATGTCACTTCAATGGCATTATTGGAAGCATCTGTCTCAACAACGAAGGCCTTGGATGGGTTTGAGTGTTTCAATATAGGTGCAAAGGTGAAAGCCTTCTTTAGTTGCTTGAAAGCCACTTGAGCCTCTGACATCCCGCTCAGTATATTTAGTTTTTCAGAGATGGTTAAGAGATGACTTCATCATAGTATAAAAGTACTTACCTGGGGTGAGATTTCTCACAGAAGAGAGTTCTTTTATCTTGCAGAAGAAGGCGTAACCATATCCAGTGGTTGGAAGTTGAAAATAGACAAACGAAGACTTGAAATAAGGTTCAAATTTTTTAAAAGTGAAAGTAATTCACAACTGGAATAACCTAACTAAGGAACCTCATCACTTGAAGCCTTTAAATCAGATAAATCAGGCTTCATGTAGGAATTACTGGATGAAAATGTAGGATCTCTATTATGCAGGAAGTCATAAAAGATGATCATAATAGTCCCTTCTGGCCTGACAATCTGTGGATGAAATCTTGGACCTTTTGAAGTCAACGGCAAAAATCACGTTGACTTTGGCGGAGCCAGGATTTTACCCTATGGATTTACGAATCATTGGTTTCTTTCCATAAACAGACTGCCTGCAAATCCAACCTTTGTCATTACCTCCTCACTGGCCAATCATAGTCCACTTTTCTAAACTGTTCTAAAGTGGACTTATATACATGTATTTTCACATGGCTCTCAGAGGCCTTTATTCAGCAGAGCACTTAAGCATGTCATTTAATTTAAGATTACACTTGTGCTTACCTGCTTTGCTGAACAGAGATGGACTTAAGCATGTGCTCAGCTGAATCAGAGCAAATCTTGATTGGCTGACAAGGTAGTTAGTTTTTTCTTGGTGGAACATGCTACCATAGCAAGGAAAGGATGTTGTTTTTTGTTTTGCTTTGCTTTTAAGTTTTCTAACCTTTGTTTGTGACCTTAGCTCTTCTGAGAGCATTTGCAAAAACTTTTATTTCATCCACAATGCAGGCTACTAAGCAGGGTGTGAAGTGATAGTCTGCTGACCCCAAAAGCCAGAAATGTACCCCTGTATCAACCAGCCACCCAGAGAAAAGTTGCAGGCTAACTGCTCTGGAGACTGAAGTCCTCTGTTTATCCACAGAATAGGTAATACATGGGCAGTTCAATCTTCCCCACATTGCTCTATAAATGTACTTCAGTCCTGACCTGGTGAATACCACCTGGAGGGGTCACCATTCAGTTCTTGGCCTCTCTGCTGATCCTGCCAACAAGGTTGCTGATCAGTTCAGATTGTCATGGGTTGGGTTTTTTGACAATTATCATTTGGGAACTGGTCTCCGCACAGCAAACCACTCATTTCACACAGGCACCTCAGAATAATCATCAGAAGGGATCCTCAAGAGGGGTTGTTCTGTCATTAAAAATCAATACAGACAATGAAAACACTCCCAAAAAAGAAAATTTGAATTATTTGTAATAAATTGTGTGTTTTTTTAGTGTAGATGATCATCTGCCAAAGGTTAGATGAAGCTCATCTCTCATTTCTTTGTGACCCGTAACGCTACATTTAAACCCAAATATAGAGTAGTAAGAATCTAATGGCTTAAACTACAGATATGCTTTCACTTCTTGCTACTCCAAATTTACCAAATGAAATGCCAGTTTAATTCCAATTATGACCACACAATCACATCAAGCATACTTAAAGCAAGAGATTCATCATTTGATTTTTGCATGCATCTGCATTCTTGCTCAAATATTGTCCACATGCCACTCGGCAATTAAGCACCTAACTGCCAAGTTCTCTTTTTGAATCCAGCATCTCCCTCTCACCCATCCTGACTTGCATATTAATATCACATAGCAAACTCACAGAGAATCAGAACATAGAGGGGGTCTGCTCCTATATCAATGGTATTGAATTCAATGGCAAAACACCCACTGACTCCAATGGGAGTAGGATTGGATACATTATCGGTTTACTACTCAGGTGTATTCATATATATGCACCTGCCTATTGGAGTTAATATCTTCTTATGTAAAATTTTAATTAAAGCTAAATTAAAAAAATACTGAATCAGTGTCACTTTATTCTTTGTAACATACTAATACCCACGGTAATCTACAATAGCCAGCAAATCAAGTCCCATTAATGTAAAGCTGTCAAGTCTCATCAAAAATAACAGTGTCTAATGCTAAAACCTGGCATATAAAGTGTGTGTGGACAGATAAACTATCCTTTCCCCTGGGCTCACTCTCTCTCGCTCTTTTTTTTTTTCTAAACAACCCTTCCCAAATAATAGAACACAGTGTTTTATGTTTCAAATGTACCATATGGCATTATGTGAGTGCAGTTTAATTACATATTAGCATATTCTTACAACAAGGATTGACTGGTTACAGCAGCTTGACAAAACATGAATTAAAAATATTTGCATGAACCCTTTTGGAGTAAATCTGGCTTAGTTATTATTGCTTTTTTTTTCACTTGTGAGCGTGTGATGATCCCACTTGATCCTTCTCAAATAGATGTTATAAAACAGAAATGAAGCAAGCTGCCCATTTATTATTGTGATTTTAACTTTTGTTAAACATTTGAACAACAATTCACTACGATTGCATGAGTTCCACTCCTTCCCTCAATTTTACGGCTTCAAAATAATTGCAGCTGAGGCTGTAGCACACTTTCCTTTTTGTTTATAAAGTAGAGAAATTTTGTTGGTCAAGATTTACCCTTCTTTCTATCTCATTAAGAATGTTTCTTCACAGATAGGTTTAACCACCCTTATGCTATCCTTAGGTCTTGCAGATGATCAATGGCATCTTTTTGTTTCTTAAGAAGGAGGAAACAATTAGCAGCAAATTTATAGGAGAGAGGCCTATAAATGTGAAACTTCTCCCATTCTCTGCCTTCTTTTCTATTATTTCCCTTCATCACCAGGTTGTCTTATTTTCCATAAAACAGGTATTTGAAAGGTTTATTAAAGCCCACCATCTTACCCGGCTTGTCTACTCATCACTTGATTCCCTCAGTTGGTACTACTAGAAGCATTATTTCCATTTGGCAATTCAAGGGGAACTGTCTTTGGCTAGAGATGCTACTTTTGCACCATGTCCTGCAAATGCTTACACACTCTTCAATGGAACCACTGATGTACGTAACTGCTCGAGTGTAAGTATTTGCAGACTCAAACCCTATGGTTTTCAAATGATCTGGATCCATGCGGTACTAACATTTCAAGCTGGCAAGCTTCAAGAGAACTAAGGAAACTCTTTAAACATGCCCCTACAACCCTTTAATGCTGATGTTTTGATTGCATTTTGCCCTGAAGAGTTTTTATTTTACTTACCTTGGGTAAAATTCACGCCTCTGCAGAAGACCAGGACAAGGCCTATGCACCACTAATGTCCTCAAAAAAGGGTTTATATGGAATTCAAATGGTGCATTAGCCTTATGTTGGCCATCTAAAAAGTGATGAATGACACTGATATTGACATGTTACATCTCTTTATGGTGCTTGATACAGGGATAGTGGGACAGTGACAACAAATCATCCTTTTCACATAATTTCTTCAAGCAACATTTATAATTAATGCTTGTGCTGAAAGATTTAGCAATATAAAAGAACCATGTAAGAGCTTTGTCAGTAAAATGTGGTATGGTTAAATTTGTGAGATAATTTCCACTATAACCCAATTTTCACCCACCCCACACTCAGCCAGCTTGCTGAAAAAAGCTCCTTTCTACAGAAAATGTCTCATTATAGTGACCTTGAGAACGTGCTGAGGTGGGGGGGAGGGTGTTAGAATGGGGGCTGGGGATATATTGAGTCATGAGGTTGGGAATAGTTAGACAAGCCATTTTAGACTCACGAGGCTTTGTTTCCCACTTTTTATAGTTGGTCTAATGTTTTTTGATCCATCCCTAATTCCAAAAGGTCATTCTGTAAAAACCTCAGACCTGCTTTCTGTGCTAATTCTCAACAAGAGCTAGAACACAGTTCAAGTTTTACCCAGTTGGAATGGAAAATAGATCTCTAATTAAATAGAAACCTCCATGAAAGTTTCATTCTGCCCTTTTTTTATGTATGCTTTCTAGCCCATACCTGCCAAGAGTGCCATATATAGAACGACAGTCAGCTCTAGCAGTCAGCCCATCTGAAATGTCACTCATAATCAGGACTGCAGAGTGAACAATGTTTTGCCTCCATTTCTTCCTCCCAGTTAGTAAGGGCTCCACTAGGTGCTGTTGAGGAGAAGCTCAGGCATCCTCCAACTCTGCCTTCCTTTTCTGATGCGCTGCTGGCCACTCAGGCTTGGTCTACACTTACCTTTGCGATTTGACAGCAGTTGACGGGAGTTACGCAAAGTACACAAAGAACTTGTGTAACTCCCATCAACAGCTGGGCTTCACTTCTGCACGCCGCCTTCACTGCGCTGTGCTGAGGGGAACCGCGTTCCCATTGACACAGCACTACTCCACTTGTGGGGGTGGATTAATAACATTGACTTCTGGATCAACTGAGTGTGTCTTCATTGACCGTTCAGTTGATTCAGATTACTCAATCTGACAGCAGCGACTTTGTCACAGTCAGTGTAAACATAGACTCAGTGAAGGACAGTAGGGTAGGCAATGGGGAGAAGAGACATACAGCAGAGAGGAAGAGGTAGCCAGACTGGCTATATCATATGTATTCACTTACCTGTCTCCTGGGCTGTGGAGAAGCACCATCACCAGAGGGAAAAGTTCTGAGGGATATTATTGTGAGGGCAGAAAAGAGAGGAGTTTCTGGAAGTCTATTGAGGAAAGAGATAGGCCGTGTGTTGTGTAGAGATATGCTTGTAGAAGATTATAATTTAGAGACACTCCCTCATAAGGGAGAATATTGTGAACATACAGATTTGGAAATGTGCCCTGGAGGCAGAGTTTGGGAACATCACATGGTTGTGTGCAGCAGTTTACCAGAGATGCTCTCCAGCTTGTTTTATTAAAGTTTTATTCCTTTCTCATCCACTGGTTTGTTATTTAATGAACCCCAAGATCGTTACAGTTTGGCTAAATAGGAGAGAGGGAAACAGGACTAGAGGGTGATGAAGAAATGCAGTGGAAAGGTCTGAGGCAGCAGATCATTTTGGGAGAGGAGACTAGTGGAAATGGAGGGAGATAGAACTGGTTTATGGGCAACGTGAGAAACAATGACAAAGGAAATGGGGAAAGAGATTGGGATTAAGAGCAGGAAAGGGTAAATAAAGGGCAAAATGATTCTGTAGCTAACACACAGGACTAGAAATCAGGAAAACTGGGTGCCACTTCCAGCTCTACCACATGTGGACTCAGGCAAATCACGGAAACATTTTGTGCCTCCATTCACCCCCCTATTAAAAAAAGAAGAAGAAGAATACTTCTAAAAAAATGAGAGTCCTGTAGTACTTTAAAGACTAACTAAAGACAAATTTGTTAGTATTTAAAGTGCTACAGGACTCTCATTGTTTTTGCTGTATACAGCTACCCCTTTGAAATAATACTTCTGAGTTTCACAGGAAGGCAAAAGTGCCTTAAAACTCGCAGGCAGAAGGCATTATATTATTGCCCATTTGTTATTAATTATTCATTATTCTCAGAAAAACCTCACTCATTTCACTCAAGCTCAGGAGAAAAGTCACTACATAGGACTTTGTAGCTACACTAGCCCCTTTTGTTCCAAAGACAGCCTTCAAAATGTAAACCAGTTTCTAGGCTTGTACCTTTGTTAGGATAATCTTTCCTAAAAGCATAGTTTATTCACAATAATTTCTTCATAAAAATAATAGGAGCTGTGACCTGTCCATGCCTAGAGTAGCCCACCTGAAAATGCCAAAATTAGGACAGGCTACAGAAAGGACAGCAGATTCTCCCAAAATGGTGGCTAATAGTGCAGTTAGATCCCCCAACCAGTTGCAAACAGTGCTCCTGTCTTCCCTACACTGGTTAGCAAGAAGCTAAAACAAAAAAGTTACACAGCTTTCTTGACTGTGTTTCAATCTCTGGCTCCCAGTCAGCAACTAGGTCCAGTAAAGAGATAAATTATTTAAAACTCTATTCCCTTTACCAAAATGTTCTCCTGACCCCAAAGTTTGGATCTTACCCAAAATACCATGCTGCCAGCCAGTCCTTTAGTAACTAAACTAAGGGTTTGTTATAAAAGGAAAGAAAAATGTTAAATGGTCAGACACACAGATACATACAAATGACTCTAAAGTCCATACATATTAGGGTCTCAATAGAACTGTGGAGTTTTCAGGCTTGTACAGTCCCTCTGGTGTACATCCAGCACCTGCATGGGTCTCAGTCCTTTCTTTCATAGCTTCAGTTGCAGATGATTTGATTGAGTTAAGAAGCAGGAATGAAGACAAGATGGAGATGGTGCAGCTGCCTTTTATGTCCCTTCGCCATGTGGCTTGTCCCAGCCACAGCCACACAGCATATGGCATGGAAAAGCCTTAGAGTCCCCTGTCCCTAGGCATGTTCTTACATGTCTTGATGACTCGTAAGTGTAGTCCCTGGGTTCTCTCATTACATTTGAGTTCCCTTGATGGGCCATTAAGCAGGCTTAACACTGCTGACATCCTGGTTGAGGTGTCACCCAAACACAGCACAAGTGTTTGGCTAGAAATATATCCTGCATATTTAGAACTCAGTATAACACTGATACATACATATAAATGGGTTTATCAATCTTAGCGCATTATAATCTTTCCATTGGTACCTGACATGGCATATATCAAATGAATTATTGTAATTTTGCAATTATCAGTGTTATTATGACTGGCCGTTCATATTCCATCCATTGTCACAGGAGCTTCCCGGTATCATCTTCTCCTCCCATTCCCCCATCCATGCACAGACACTGGTTTCCAGAGCTCTTGCCTTCATCCTCACCTGTCTGCAAAAGGAATGGGGATAGTGTTTAAATTTGATTTCATAATTGATGTGGCTCTCCAGCCCATAGGTAGAAGATGAGCAGAAATATGGGAACAGTTAAGGTTTGTGTTGCAACTGCAAATTTCTTGAATTTCTAGCCATCAGAGATTTATTTTAAATTATAACGGTATGTAGGAACTGGCTGCAACTTCATAGTTAAGGATGATTTCTGTTTTGCATTTAAAGATGTCATTCAACCTCTTTGTTATGTATGAAAAATATGACATAGCCACCTCTAATTTATAGCACTTCCTTTCTAAGTATATTAAGAATTTGCTGCAAATTTACAAGTACATTTGTTAATTCATTTGTAAATTAAATTAATTGAAAACTAGTTCTTTAATAAATTTAGCATCTTTGTCAGTCTTTGTCCTGAATAATCTTAATAGCAGAATAACATAGATATGAAAAACTTCCAATACAGTTAAAATTAATTGAAATCTTGAGCATATGCTGCATTTCAAGAAAGCAGGCTGTTGTTAATGATTATTGTATCTAATTATTGTGATTAATAGACTATAATAGTGTCAGGTCAACAACTCAGGTAACTCTTATGGAAATGCACAGTTAAGCATCCAAACAACCTTAACTTTGCCCTGTAGTGACCGTCAAGAAGGGAAAAAATATATAAAACAAACCTAGTGCATTTTTACAAAGCAGTTTAATCTAATCTGAGACCACAAACACTAAAATGCCTTCATCATAGCTGTATTTTTATTGTATGGTATTGCTGCTACATGTGTGGGAAGGTTAAGGTTGTGTGGGTACTCTAAATGTGCTTTTCTATACTTAACATATTTGGGTTTCTTTTAAATGTATCCTTAACTCAGAATTTCCTGGAGTTGTAATGCTTGGTGTTGGGATAATTACAACACCTCTGTCATACTTTTTGCCCTTAAGTTACTGATAGGTACTCTCAACTTTAACTACATTTTAATGTTCAGCTCCTCTCCCATGGAATTCTATTGAGGTAATAAGGAAAAGGCCTTGTAGGCAGAGGTAAATGCTTTCTGTATACATGTCAGATTAGCACGAGGCATTTGTCTTTCCTGTGATGTATTCACTGATTTGAATCACATGTTTTATATTTGATGATGTGACAGGCTTTTGTCCTTCAGTATAAATTAAATTGGTTCCTAAAAGGAAAAGTCAGAACATATTTTCTATAAAGTCAAGAAGACCATTGGCGATGAAGGAACATTGGTGTACGTGCAGACTGCTGTAAGCATTGGCCTTTATCTGAACATCCCACATGTCATTAATATGCAGAAGTAATAGCAGTGGCCAACTGAGAGGAACGATGCCATAGAGCACCACCCACAGTGTTTCTTAGGATAAGGATGACCCATAAACATCAATTTTGAAATGGTTCCTCTGGATTTCAATATAGATTAGAGATCAGACTACGGGGTGCTATTTTACATGTGAATAAGTTAATAGTTGTACAGAAAGGAAGAAGCTGGAAAGGTTAGTGCTAGCCAGTTGCCTTAGAAGCAAAACGGTAAAATTTAAGAAAAAAGTCTAGATCATTGCCAATGGCTCAGCCCTTAGTCATGTGCTGAGTTTATTTCCATGGAAACAAATTGTTTTATTTATTTTATTTTAAACATTTGTGTTTTAATTACTTGTAAAGCCCTAAGACATATTCAGTTACTGTAAGCCTATCAGGCTTCATTATATCACATTCCATTTTGGTCCAGGAAGCTACATATTTTTAAAAAGGCATGAGAGATAAAATGCATACCAACCTTCAAAATTCTAAACAAGGAATTAATTTGATGGATAACCAGTGGTCGTCAAAAGCCATAATCTCAGATTCCAGTATGAGAGGGTCCTCTTTAGAATCAAGCGAGTCATACTCCAAGCATGACAACAAAACTATTGTGAGCTTTTCTCTCTTTTTTCAGAAGATCTTAGACTTAAGTTGTTACATGCAGAAAGAACAGCTGTGTCATGTATCTTCCAAATCTGCAAAATGTTTGCACTGAATCACAGATCAGCCTTCTAAGAAATAACTTTAGAAAAGCTTGAATTCATTCTTTGG
Organism: Mesoclemmys tuberculata; assembly: GCA_007922155.1. Taxonomy (NCBI): domain Eukaryota; kingdom Metazoa; phylum Chordata; order Testudines; family Chelidae; genus Mesoclemmys; species Mesoclemmys tuberculata. The sequence goes on from ML675603.1 coordinate 56,236,856, forward strand.
ATACACAATCTAATCAGTAGCCAGGGCAAGGGGGAAATGGATTAGAAATAATAGACTTTGTTTATTTTTGTCTAGGAACTATGGAAATGTACATGTATGGCTGTATGTGAGAGCTCATAGTTATAAATATTGTATATAATTCAGTATTACTGCCTCTGTACTCCCTAAATAACTTAAATCATAGAAGAATCCATTTAGAGTAGAGATCAGCTGACACCAAAACTTTAAATTCATTTGAATTTCAAGAAGTGGAATTCAGTTCTGAATATCCAGATCTAAATCCACTTGCGTAGTTTTGCTTCTGACTCACATCCACAAATGGCCTGGTTTCTGGTTCAAGTTCAAGTTCAGATGTGGTCACTATCTTACAAGAAACATTGAGTTTGTGGGGTATCTGCTATCTAGGGCAAAAATCTCATGAGATCTGCTGGCAAATTTGAAAATGAATTGATACCTGAAACCTAGTATACACCTTCGAACTAGCCTTAATTTAAAATTGTATTTAGGCACATCATTGCTGATGTGCTCAGCTAGTAAGGACTCAGCTGCTTCACATTTTGAGCTGTCCAAAGAAGACAAGTGTTTTAGATAAGTTTCCTGTTCATTGGGAGCAAAAAGGAGATCAGTAGCCCGAAACACTCTCAGCCTTTTCATTAGTGAATCCATATATTCAGAAACACTATGTCCAAGGATATTGTTTCAATAAATGCTGAGTCAATGCACCCACAGAAAAACAGTACAAAGATGACCTCTGGTAAAGATATGCGAATTTACTCATTCACTAGGAGCCACAGTTCAGGGCAACTGCACCTGTATTTCCCCTCAGTGGTTCCATTCTTAGGCTTCTGGCTCCCTTGACTGTCACCTCTTTTGGTTGTATCATGCATCTCTCTCCCTTCTGACTCAGCTGTCTCCAGGCTGAACAGTTTCCTGCCTTCTCTGTGTTATTCCCAGCAAAGACGGGCTGCCAACACAAGCCTGCTTGCTTTCTCTTCAGAGATGTGTAACAGTCTTGACAGCCCACTGTTACGGTTTACCACACCGATCTTTGTATGCAAGTCTATTTTATTCTTAAGGTAAAAGCACTACAGAGAAAACATATTAAAAACAATATAAGAACCTTCCTGCATGCCAATAAACTTAACAGAGATCACCTCAACCCTAACAAGGACTCTTGCAAGAGCAGTCCTTCTACTCTGCACCCAAGGGGTGTCCTTGTGGCTTCCAGTTCATCACAGCTTCAACTCAGAACAAGCACATAGACTCATAGACTCATAGAATCATAGGTCAGAAGGGACCAATATGATCATCACATAGTCCTATTGGGCTTCAGTAAGCCCAGTCTTTCCAACCCTTCCCTAAGGATCGGGCCCTCTGTGGATCAGGGGTCCTGTCCATTTGCTAGATCAAGCGGAAGGCCCTGAACCTGTTTAAAATCAGGCCATTTATCCCAAAATCCCTTTTTTCATCTGTTGGTCCCTGGTGAATCCAATTTAAATTAGTATATGCAAACCTCTCCAGAGTGTGGCTTCAAAAGGGCAGATAACCAGAAGAATTGCAATTGCATCTCCCTCCTCCTATCGTGTTGCACAATAACACATACACAATCGCATTTTTACTACAGTGGACCACAAAGATTGTTAACCTAATTCATAATAAGAAGCTATTTATGAACCTAATTCCTAAATAAGATTTAACTTATTTCAGTCAAGTTTATTTTAATTCCATAAGGTGTGTCCAGGATATTGCAAGATTCTGTCAGTCTGTCACTTTGGGTATCTTAGATGATGCAGTTATCTTCTTTACTATTTCATAAGCTGAAGGGAGGACAACATTCCCCCACCCTTATTATCATTGTTTTGAATAATTATGTATTATTTATTATTAATCAAATAGTGGCTGGCAGTTCGTGAAGGAAAAGTGCACGGGGAACATGTCCATGGCACCTACCAATCAAATAAGGGGATAAGTAGGTCATAATTACCAGGACTACTCATAAATCAATGCTCGGAGATACCTGTATTATTGTGTATGTAACCACCAAATATCCAGTTCCACTGAGCCCAGAGCACAGACGAAAGAGCTATGTGATATAGACATTAGACTAAATGACTAGGAGCAAGGTGCCATGAGCCTCTATAAAGATGGATTCACTAGGCCTGTTAATACTCTTACTTTTTTTTCACTGGTCTCAGTGCTGTCATTTCAGTCATACTTCTCAAATGTGCCTCATTTTGCATGCTGTCAATCATTTTAGTCTAAAAGTTACCTACACTCTGCACAAATTTCATAGTCCCTCAGTTTTATTGTTACAAATTATTTACCTCAGAAATAGAGACTCATGAAACTGAGGTTATAAAAAGAGTTATTTATATTAATAGGTTAAATGTGCCAGCCTGAATGAATAGTTTTACTGACATCTCACATTTGGGTCTTGTCAGGCAGAAAGGCATTGACTTAAGTGGCGTTACCTCTGACTTACACCAGTGTAAACGTTAGCAGCAGACTCCAGCTCAATGTCTATCCTTAAAAAAAGGTAATCTCAGTGCTTTTTGTGCCTCCATCAATTTGGGAAGAAACAATGAAGTAATGAAAGTAGTTGCCTCTGAAAATCAGATTCTGTCCCCACGGGCAGCTTGCCTATGTAAATAAATGACCAAAACACATCCCTGTTTCAAAACTAATTCATTATATAGGACAAGTACATGAACATTTTTGGTCTATAGAAGATCAAAACCACAAAAATATCCAGTGACTGAATTTCACTCTGCTGCAAGCTTGTTCCAAAGCATCTATTCTGTTTCTTTACTAATTGGGCTTTCTCAACTGAACTAGCTAAATGATGAAAGAAAAATCTTGGATGTATACAAAGATCAGACATTTAAAAATTCAGCTTCTTTTCCCTTTTTCACCATCCAGGTCATGGACAGATTAATCTTGGAGGTTTAAATCTGTGGAATTGTATTCCATTAGAGTCCTGTGTTAGCATACCCAGTGCAAATTATTTTTCATACTACCACATAGGATACAGTAAGAGTGGTGTATTAATTTTGATACTGCAAAACACTTGAATTTTATTAATTCACATAGCTAATTACACTATTCATCTACTACCATGGAGTATGTCAAAAACATATTTCATTCCTCGAAAGAAAGAATCTTAAACGAAAACTAAATATTGTATTACATGAAGCTATAGATGTGATAGAATGTGGCTGCCTCACCGTAAAAAGGACCTCATCATGAATGAGAGGGCCAAATGGGATAAGTGAGCCAATAAATGGGCCAATGAATGGGCCAATGGGATAAGTGACAAATTTGACGTTTTTGTATTTTGTTTCACTTATTTAATCAATTTGTTATTTATCTTGATTTCTAACCTGAACATTTGTCTTTACTGGAAGTTCTCATACAAAAGTTAAAATTACAGACATCAGATGTAAGGATACGATTTGGTCACAGAAGTCATGGATTCCATGACTTTCCAGGACCTCCACCCAACAGCTGATCAACAGGCCAGCCCTGTGGTGGCCACAGAACAGCTGATCAGCTGGCGGGCCAGCCAGCCCGCTGTCGAACAGCTGATCAGTACCCAGCCTGCTGGAGCAATGGACTGGAGCAGCAGCAAGCCCCGGCAGCTCTGGTTTCCTCCCCCCACAGGGTATTTTTAGTAAAAGTCAGGAACAGGTCATAGCTTCCATGAATTTTTGTTTATTGCCCACAACCAGTCCTGACTTTTATTAAAAATATCTGTGACAGAATCTTAACCTTGATAATACGACATCATTAGAAACATCACCCAGCTTTGCTCCAGTGGTGGAGCAAAAGCAAATGCAGGAAGATCTGAACTCAAACTTCAGATTCTATGCAAGTATGCTAGAAAATCATTTCCTTTCTAGTTTTTTAATGCTTCACGGCACTGCCTCTCATCGTAACTAATGTATATTTTGTGTCTAATGGTGCAAATATCACATATGATGACATTTTATCTGAGGAAGCATAAAAACAGTGCAAGAAATCATTACAGAAAATACAAAGCAAATGTGAAAAATCAGCAAAGTTTAAAATGAAATGTTCTCTCTTGGTTTCATACACTCTTGCCATAATAATGCTATAGCATATAATTATCATTAGTTGTGCTGCTTTAATTGAAGTAGTTTAAGCCAGTCTGGTATAACCTTGTTCTGGAAGACATGCTAAAAGTTCTGACTCCATCACAGCTGTATTAGCTGCATGCTCCTCAGCAAATCCAGAATGAAAGTCTATATACATCACCACCACTTTTACATTTTCTTCATTTCAAGTTTTGATTTGCTGAATAAAAAGATGGGCTGAAAACTAGCATTTCTCGGTGCCATCAAATGGTGTCAAAATTGAAAATAATAAGTGGCAGTGAATTATTCTAGGCCAGCCCACAAGTCCAAACTTGACCTGCAAACCAGAGTAGCTTGTAGTGGCTGCCAAAATAATCAGCATGCATACAGTAACCCAAATAGCTAACAATACCGACACAGATTTTTTTTCAGTCTTGAGGTACACCAAGTTCCTACTTGAAATCAGTGGGGCTCCAGGTAGGATCTGCCAGCATGGGACAAGCCAGTACATGTGCATAAGAGTGCATGCAATGTGTCAGGCACACTTTCAAAACACAGCTCAAACTATCTGCACATTTTATTTAATATCTTTTAATGACTCCAGGAATTTAATGTTTGGAAGCAGTGAGCTTCATACTGCATTTGGAGACGCGCACAAACAAAGCAGTTCAGTCAGTGATCCTTCTGATTAGATTCTACCAAGCAGTCATAACCCTCAACCTGATGAGGCCCAAGTGTAGGATATAAATTACAAAAAATTGCTCATGCAGAAAATTTCAAATGCTATGGGATTTGTCCTTCGGTGTAAATATCTTTTTCAATAACCTCAATTTCATTGATTTTTTTATTTCCGATATAAATAATTTTCAATAAGAAAAGTGAAGTGGCACCCAATTTGAATGAAACCTGAGTAACTTTGGGTCTAAAATGAGTAATGTCCCTTAAAATGAGGTACCCCTCAGAGATGTGCACATAGCACCTCGGAAATTATGGCTTCTGGTGGTTTTGTATGGTTTAACTGAAACCAGAGAGTGTTGAATGGAAGCAAAACATTATTCAAATCTCTTATCTGCTTCACTGGAACTTTGCTTATCAGAAGAAGAAAAGCAAACATTTTATTTGTTGGAACAATATCCTTTAACAAGTTTTCAACTGTAGAAATAATAAAGAAAAAGGGAACAATAACGAACAGATTAAGTAGAAACCCCAAATGCATATCCTCACAGCACAACGTCAACTGAGCTAAATTTTCATTTTATGTACCAAACACTTGTACGACATCTATATTCTGATATATTCCCAGGCATTGTCTCTAAAGGAAAACCAACTGCACAATGCAAATTTTTATGCACCTAAGTGATATGTGCTCAGAATAGTGATTGGCCCCCTGTGGTATAAGGGCAAAATGAAAATCTTTGTTAATTAGCTACCTTATAAAAAGGAATTTTAATGATTTATATTATGTAATCAAATATGAGACTTTCTTTCATTATAAATTGGTATACTATAACTGTTATGCCAGAGCAACTACTAATTTTATTTTTAGATCAATAGTTTATATGTTAAGTTAATAAATGTAAAATGTTAATGCAGTATCCAGTAGCAATCGTAGGCCTCTTGGTTCTTTAGTAACATCCTTCTAATCAGTACACTGTGCTGTGATATATATAAAATATCTATAGAGACAGATGAATCATATAATGTAGAGAGCTGCTGCTGGTTCATACAGCCATTTGCTAGTTTAGACAGGCCTCCTGAAAGAGATCGCAAATGCAGCTTGCAAGAAAATGCTTTTTTTATCTTCTTTGTCTAATAAAATCTGTGTAATTCTGAAATGTGTTTTCTCAAGAGGTATAATGCATATTTACTCTCTTTAGGCGGGCTGAGCCAATAATGATTGCAATCAATACAAAAGTCTTTCATCAGTATAGTTTTATTATAGAAGCTTTAAGGGTCTCCAATTATCAGATGAACTCGCTTACATTTTGTGGGTGATTTACCGGATATACCTTGTGAAAACTACTTAAAGAAGTTTAAAATGTATTTTCATTTGGAGCTAGTGAAAATTCTGATAGATCAAGGGACAGCAAAGAGCATTTTATCTCTACAGTAGATTGATAACTGGTAGGCTCGGTTTTCAAAAGTACCTCACCACAAACCTCCGAAATTGCATGGGCAATTGGTGCATGCAAGTTTTTTAACTCGCAAATATGAGTGTTTGTATAGGCAAAGCTAACATTAAAACCAGCCATAAGTTTAGAGACCACTTTTGAAAATTTGGCCCTCATTGTCTCTTTTGTTGGATTTACTGCCAATATATATTTATGGTACAGGCAAAAGCCACTGTATTTATTTTTTGTTTCTTTGCCCAGTTCAGTGAATTGGGTTCTCTAACATTTCCTGTGTGTAAACAATGGCTGTTTAGGGCCTGATCCTGAGATGTTGTAAGTACTCGTAACACCCATTGAAGTCCAGGGACTTTGTGAAAGCTCAGAAATTCTCAGGGATAGACCCTTTGATTGCATGGACTTAATGCTAGGAAAGATACCTCCTTGAAAGAGTCACTAGACATAAGGAACTTTTGATACCTCAGTGCTGCCAACTCTCACAATTTTTATCACTAGTCTTGCAACATTTGATGTTTTACTTAAAGTCCCAGCTTTTGGGAACAAGTGATTACATGCAAATCTTGAATTTCATTTTGATAAAAGTAAGTTTCTAGCCCTCATGGTTGTGGAGAAAAGCTTGAAAATGGACCCAAGTGAACCCTAAAGTCTGTAAAACCAGAAGTATTGACTCTAAAATGAGAACTTGGGTTGTTGTTTTTTTTTAATTTCACAATTTTTTAACAATCTTATGATTTTTAGGAACCCAATTCAAGGTTTTGGAATGTTTGGGGTTGACCTTTACTTCCATTATTATTAATTATTATTATTATTTTAACATTTATATTTTTGTAGCACCTAGAGGCCAACCTGGACGGGGCCTCTGGTGTTAGGCATTATACAAACAGAAATAAAAAGCAATGGTCTCTGTGACAAAGCTCTAGAGAATATGCCCTCTGAAATTTCAAGCTTGAAATCAAATTTTAATGCCAGTTTTCTTGCTGGAATTTTTTGATTACAAAATCCTATAGTTCAATGTAGCCTTATAAACAGATACTTTAAACCTTTATGGACCCCTACATCATTTTTTTTCTACAAGAAAATTTCTATGCAAAAACAAGGCAGGAAGATATCATCCATATGGAATGCTAACTGTACATCTTTCAAGTACTACAGCCATTTTAATATTATTTTGGTTCTGATGCAACATTCTATTCCTATTCAACAAACCATATAAGCATGTGTTAAAATTCAGTGGGACTGCTTATGTGCTTTGCTGAATTGGGATGAAATTAAGTACATGCTTAAATGTTTTGCTAAATTGAAGACTTGTAACACCCTTGAATTGTAAATATTGCAAAATAAGCAGAATATGGTTTAAATATGTATAAATTAGTTGTCTCTTGTAGCTGACAGTGATATGGCAGATATTATATTGTAATACAGGCCAAATTAATGGAAAATATCCTTGCTTTAAATATCTTTCCTTTTTCATCTAAACTAGGGAGAAATCCATCTGACTAGAACAAACCTAAAAAGGGAGCAAAAAGACTCCTAGAAAAGAGGATGCTATTGTGTGTGTATATTAAAAACAAGAGAAATGTACTGAATATAACACACAAATTAAAAAAGTTACTCATGCCAGAAACAGATAATTTCAAGTGAATGAAAACAGATGAAATTTTAAAACCAAGCTCTACCAACTCAGTTTATCCATGCAAATAAATACAATTCTAGCTTATCTACAACAAAATTATATATTTCTGGTGTATACATTACCTGTATGGAGATTACTAGATCTTTGTGACACTGAGAATGGCAAATTCTGTCCGAGAAAAGACTTTTTCCATTTTAATTGAATATGAATGGTCAAACTGAGGTCAAATGTCAAATTCAAGACTTTATTGCAAATCCAAGAAAAATTACTTTTCAATGTAATAGTTCAAGAGGAGTCCAACCGTTGCCATAGTCATTCAGGGTGACAAAATAATATATATGCTACCACATACGCTGTTAGTGCCATAATAGCTAAATTCACGCTAAATTTAAAAAGGCAGAAAAGAAATAGGCAATTTAGCTTCAAAACAGCAAAAAGTCTAGTTAGAGATCCATTCCCTATAGAGATATAAAGCAAATATTACCATTTAATATACTTGTCTGTCCAAACTGAATCGTCAGATAGCAACTTTATCAGTGAAATGCTCCTCTTGATTAACTTCATAATAATACTTACCTACACCAGAGTTGTATGGGGAAGCAGCGTGGAAGGGTTCTGTCTTGGAATGCAGCTGGCTTGGGTTCTGTTCCTGGCTCTACAACCTTAGACCAGTCACTTAACCTCAGTGGGGCTCAGATTTCTCATTTGTAAAATGGGAAGAATGATATCTCCTCACGTTGGTAAAGTTATTTGAGATCTAGGTACTGGCGCTCAGTGCTAAGTATAATTAACTTTGAAATGCACTGTAAAAGTGCTTATAATTATTTACTCTTAATTATTGGTGTCTGGTATCTTGCATATTTCAGTTGAACTTAGTCAACTACTAATAGTTCCTTTGAAAGTCTATGCCCTTCCCCATCCCTGCAATGAACATTCAGACTTGACTATTTCTGTGCAACATCCTTCTGTTTGATCACTTTAAATGTTGGTAAATGTTGATGACAGATGGTGAGCACTGTGGTGTTACCTGAGAACAGCAGCCGTCTTCTTTAAAGTCTGCTTCCCATGAAAACGTCTTTTGGAGCATGCATGCTTCTTCTGTATGAATGTGTAATCCAACCTGCGAGGAACATGCTACGTAGCTTGCCCCCATAGCAAAATTTGTGAGTATGAATATGTTAATTCCCAGGATAGCAGTCCTTAGAATCCATTAAAATGTCTATTCATTGGAAATAGTCCTTCAGAAGCACACTCCAGTTAAGATGGTGGTCATTTATTTTTGGTGGTTTATTGGATTTGCAGAACTAAGTTCACTTACATGATCTATTACAGTGTATTTGTATAACAGTGTTGATAACTTTCTATACTACTCTGAAAAAAAAAAGCTGTTTTGCAAATAGGGCCTCAAAATGACATTTACCTCTCCCTTACAAGAAATTAGCTGTAGCTTGGTAGTCAACTATTTAGCAGTTCTATATTCTGAGGATTTCCCAAGGCCTATCATATTTTAATTAACAGACGTGCACTCATCATACAGTTTTTTAGTGCCAGCTGGTGGTATGCTTGTTCTCACTGAAGAGTACCCTATGAGTAGTTCCAATGACTTCAATTTGTGGAGTAAGGTACTACTCAATATGAATTTCCCTAGCCCTTATGTGGATGGGCAGAGGGCAGGGAGGAAGGTACTCCTGTCATCCTGGCATATCCCACACAAGGCTGAGGAACAATTACAGCCCTTGTGCTTAAGAGATCATAGGACCTGCTACCACTGAGCACCCCTGGAGAGGCACATGGCCCCAAAGGGATGGGGGAGGTGTCAGCGCAATGGTCCCACCCCCTCTATATCAGAGAGAGCTGCACCATACTGAGGTACAATGCCCTCTGAGCATTCAGTGGCAGTGCAGCTACATACCACCCCAGGTGTGGGGCAGGGCTTTACCACCATAACAAGCTCTGAGATACAAGACAGGATGTCTTTGGGGTGTTTGGTAAGCAACAGCATGTCCCAGTCTCTTCCCTTTCAAATGACCTGCATGTACCCAAATCACTAAGGAAAACATGATTATAAAAATGGTTTGTCTCATCCTGTTTTGTATCAGAATATTCTGTGACTCCGATATGTTGAGAAGACTGAGAGCAACAGAAAATCTTAACTAAATGCACAATTTATATTGCACATAGAGCTGACAGAAAATTTTCCATCACAACAGTTTTCATTTTTTAAATGAAAGTTTTCACAGAAAATATGAAAATGGTTCCATTTTTCAACAAAAACAGATTGTTTTCACAGGAAATTAAAATTCCTGCAAACTTCAATTAACATTTTTCAACCAGCTCTAATTACACCAGTTACAATAATCTATACTGTTCACACATTAACTAAAGGTTTCTCAGTTTAACTACCCTACAAGTCACTGTAACTTAGAATTTAAGATTTAATAACCATGTTAGACACATTGCCTTCTTTTATTTAAAAAAAATGTTTTTCAGGTCAGCCCTGACAAAAACACTTCTTGTACTATAGAAGGTCTGGCAGTGACCATTGTTGTTAAGCTTGCAAAAACATTAGCAACCCAACCCATTCTTTTTAGGGCTTCTAAACTTCATTTTCACGGTGGCAAGTTTTGAGGCTTGATATCTGCCTGCACTTGAATCTTTTTCCAACATTTGAGCCAACACTGAGCTGTTCTTGAGTATGAGAACGTCTGCTCATAGTGCACAGTAAGGAGTGCAAAGTTGTCATATCCTGCTAAAAATGGGAGCAGGGGCTCTCTGTAAGCGCAAAGAAGGTTAAGCACAAAGCACCACACTGGGCAGAGTAACGTCTTAAATCCTCCTGCACCCACTTTTTTTTCTGAAAGAGCACAGGTAGAAAAATAATAGAGTATGTTCTGCATCAAGATTGAGCTGCCTGCAGAGAAATGATATTAGCAAACCATCCTCAGCATGCAGATAGGGCACTTAGCTAAGTATGTCCCCTTTGCCCTTACTCCATAACAAGACAGCATTAAATGTGGTGGTCCTGCAGCAGCATTTTCACTAATTCAAGGAAAGATTCCCTTGTATTCTTCAACTTTACCTCAGATTTTATATAAGCAAGACATTACAACTTCACTATGCAGGATCAAAACCCTTCCTTATCCAGATTCATCTGGGAACATGTTGCTTTGTACTCAGATTTTCTTATCACAGACTGACAAAATGAAATAAAAAAAGTTTAGACTTAACAAGAAATGAAAGGTGGAAACTGTTTTTCTCCAACAACTAGTAGGAAAAAGACCTGTCAGTTTTGGTAGTTTATCATAAAATACGAAACTCCTTACACTATTCCACAAACTGGCAAATATTTCTTGTACACCAAAACTTTGATGCATCTACAGTGAATATTTACAATGAAAAAAGGCCCCCAGTATGACCTTTTCAGTCAATAATTATTTCACAACGTGAACAACCTGCATTAATTTTTCTACTGAGTAGCTTTGTGGTTTTATACTATCCATTTTGCAGGAGGCCCTGCTGACCTTCACTCACTGGAAATCTCTGTGTGTTGTAATGTCATTAAAATATAACATTTATCTGCTGAGAACAACATTATGCTATTTATGAATCCATATAATTTCAATAACCAAACTCAGCAAGATTTTATTGCTCTCTCCACCTGTATTCACAGAAGAGCTGATTCATCAGTCCATAATCACAGCTCACCAATGCATCGCTTCACTAAAATTTGCAGAGTGACTTCTTGCCTGCAAAACCCATTTTTCCCAGTAAAACAGCCTTCTCCCAAAGATGAAATTAATTAAAAACTCAGATTAACACCAGAGAAAGATTCATGTGACAAATTCTTCACCGCCTTGCTAATCAGAAAGATCTAGATATTTTTTTTAAAACTATTCATTTATTTAGGAAGATTTTACAAGTTTACAAAGCCTTGCCATGTAAATATCCGAAACAAAACAATCATTACAACAGTTAGTTTTTGTTTAAAGAGACATTATACAGGAATATAGTCAGTAGATGTTTGTATTTAACTGAGTTACCATATTACAGCATGAGCATCATTTACCTCACCTGTAATATGTCATGTCTAGTGATTTTATTAAATTGAGTGAAATATCTATATGCACATATTGAGCAGATGAAGCATGTCTATCAAATGTTAATATTAAAAAATATTGGACAAGTGTGCTGGGTTTTTTGAAGGTGAATGCACTTTGTCTGAGTATTGTAACCAAATATCTAAGTAGCTATCTCTCCTCTCTCCATTGTGCTGGGTACATCATTGGTGTGTTAATTTTCCCATAACCACAACCTCTCATATATTTTTGAACCATTCCTCAATGGTTGGGCTATTTTTCTTTTTCCAATGAGAGGCTACCAATAGCCGAGCAGCTACTAGCAGATGAGAGATTAATTTTTCATTTCCTCTTGTGTGACCATTTCCACTAGGAAGCCGCAGAAGGATTCCCAAAGGGTCATTTGGTAATAAATATCCAACAAGTTGTGATGTTTGGTCATGGATCACAACCCAGTGCTCTCTAAGGACTGGACTTGTTCACCATATATATTTAAAAGTTCTCTTTACCACAATTTCTCCAACATTTATCCCTATTCAATCTCTCTCTATTTTTTAACCTGACTGGTGTGTGGTACCATTGAAACAGACACTTAAAGATATTTTCTTTTGTCGTGCTACAGACTGAGGTTGCTAGTCCTCTTTTTCATAGCAAACCCTATTCCTCCGGGGTAATTTGTCTATCCAGGTCCTTTCCCCAGTTCTCTAGGGACATTTCTTTGTTAGGAAAGTTGTCTGCAAAGACTGATATAAATTAGTTATAATGTTTTTGTTTCCTAATTGACCAGATACTACTGCTTCTATTGAAGTTAGCTTTCTGTACGTAACAGATTTTGTACAAAGCTGAGAAACATAGTGCCTGACTTGAAAGGACTGGTTCCAGGGGAGAGTCGACCAATTAAAGTTAGTTTTGAAAAGATATATATATTTTTAATAATATGAAGATGAATTAAAATTCATGACTCACTTTTTTGTTCAATAGAGGCATTTTAGCAGTCAATTTACCTTTTGCTTCAGTTCTGATGGAATAGGTCGTCCTGCAATGCTTGAGATACTTGCCTCTGTACCTCCTTATTCACAGCTACGGTATATTTACTTCATCACAAATTTTCTTCTACATGTCAGGTTTTTCCTACCTTAACTCTAATGATTAGCATTAGTCTTTAATGATATGGCCTGTTTGTTAAGGAATAGAACATCTGATGGAGGCTATAAAATAGTACTTTAATCTAGCTTTTTCAATCACAAGATAAAAACAACACCACAGGGTCAGAGGAAACGCTACAGTGCACTAGACTAGTAATTATTCACCTAAGCCAGCATCCTATCCCCAACAGTGGCTTATACAAGGTGCTGCAGACGAAGGCATCCACTCCTCTTTCCTGTATTAGCACTCCTGAACAGTTGTGCAGAACTAAACCATGTAGGGTTGGATATTTCCACCTGAACCCAACCAAGCGATCAGTTCAAAGTGTTCGAAGTAGCCTTCGTAAACTTTGTTCTTAAGAGATTATTCTTATTCATAAACCTTTTAGCATCATTTCTACAGCATCATTGGCATGCATCACTTTTCAGAGACATACAAAGGCTATGGGCCAAGGGAAGGGTTACTGCAAATTACACACCTCGGTATGTTTGTAAGTGTAAATTGAGGAGGGGGCAGAAGGGTGGGTTGTAGCAGGAAAGGAGAGGTATAGGGAAAACAAGAGGGACCTTTCCCAGAGGCCCAATCCCTCTCCCATCTCCTTAGCACACAAGGGGAGTGTCCATCCAACCCATCCATTAGGATGGCATCACATGCTCGTCCCTGTACTGGATGGTGCAGAGGGAGAGCAAGACAGTGGACTATGGCTCCACTTCTTCCTCACTCCCTTTCAGATTTTTGTGCCCTGGGGAACTAAGAGAGCAATCCCTCTACTCCCTGAGCAAAGGGACTGCTGTTGGGATAGGGGCAAAAGGAGGTGTGAAATGTCCTTATGATCCATTGCCAGGACTAGGGACAACATATTATGGCACCTCTATGCTGAGGAGCTTACAGTCTGAAAGTGCATGTAGTTTTATTATAGTACAAAACAATGGCTTCTACAGCTAGCTCCCAACAGAGATTAGTCCTTTTAATGGGGTTTATATGGGGTTCTGGCCTCGAGTGTACACATTTGTTAACAGGATTGCCCATATTCGAGTGTCTTTTTCACCTGTTTCCAGACACGAGTGAGAACTTGATTCTCTCAGTGCAGCTTGTTGCATTTAAAAATGTAGAGAAAGAAACTGGGGGCCAGATTCTGAACCCCAGTTCCATTTTCTGGACACTGTTTGAGTGGTGCAAAGGCAACATAATGTGGCTGTAGCTGGACCACTGAAAATTCCCTCAGTGGAGAAGAATTTTCAACTGGTGTAAAATCCACGGACCATGGCTCCTATACCAGTCTTCTCATCTCACTGGCATAGGGGATGTGTTGGCTGAGGCAGGGAGAGTGGCCAAGATGGAGGTGGGGGGAAGGCTGGAGTGGAGCTACCTTATGTCAGTTTTCAAGCCGGGTTATCATCTCATTTAGAGACCATAGACAGCTGAAGTAAGGCAGAGCAGTTCCAAGACAGATCTATGTTGCATCAGAACTGGGGATGGGATAACGTGAAAATTAAGAAGCCATTACCACTTTTTTGGGGTCCGCCCAGCGTCATCTCCCTGCCTTGAGCTTATCCTGGCATAGAAGAATATCTGGGCCCATGTTAGTAATTTTTTAGCTACTTTTATGAAGTGACTTGTATGTCTATGGTTCAAGACTTACACCATGTTAGTCAGCTAAACTAGAGCAATTTTCTCAAATGCAAACTAGGGAAACTGAATCGTACATATACATAGAGAGTGCTGAGTGATCCCTCAGGAAACAGTGAAAAACAAACAATATATTGGGCCAGAGCTTCTCCTGGCAAAAAATTATTCTCTCGCCATTGTCTTCAGTGAAACTATGCTGATTTACACCCATTGCAGGTCTGGCTCATGTATTAAAAATGAGGGGAAAGCAAGCTTCTTAGTCATCTCAGGTAAATTGAAAGAATGCTCTGAAAAGAAAGACAACGCCCTTCATTTGACTTCTTTGAAACATTTTTAGGCCTTGTCATTAATAATGTTAAAAAGGAGATGAGCAATAAAGATATTGGAGCAGAGTTTATTATGAGAAAAAGTACACTTTGGGAAGAGTCCTCTCCCACCACTTAGCTCAACACTTTGTGTACACATCCTTCCATTCAGATTTTTTTATGACTGTTTGCCCAAGGGAAAAAAAAAAGTCCTGTTAAAAGAATGTGAGCAGGAGTCAACTGACTTCACTTTCCAGTTTTCTCGATCTGCGGGGATCCACGTACTCTGCAGTTTTCTGCCAGTCATGACTGTAGACCCTTCACTGGGTGAAACTCAGTACTTCCCTTGCAAATAAAGCAAGTCATCTGACAAACTGTATTCGCCCTGCCTTTTGTGAGCCATTCAGTGACTATTTTACTGAGGAAACAAGGGAAAGTTTATAATAGGATCAGTTTTGTTTGCAATTTGTTTCTAATAGATGCCAATAAGCCAGTTAACTAGGCTCTAGTTAATGGAAATTTTATTGTTTTCCCCCTGCAGTGCACATGACCTTTTCTTACAAGCGTTTGTGATTCTTGAAAACATGTATCTGCTGCCTCGCCTTTGGGGCTCTCTTCCAGCAGGGATATGACCACAGGCTCTTCTGAACTTGTTCACCAGCCCTCTGTCTTAGACCCAAATACTTGGCTCATTCTGTCAGTGGCAAATTTACAGCAACATTCTGGCTTTTGTTCCGTGTGTATTTCTCCAAATATAATATCTCCCTCAAGAAATCAATGATAAGCTGTTAAACTAAAGAGCATGGTAACATCCACAGAGCAGTAAATTAATGGTCTTTTGTGGAGAGATGGTTACAGATTTCATCATAAAAAATGGATAAAAGATTACATATCACACAGAGCGAAACTTTTAATAACTCAACATGACTTTTCTTAATGGGTTTTATTCATTTTAATCATTATTGTGTCAATGATGATTATAGCCTTATTAGATTCCAGTGATTGAGGAGCCTGTTTATGAGATATTGAAACTCTTAGTCTGCTCAGAAGTGCACAGCAGTCTGGGTAGCTTTGATATGTAACTTCATCTGCGGGAGTAAAGCTTGTCAGAAGAGTTTCAATTAATACTTTTACTAAATTGCTCCTGTCTTTGATGACCTAGGTCACAGATGACTCAAGAATTCTACATCAGCTTCTCACAACAGTACATCAGCAGTGGAGTAAATCAGAGAGGGCTGTGGAGTTAAAAAAAATAAAAAGGAAAAATCACATGGTGTAAGTGAACCAGTCTGTTTTCCCATATACTAACTAAATACGTATCGAGTCTTTTCCTATCATTCTGTATTAAACCTTTCTTAATAATAGAGCTCATCACTTTGAAGTGGAATTTGGTATATACTTACATGTAAGACTGTCATCATATCATTTAATATTTCCTGGGACATGAACAGAACAGTACAGGTAATAGAAGGGGTAATTAATTCTATCACTATTTCATTCTGGGAGGAAAAATTGCATTCTGGGAAAGAAAAGTCTAGTGCCACATTTTACCAGTTTTTACATGAACAGATGTTAGCAATTCCCTTTAATTTGAACAGGAATATAAAATACCTTCATTGTGATTTTGTATTGATCCTGCAGGAAGTGTCTGTGGAGAGCGCACGTTCCCTTTTAAAAACTTTGATCAACTCTAAACTTTGTCATTTTAAAGTGACGTCAAATGTTTGTGTATCATTAAAGAAACAGAGTATGTTTAGCAAGCGCATACACCTCCACTGTTGTCAGGTCAGCAACTATTCCCAGTGTTTACAAATTAGTGATAGGGAAATCTCAAAAGGTTTAGAGTTCTGGTTGAGATAAGAACCCAGAAGTTTGGGTCTATATCTAAACCTTCTCTGCATTAATACATCTTTCAGGACTGAAACATTTGGCAAGAAATCTTGAAAGAACACTTTTTTCCTTGAGATTTCCAGAACTTCCTGCTTCTAATAAGGTCAGAAATACTGCTGGCTGCTTCATGGCTTCCCCATGGCTTCTTAGCACTGACTACATAAAGGGGCCACAAAGCAGTCACATTGCTGTCTTGTCCCCCTCTGAACACTCCTAGAGCAGAAGGCCTCCCTCACTAGGCCCAGAGCCAGTTCTTGGTCTCCCTTCCTCCCCCACCAATTCCTAATACAGGGGCCATTCAAAGGAGCGGGAGAGGGTGTGTCCAGAGTGGTTTTTGTGCCAGGGACTCAACCAGTCTCTGCAGTCCCTTGACTTGGAGGGGGAAGAATGGGACACAGAAGCCACCCCCTCTCTGTGCCTGCACACAGCCCTGCGCTGGTGCAGGGCTGAATCAGGGCCACTGAGAACCTTTCTTTGGATATGTCTACACGTATGCCAATGGGAGAGAGCTCTCCCATCAGCATAAAAAACCCACCTCTGAGAACGGCAGAAGCTATGTCGGCAGGAGAAGCACTCCCACCAACATAGCACTGGGCACACAAGTGCTTACATCAGTGAAACTTATGTTGTGCAGCGGGTGGAATATTCACACCCCTGCATGACATAAGTTTTGCTGACACAGGCTGTAATGTAGACATACCTTATTCTACATCAAATCTTTCCCCTTACTTCTGTGCAAGAAAGAATAAGAGCAACCCTTTCCCCTTCATATGGGAAATGGCCCTTGTCTGGTATAACGAACCTAATGTGGAAGGGGATGTGGAGGGATTATGGAGTCAAACCACACTCAAAATCCCACACAGCTGCCAAAGAGAGTGAGGAATTCATGCAGATGAGCTCCCCACTGCCACCTGACCCTCCACTAAGCTTGTCCCACATTCTGCCTTGCTAAGGCACTGTGGTGGCTACTGCAGTTCTGAGTCCACGGTAATCCCCACAGAATTACCATGGAGGGGAGAGAGGGCTGGGAATGGGCTGACAAAATGACCCTTTTTGGGTGGTGATGAATCTCAAGGGGATATGTCTGGTCTACCCTAAATTTTCTGTAGAAGATATTTGGCCACGGAGGATCATCCTTTCCAAATGACAGTGGCAGGCTGGGAGCTTCCATCCTTTTCCAACTTCCCAGTTGTCTCTCAGAAAAAAAAGGTCACCCCATCACCACAATCCACACAAGACATCAAGGGGCTCTTCCCCTATTCTCACATAAGGCAATGGGAAAAGTCAAGACTCCATAAGTCTACAGTAACTTGTTCAGATTCCCCCTCTGAACATTCTATACAAGTCTGCAATGCCAAGATAATTACCAGAACGTGAATCAACAAAGGAAGTCAGTCTGCAGTAACCGGTGCAGATTCCCCCTCTGATTCCTTCCCTGCCCAAGAGGAGCTGGCATGAGGCCTCTATAAAAGCGATCCACCCAAATCATGAGGCCCAAAGCTTTTGTGTGGGGGAGCAAATCTCAATGAGCTGGAAGAATGAAGTGGAATCCCTGTGAGATGAAAGTCATCAGGCAGATTTCCAGCCCCACATTGCAACACCAGAGTAGTGCACTGGGAAACCTGACCTAAATTGGCAGCTAAGGACCCCCTTGGGATGTGGGAACCCTCAGCTGGTGTCAGCAAGAATAGCCAACTTCATACCTGTGCCACCCTACTCCCCAGTATAGGGGACATACTCCAGTGACTGGAAGACACAACTGTCTATAATTCTCATTGGGGGTAACCATCGGGGTGATCTAACTTGTGCTGGGGTTAATTTGGCTGTCAACTAGCCACAGGATCAGAGGAGGTACAGCGGTGATTTATAACCACTTATGTCACCTCCTTCTCTCATCTGTCTGAAGCATGTGCCTGGCACAGCTGCGGATCAAATCCTCATAGTGTTAGATCCGAGTAACACTGTCACTCCCCTATATAGGAACAACTCATGTAAGGTAGCACGTGTCTTTCAATTCTTATTTGGGCAAAATTTTCTCTATAGTTACTGGAGGTTTATCCTGAACAAGGACTTCAGGATTTAGCCCATTGTAACCAACCCAGTTCGGTCCCACACATGCCAGTTTATGTGTTATTTTTATAGCCATTCGCCACTCCACTCTCTAATCTGCCCAACAAGTTTCATTTTAGGATTTTAGATTAATCTTTAAGGATCGTTAAGGGAGTCAGATTCTGAATCATACCTCCCCTTACACCCACATCTCCAGTTCTTCATGTTTAAAGTGTTTTAGATTCCTACCATTTTTTTAATACATTTGAATCTTACATTTTTTGAATTAGTTATTAATACTTTATATCTTATATCATTGTATTATTACTGACTAACCATATTTGCAAAAGAGAATAATAACAGAGAACTCATTATCTATCAATAGATGGGGACACAAATGGATACCAAAGGTAATATACATGAAAAATAGTCTGACAAGAAATGTCAGACCAAATGAGCATGAATTTACAATCATATACAGTAGCTACAATGACTTTCATTGTTGATTCTCCCTCTGATTATTCTGTTTGCATTGCGGACAAAATGCTCTAAATGAAGACCAAGATAATAAGTGAACTATCTATCATCTACTTTATTCTTTATAGCTAGTGAGAGAGCCTTGCAAATTTACCACTGTAACACCTTTTTCAGTGCCCAAGGTTCTGTGAATTGCTTCAAATAGGCAGTAGAATTTTATTGTTATACTACTGTATTAGACAACACACAATTGGGTGAGAAGCCATGGCTTCAGCATTACAATTATTGCAGCATGTGCAGTTGACTTTTCTTAGTCATCTCAGCAGGTGGTACGTGCATTAAAAAGGTAACAAAATAGCTAAATGAAGGAAGGAAGGAACACAGCTTGTTTATTTTAGAAATGGCTGTGTCTATTTTTAAAATAATCCAGCAATCAGTTTATAAAACAGAGGGCAGCTTCACTAGCCAGGGCAATCCAAATAAAGCCCACACACTCAAGTTTAGGTCCACATTCCCTTTCCTCAGGGTAGGTTTATTAATCAACTAAGAGGATGCCAATTATTCAAAATAATTCAAAACACTTAGAAGCAGGAACCTTTCCTGCTTTGCAGATCTGGGAAAGGGCAGGACAATCCTTCCTTCCCCTTTGGTAGACTTTCCTGGTTACTGGTGAAAGCCCCTCATAGACTATAAGGTCAGACAGGACCATCATGATCATCTAGTCTGACCTCCTGCACAACACAGGCCACAGAACTTCACCCATCCAACTCCTGTAATAGATCCCCAACCGAAGACTGAGTTACTGAGGTTCACAAATAACGATTTAAAGACTTCAAGGTACAGAAAATTCACCAGCAAGTGACCCATACCCAATGCTACAGAGTAGGGCAAAAAACCGCCAGGGCTTATGCCAGTCTGCTCTGGAGGGAAATTCCTTCCCAACTCCAAATATGGCAATCAGCTAAACCCTGAGCATGTGGGCAAGACTCACCCAGCCAGACACCCAGAAAGAATTCTCCATAGTAACTCAGAACCCACCCCATCTACAATCCCATCAGAGGCTATTGAGTATATTTACCACTAGTAGTCAAAGATCAGTCAATTGCCAAATTAGGCTATCCCATCATAACATCCTCCCCATAAATTTACCAAGCTCATTTGTGAAGCCAGCTAGGTTTCTTGCCCTGACTGCTCCCCTTGGAAGGCTGTTCCAAAACTTCACTCCTCTGATGTTCATCTAATTTCAAGTCTAAACTTCCTTATGGCCACTTTATATCCATTTGTTCTTGCATCCACATTGGTGCTGAACTTAAATAACTCCATTCCCTCCATGGTATTTATCCCCCTGATGTATTTATACAGAGCAGTCATATCTCCCTTCAGCCTTCTTTTGGTTAGGCTAAACAAGCCAAGCTCTTTGAGTCTCCTCTCATAAAGCAGGTTTTCCATTTGTCAGATCATCCTTCTCTGCACCTGTTCCAGTTTGAATTAATCTTTCCTAAACATGGGAGAACAGAACTTCACACAGTATTCCAGATGAGGTCTGACCAATGTCTTGTATAACAGTACTAACACGTCTTTATCGCTACTGGAAATACCTCGCCTATTGCATCCTAGGACCGCATTAGCTTTTTTCATGGCCACATCACATTGGCATCCTGTGATGAACCAATACGCCCAGGTCCTTCTCTTCCTCTGTCACTTCCAACTGATGCGTCCCCAGCTTATAGCAAAAGTTCTTGTTATTAGTCCCTAGGTGCATGACCTTGCACTTTCCACTATTAAATTTCATCCTCTTGCTATTACTCCAGTTTACAATGTCGTCAAGGTCATCTAGTATGATATCCCAGTCTTTCTCTGTATTAGCAATATGTCCCAACTTTGTGTCATCTGCAAACTTTACTAGCACCCTCCCATTTTTTGTGCCAAGGTCACTAATAAAAAGATTAAATAGGATTGGTCCCAAGACTGATCCCTGAGGAGCTCCACTAGTAACCTCCCTCCTGCCTGGTAGTTCACCTTTCAGTATGACCCATCGTAGTCTCCCTTTTAACCAGTTCTTTATCCACCTTCCAATATTCATATTAATCCCCATCTTTTCCAATTTAACTAATAATTCCCCATGTGGAACCATATCAAATGCCTTACTGAAATCTAGATGAATTAGATCCACTGCATTCCCTTTGTCTAAAAAATCTGTTATCTTCTTAAAAAAGGAGATCAGGTTGGTCTGGCACGATCTACCCTTTGTAAAACCATGTTATATTTTGTCCCAATTATCGTTAACCTCAATGTCCTTAACTACTTTCTCTTTCAAAATTTTTTCCAACACCTTGCATACTACTGAGGTCAAACTAACAGGCCTGTAATTATCCAGATCACTTTTTTTCCCTTTCTTAAAAATAGGAACTATGTTAGCAATTCTCCAGACATGCAGTACAACACCTGAATTTAGAGATTCATTAAAAATCCTTGCTAATGGGCTTGCAATTTCATATGCCAGTTCCTTGAATATTCTTGGATGGAGATTATTCAGGTCCCCCAATTTAGTACCATTAAGCTCTTCAAGTTTGGCTTGTACCTCAGATGCGGCAATTTCTACCTCCATATCCTCAATCCCATTAGGCCCCCTGCCACTATCTCTAAGCTCTTCACTAGCCTCATTAAAAACTGAGGTAAAGTATTTGTTTATATATTGGGCTATGCCTAGATTATCCTTAACCTCCACCCCATCCTCAGTGCTTAGCTGTCCCACTTCTTCTTTCTTTGTTCTCTTCCTGTTTATATGGCTATAGAACCTTTTACTATTGGTTTTAATTCCCTTTGCAAATAACTCTACTTGGCTTTTGGCATTTCTCACTTTGTCTCTACATGTTCTGACCTCCAAGAGGTAACTTTCCTTGCTGATCCCTCCCATCTTCCACTCTTTGTAGGCTTTCTGCTTTCTTTTAATCACCTGTCTGAGGTGCTTGCTCATCCAGCTTGGTCTACAACTCTTGCTTATGAATTTTTTTCCGTTCTTTAGGATGCAGGCTTCAGATAGTTCCTGCAAGTTTGACTTGAAGTAATTCTAAACCTCCTCCATCTTTAGACCCATGAGTTCTTCAGTCCAGTTCACTTCCCTAACTAATTCCCTTAATTTTTTAAAGTTAGTCCTTTTGAAATCAAAGACTGTAGTCGCAGATCTATTTTTGTTTATCCTTCCATTTAGTTTGAACTGAATTATCTCATGGTTGCTCAAACCACAGTTGTCCCCTACAACCAGTTCTTCTAGGAGATCCTCACTACTCACCAATACCAAATCAAAAATGACATCCCATCTTGTTGGTTCAGCAACAACCTGGTGAAAGAATCTGTCAGCTATCATATCCAGGAAATCTGTGATTTCATCCAGGAAACCTATTATTATTACTAGCACTATTCTTCCAGTCTATATTTGGGAAATTAAAATCTCCCATAATCACACAGTTCCCAGTAGTATTTACTTCATTAAAAACAGTAAAGATGTCTCTATCCATATCCAAGTCAGATCCTGGTGGTCTGTAGCACACCTCAAGCACTATCCCAGGGGAAGCTCTAGTAGCTTTCTTCCCCAATGTGATTTTTGCCCAGACAGACTGTCTTATCCATTGCATCACTTCTAATTTCTTTACAGTCTACTTCATCATTGATATACAACGCTACTTTACCACCTTTGCCTTTATTTGTGTCTTTCCTAAACAGCACATAGCCTTCAATACCTGTACTCCAGTCATGACTACTATTCCACCATGTTTCTGTTATCCCTGTAATATCTGGTTTCACTTCCTGCACCAGTAGCTCTAGTTCCTCCATTTTGTTACCCAGGCTCCTCACATTGATATACAAACATCTTAATTTTTGCTGTTTGGCTTTGCTCACTTTCCTTACATGATTCACCACAGTCATTCTATTGCCAGTATTCTCTATTAGACTGGTATCTACACCAGCCTTCCTCTTAATGTCCATTCTCCTACCCACTGCTATATCCTTTCCTATTTCATTTTCCTCCCTCTCAATCTTAAAATCAAGTGTGGAGATTACCCGGGCCTCTCCCAACATCTCCCCCAAACTCCTGGTTTAAAGTTCTCTTAATCAGTTGTGCCAACCTCCTTCCTAGAAGTCTATTTCCCTCCCTATTCAGGTGAAGTCCATCCCAAGAGAAGAGTCCTCTGTCCATGAATGCCTCCCAGTGACCATATATCCCAAAGCCTTCCTTATAGCACCACTCCCTGAGCCATCTATTGATCCTAATCTTGTCACGCCTTTGCTGACCTCCTCTAGGGACAGGCAGGATCCCACTGAAGATCACCCGAGCCTCAATTTCCTTAAGAGTCTTCTCCAGCCTGGCATAGTCTCCCTTGATTCATTCCAATGAGAATCTAGCTGTATCATTTGTTCCCACGTGAAGGACAATCAGCAGACTCTTTCCTGCTCCCGCGAGGATCCTCTTCAGCCTCAGGTCCAGATCTCGTATCCTAGCACCACACAGACAGCACATCCTTCTGTTCTCTGGATCAGCTGTGGTTACAGGCCTATCTATTCTTCTCAGTAGGGAGACCCCTATCACATAGATCTGCCTTTTCCTGTTGATGGTGCAATTCTCCAGCCTATCCCCTGTTCTTTCTGGCTGCAAGTTCTCTCATCTTCTGTTCTCCCTTGCAATCTTCTGCAACTCTTCCTGGATCCTCCTGGGGCTCTTATTTGGTGATCTCTCCATTGGCTCATCCACTCTTTGTATGGTACTAGTTGCTCTTCTCGTCTTCCTTGCTCTCCTGTCTTCAGTTACTGCTTGCTGTGCCCCTTCTTCATTTTCCAGCTCTGCAAATCTGTTCTTGAGCTCTATTTCTCCTTCACTAGCCTGCCTTTTTCTCTTCCTGGTTCTTGCAGTCACATGCTTCCACTGGCAACTTTCCTCACCCAGCATTCTCTCCTCAGAGTTCTTTGGTCCTGCTTGGATCTGCAGGTCTGGGCTTTTCCTTTCAGCCTCCTCATGCTTTTGCTCCATCATATGCTCAAATCCTCTTCTAAACTCAACCAGAGTTTCCACCTGCATCTTCAGGCCTTGG
Organism: Mesoclemmys tuberculata; assembly: GCA_007922155.1. Classification (NCBI taxonomy): domain Eukaryota; kingdom Metazoa; phylum Chordata; order Testudines; family Chelidae; genus Mesoclemmys; species Mesoclemmys tuberculata. The sequence continues at coordinate 56,261,371 of ML675603.1, forward strand.
ATCTTCTCTTCCATCAGCTCTATCAGGCGGCACTTCATACAAACAAAGCTCTTTTCAGGTACACCTTCCAGGATCATGTACATTCTGCAGCTCCCACATCCAGTCATCTTCATTGTCTCTTCCACTGCTTGGGTCACTACAACTGCTGCCTCTATATCTGGCATAGCTTTCTCCCTATGTACTCTCAGTGAGAAAAACAAAAACCAAAAAACCACCCCACCAAAACAAACCCAATGAGCACCACAACAATACCAGAACAACACACACTCCCCCCTCAAACTCTCCTTGCAAACTCTCCTGTTTACAGATCCATTTGCTGGCTCCTGTGCCACTGCTTCGGTCCTTCACTGACCAAGGGTCTCTCTGCTGCTTACCTAACAGGCAGGAAGCCTTCTATGTGATTACATGTAGGGCACATGACTAAGAGCAAACATATGATCTGCAGCTACAGACCCCAGTTTTAAAGGCCAGTTGGTCATAACAGGCTCACTGGTGCATGCACACATGGTGCAAGACCCGGTGCTACGACACAACTTCATTTTGATCTAGTTTATTCTGTATTTTAGTAATAAGTATAGACAGAGACCTTGTTCCTAGAACATAGCTGAAGGGCAACTTGTAGTTACACTGCCCCAGGACTCAGCAAGTGACAGGCACCTTATTGCTTTGGGGGGGGGGAATAATCTGTTATTGGCCCAGATCAGTAGCAAATTACTTCCCCACTCTGTGCTAAGGTGGGTAGAAAGCCGAGCCAAGACTCTACTCATTCTCTGGCAGAAGGAGATCCATGGAGCCAGCTCAGCCTGTCAGGCAGATTGAAGATGTAGGGAGGCCACCCATGGTGCATTATTCCCCTGTGTGAATGCACAGGGAAAGCAACAGTCTTACTCTATGATAACAGGAAAAAACAAAAACACATATCTACTGTTGGAATGGAAGCTTTATCCTCTTTATTGTGATGGAATGGCCCTATAGAACTGAACAGAAAGACTAACTTTTAAAAGTATATTTTTGAGACACCCTATGGAATTGCATAGAAATTTTTTCTCTACTAGAGAACTTTACAGAATGGCTTAAAAACAAAATATGGAAAGAATGTATGTATGTTTTTAAAGTAATTTCTGTACAGCTCAATAGATTTCAGCCCTATTCAGTTTTATAGGACTCTGCCATTTCACAATGGTCATTTCACAAATGAAAGCTCAAACTGGCCAAAACTGGATGGTAGACCAGGTTCTTGCAATGGAATATGTGAATAAAATGAACAGGATTTGGCCAAATGTGTTAAAGCCAGTGTAAAGTAACTCCTGGGCAAGGATCCTTGCAGCATATTCTATGAATATTCTCCCTTTCAAATAAAGTATTAAGGGGCCTGTAATGAAAGCAAATAAATGATTGTACCTCACAGCCTGATCAAAACCATTAAATTAATGTAGAATGTATAGGTAGTATAAGTGTATGGTAAAAGAAAATGGCCTAATATCTCCACAGGGAGTCAGCCAAAAATACTTACTCTAGATATCTCGATATTTTTCTTAAGGTCAAGCAGCCTATTCCATTTTCTACAATTTGCCTGATAGGTTCATGGTCTCATCTTCTTTCTTTTACTATGGTAATAATTAATTGTTTCTGTTCTATACCTTTGTCATACATAATTGGCATTTTATTGTTCCCACTGGGCAATTTTACTACGACTTTTAAAAAGCTGAATTTAAAATGACTAATGCCAATTAAAAGAAGGATTTCAGTGTTGCAAAGCCTATCACAGCCTTATGCCATTTCCTGTGGTTGTATTTTAAGATAATGAAGAGACCTCACCATAGTATATCTTTGGAAAGGTAATTCTGGAAGTGTATTAAGATACAGGCCGATGCACTAGATATTCACACTTGGTTGTGAGGTGGAAAGTTTTCCCTGACTTTTTTCTAAATACTTCTGCACATCCTCACATGCACCAATAAAATTCCTACTAGTTACCTATCACCAGAATTATTTTAAACTGCTTCCCAATAAGGAGACAGATCCAGAGAGATGGGCATAGAAGATATCCAGAGCTTGATTCTACAGCCTCTTACTTAGATGGCTAACAAGACTACTCACATGAGTAAGGATGATTCACATGGGTAAGGATTTGCTAGGTCAGACCCAAAATCTATTGTTTCTATTACTCTATAGAGCTTAAATATTAGTTTTAAAATACTACACAGGTCTTTTGTATCTCTTAAATATACTTGGAAGTTCAAATAAAAGAGAAACGTTTACTGTCTACTTAAGACATGGGCTAATTTTTCAGATATGATGAGCAACTTAATGTCCTCTGAAGACAATGGGATCTGTAGAAGTCCATGAGAGTTCCATGTTTGGAGAAGTTAAATGATTCAGCCTGTTCATTTTTCAAAGATCTCATTTTACCTATCTACTCTGAATTAATAGTTTAAAATAGTTTAAAAAATAAAGTAACATATAAAAGACACTAGAAAAATATTTTTTATGAAATAAAATGGCTAAAAGATAATTAATAAGACACATTTTACGTTATACTATTATGTGATATTTTTTGCCATTTTATGGTGCATCTTTTCTAATGTAATGTAAAAGTGATTTGAACCAGGTGCCCACTATTAAGAATGGCTAAGCTTCTTCCATAAACTAACAAAGTAAGACTAGACATTAGTAAATAAGGGTTTATGGAAAACTCATAAAGCACGGTGTCAACCAAGGCACATAGTGCAATCTTGGAAAATTTATCTAATATAATAAACATACTGAAGGGAGTTTAAGAATGGAAACAATACAGTTGTTTTTTATAAAGTATTCCAAAAAGGTAGAGACATAAATTGATCAAATGCACTAGCTGAAACAAGTCACCAAAGAGTCTGAAATCTCAGCAGATGTATATCATACAGAAAATGTACATTTCAGCATAATCTGCATGTCAGATTATTAATGCAAACCTATGTTTGCAGTCAAATGCAGTTAAAAGTGGGATTTGAGAATTATTTGGCATGGACATTGCTAGATTTACATTACACTAACCACTGTTCAGACAACTGCATGGTTTCACATTACAGAGAATATGCCGTATAACCACTGCAGAGTAAGGCAGAAGGAATGGAACATATCACTCATTTCTGTTGCATAGATGCCTTTCAAATAGAGTAAAGTGAGAAAGTCTGTTATTGATGGCTACTTGGCACCACACAGAGCTGTTTTCCTAACAGTGATATTCCCACAGGAATTAAAGTCACCCGCTACTGAACACACAACCTGCAAAAAGTCTTCTGATTTGACACCCTATTACGGTGCTACTTTTGGCCTAGTCCTCTCTGATTTGTGATTAACAAGGATTATGTTGTTTTCACTTTGTAAGAGCTATTTCTCGGTCAATGGGAGGTTTTTCCCTGCACCCACAGTGTATCAATGGCATGATTTTAGTCTTAAAATGTAACTGCACCTCTGCAATCATTTTGAGTGCTTTACTAAAAGAGCTATTTATAAAATACAAAGGACGAAGTAAAATCACAGTAATAATGGCCTCCGTTTATATAGTAGACATTTCTTTCAGAAGAAGCAGAACTCAAGAAGCAATTTTTCAATGAACCACCACTGAAATGCATCCACCTCTGGGTGGAATATGCTTTCTGTTTCTCAATTCCCTACATAACAGTTTAGGACAGTAAACAGAGAATAACTATCCAGTTGAAATTACAGAAGACATGGCTCAATCTTCCACCCTCTGCAGTCAATGAGAGCAGAATCAAGCCTTAGAACAGGCCAGAAAATAATTATCTGAGATGGAATTTGGCTGAGACATCAGGGTTAGAATGCACTTGTTAATTCAGGAGAGAGATCAGTGTGACATAGGATAGTGTCCATAACAAATAAAAGATAACTGTGAAGTATGTTAGATTACCAATATAAAATCTTGATTTAGGGTGGGATTTTTAAAAGCACTCACTACTGGTTTAGCTTTATTCCCATTGAAGACAGCTGTAAAAAAATCTCATTCTTTCTTTAAAAATCTCCAGGTTTGTAAGCCATGGGGTGTGGAAGATGGGGAGAAAAAGAGAGACTTAAAACCTGCCCTTCCCTGCTTTTCATACCCTACTCTCCACACATAAAGCACATTATGTATACTGGACTCAACTGTACCATTGGCAACTTGGCATGCACCTCTACAGAAGAAGGTGAAATCCTTGACATCCACCTAGAAGGGTAGCAACCTATTCAGACTATGAGCATTAGTTATGTTCCAGCAAAGCACAATCCATATTGAGCTGATGTGCACAGCAGAGGCACACACAAGAAGTGCAGTAAAGGAAATGGAGCTGTGAACATGGGAAAAGGGGGTATATACACTGGAATTGAGCAAGCATGATATGCCTCTCACCTGTAATTCAGATATAAAGGGGCACTCAGATTAAGTAAGCCAGAGGATGCCATAAAGTTCCAAGTACAGTGCTGTAAACTGAGTATGTGCCCTGAAGGCAACAACCATAGACAACATCAGCCAAATATTGTCACTGGTGGCTGGCTGCTATTACTAATCAGTGTTGATCTCTGTGACACTACTGATATAGGTCTCATTGTCCAGAGAGGGCTTGCCTGGCGTGTGCTCTTCTAATAGTTTCCTCTTGTTGTATGTGCTCTGCATTTGCTGGCTGTTCACGAATACTAGAAAATGGATCCTGTACTTTAAGTGAGATATGTGCTTGGACCCAAGACTTTATTTACCTTCCCAGATGGGCTTCCTGCAGGGCTACTTATTCCATTGCATGGGATAACTTACAGCCCCATTACATTTGCCATCCAGAGATGTAAATCTCTGCCCATCACTTTACAAGCTTACACTGCTCACTGTTCCCTGTCAGTGGCTGTTGACCAATGTTTTGTTCTCTAGCCATTACCCTTTGGACTGTCTCTTTTGAGACAATCCTTTCCTCAATCCTCTGGCCTGATGTAGCCACATTGCAGCCTTGTGAGACCATGCTCTTAGCTGCTGAGCACCCACTTTCTACTCACTTTTCTTCTCTAATACCCTCTTTTTGGTCTACCTGGATATCACCATGCCCCGATCTAGACCCATGATCCCTCTTTTTCCCTTACTCCAACAGCTAAAAGGCAGATTTGAGACTACAGCCAATAATTATTTATTATATTGATTATTTGTTGAGTCTCAACAGTGTGCTCAGAATAAGCTCTGGAGCACCAGCTCTGAATGCAACGAAATGCTTGGTTTTGTTTCACTCCAATCCCTCCTTTCCAGCTCTTACTTCAGTCAGCTCCACAGATTCAGCTGTCGGTTCTCTCCACCCTCGATTCTTTCCTTCTGCTATTTAAATTCTATCCCATTAACCATCTCTCCCTTTGGCTCACTCCCTACATTTGAGTGAGCCAACCCTCTGGCTCACTGCCTATATCTGATTCCTTTGGCCATGCAGATTTTTTCGTTACAAGTTGTTCTCTCCTCCTTCATTTCAGCCCTTTTCTTGATCAAATAGCATTACTTGTCCACTCTTACTGATGCCCAAACCTACAATCCCTTTTTCCTGTTTGTAATAATTGATGCCCTCCTTAAACCATTCCCTGCCCCTGCACCTTTCTCTTTCTCCTTGATCTCTTGCAGACATTCTTAAAAGATCAACAAGATCTGCTGTGACCGATACTTCCTTTCCCCTCCTTCTCTAGTACTGTTTTCTCCTCTCTTGTAACTGATAGTGAGGTTTCTTGCCTAATCTCCATTTCTAATCCATCTCCCCCACCCTTGCCCCCACTCCAATCCTCTGTCTTGTCTTCTTCATTGACTTCTCACTCTGTTATGTGAGGAGTGGAGACAGAAGAAACATGCTCTGTTCTCCTTCATCCTCAAAAACCCATCCCTGGACTCCACCTAGTCCTCAAACTGAGGCATCATCTCTTGTCTTCCACTCACTGCTAAACGCATTGCACACACCATTTCCAGTTGCCTTGAGTTCCCCTCCTCCAGCTCCATCCTGGATCTTCTCCAGTTGGGCTTTTGCCCACTTCACTCCAATGAAGTGTGGGGATGAGTTACATAACTTAATAATGAAAATATTTGTTACTGAAACATTGCTTTACCAGGACAAGGCCAATTACCACCTGATCTTTACTTGTACCATTGCACCCTTTTCCCCATCAGTATTTGGTGTGCCTTTTTAGGGTATAAGCCCTTGGAGTTTTACTTAGTGACTGGATACCCGTAGCATTAAGAGCACTGTGAAAAATATAAATAACAACAATAGAGTGAATCCTAGTTCAAATAATTAAAACACAACTATCATTGATATTGTAATACAACATTCAATAATTTACCCCCAAACTCTGCAAACTCATTGATATTATGAATACAGTTTCCCTCAAGCCTATTAACATTCCAAGTACTTGCTACATGCAAATCCTGTTTTTGGTTAGATGGGTGCAACAGAGAGCAGAGTTTGGCTTGATGTACTTTTTATTTTGCAGATACGCATGTTTAGTTATTCCTGTCTATGACTGTAGTCTGATTTTCCTGCACCTGTTTGATTACTTTATCGTTTATTTGATATTCTCCTTTGCTGATTTAGTTACCTTTTCTGAATAGGTTTCCAAAGTTTAATAAATTGTGAAAGATAAACACATTAAGCAGTCAAATTTAATTCAACAGTCTTTAAGAAACCATTACATGGGGTTCATTTACGTTCTTTATTATTCATTTTCTTTATAAAATCTCAAGGAGAATGTAAATTACCAGTCCATTTTATAACTTAAAAGCTCTAGCCATTCTTACTTAAGATTAAAGTCATTTTTGTCACAATTGCCCTCCTTTCTTACAAGAGAATTCAACTTGTGGAGGAACAAATTCAGTATAAATGAGTTCTGCCGCACCTCCAAGCTTTCAGCCTAGATTAGGGCAGGATTTTAAATCAGGAAATGACATATCTGAGCAGTGATCAGTTGTGCTATCCAGGCAAGTCTATTTAAAAGCACTTTCCATTTTAAATATAGCAATAAAATATGAGGCTAGCAAACCTTCTTGATAAGGGTAAAAGCAATACATCCAAATCCAATCTAAATTTGGCATTGCCTCGAACAAGAATTCACATTGATAAGGCAGGACTCATTTACAAGGCCATAAATGGGTGGGTAGCTATAATTTGGGTATTAAACTTGTAAAATATATTGATGGCATATAAGGGCTAAATAAATAATTTACTCCAAGAAAATTGGAAATCTTTACACAGTACTTAATTGACCAGCCAGTTTCACATGTTCTTGATGACTTCCTATTTTGTATTTTCTTATTTTTCATACCCTGAACTTTTCTCCAGGTGTATTTTATTTCCCACTTCAGTGAATGACCACCAGTTAGTATATTTCTGAAAAAGTGATCAGTTTCCATTTTCATTTCATCTGTCAGTTTACATTCCTTTTGACATTTCATTTGTTTGTTTAAAAGCATGAATGAATCAAATGCCTTTTTTGATGGATTAACTGCTTTTGTTCTTAAAAAAATAAAATAAAATAAAATTGTCTTAGTGACCAACCTAACTGGGAAAGATAGTTAAATTTTGTTCTGAACAAACAGTAAAAGGGCTTGATCCAAAATATGGTCATTAAGGGGCTTTTTTGCAGTGATTTCACAGGGAGTTTGTTACTCTAGCAGCATTCCATTGCAAGACAGCAAAGGACTCCCTGGTATCAGGTAATGAGTTTCAGCTGGCATGACCAGTTCCGTGTGTCCCAATTCATTAATGTCATAAACGGTAGTTGATATGTGTCACGAAAGATATCATTGGAAAACTAATAATACACAATCATTAATATCCTTGTGTGGTGAATGTATGGTAAACTCCCAAGGGACCCGTATAAATATGAAGGAAACGTGGAACTAAAATATGTTTACCAGCCAACTCTGGGGAGTGGATAATCAGGTTTCTCTCAGACAAAGGAGAGGCAGATGCCTCCAGCCAGGCGTCATCGAAGCCGACTAGCAATGTCATGTCAAGTGGCCATTCACTTGCATTTTAACAAACACCAGCGGAGGAAGAAACCAACATGGAACTCCCTTCACCAGCAGACTCTATATATCCTTCCTCACAGTTTGAATGAATTTTAATTTGTGGGTAACCTTCAGACGAATCCATTTCAAAGGTTCACTGGATTGTAAAAGAGAGGGGCTAGGAACTCCAAATTATCTTTCACCTAAGAAGACAAAGGACTTTGTGGAAGATCCTGACCAGGAGGGTGGTCAGCTATCTTGAAGGAAGGTAGTGTGGTAAAAATCTTACCTTGAACCAAGACTGTAGTTTTATTAAGTCTTATCCTCTAGAAAGTATTTTCCTCTTTTATTTGCTTGTAACTATTTTTACTATATCCTTCATACCTGAATTCCCTTAAAATCTTATTACCTTTTGATAATAAACTTCTCTTAATTTTAATCTAAACAAACCCAGTGCTGTGATTGAACTGAAGTGCTTGTTAACACCAGTTAAAGTGATAAGCTGTGCATTTGATCTCTTCAGAGGAGCAAACGAATCTTATTATTCCTCTGGATGGTCGAAGAAAGAGTTGGATATTGCAGAGCACAGTTTTGGGAAAATTCAGGACTGAGAGATGGTGAAGCCATCTTGCCAGGTGTAACTAAAAACGCAGATGGATACCAGAGCGTGGTGGGGTATAACAGGCAAGCTGCTGGAGTCAGAGCTGCTGCTCCACAGCTGCTTATCTCACAAACACTAAGTACATGCTTCTGTGCTGGCTGGGAGTGTCCAGACAAGGAGGCAACAGCAGCAGAGCATTTTCACTTTTGTTCTGAAAATATTGAAACAGGATGTTGTGACAATTTTTAAACGTTTTTTCAGAATGTTTTCAAATCAGGAGATTTAACAAAACCAACTCTTTCCTGCAAATGGTTTCGGTTTCAAGAAATCAGAATTTTCTGATGAAACTGTCTAGTCCAAATTTTCCCAGCCAGAGCTAGTTAGGGATGCCCACAGAATACTAACCTGTCGTGCTAAGTACCACACCGTCAGAATTAAAGTGAAAGAGATAGTACTTCTGGTGACTTAGGCCTTGTCAACACGAGAAAGGGTTTGCCAGAATAGTGGAGATGACTAGACCAGCAAAAGAGTTCTTTGGTTCATATAGCTCATATCAGTTTCCCAAACAAAACAAGATTTACCAGCAAAATGATTTCTTTGCCAGTATAACTGTGTCTATGATAGGGCTTATGCCAGAATAAGAATGTCACATGCCTTAACCAGCATTATGGCACTGACAAAAATTTCTAGTGTAGACCTGGGCTGAGCCTAAGGCAAACTGTAATAGTGAAGAGCAAACCAGAATGGTCTACAGAAATTTCAAGTTAGCCAGAGTTAGTGCTTTGTTCCAGCTACCCTGGGCCATCTTTTTCTCTTGTTGTTATAAGCATTCTGAGATTTACAGCTAATTCCACTTCCAGTCTGTCCTCCTTAATAAACTCCTCATACAAAAAAGATGGTTATTTTTTTCTAATTATTCCATTGCTTTCTCTGGAATATACCTCCTTCTTCTCAGCTGCATGCATCGCATTATCTCAGATTAGCTGCTACACGTGGCATGGTCACTTTATGGTCCAGGTCCTGATGATCTGCTATACAGAAAACATCTCAGGAGAAAGTCTTTAACAGAGTTCTTTTTGCAGATGGACAGGGTAGGATGGTGAATAGGGTTTTATTGAGGAACAGTAAGACCCAAATTCAGAGGTGAAGCCCTTGGATATGTGAGGGACTATACATTGGTATTATTTACATGCTGAGGAGCCAGAAGAAGGCATTCATTAAATGACCTGCTTTACAACTGGATTGACTTGTACTATGCACCTGCCTAAAGGAGTAAGACACATACACACACCTTTAAACCCTACATGGACTATTCATACTTGAGGGTCCAGATGCACAATAGTAAGCGGGATTACACTTCCATTTATTTCCTCCCAGGAAGTGGGAAGAGAGGGCTGGGAAAATGACTGGAGCATTGGTTCCATCCCACTACTCATGCACCAGATCAACTGAGCCAGTGTGTGGGTCAGGTGGGAGTCATAATTTTACTTCAGGCCAGCAGTAAATTACCACCCCCAGGAGTAAGGAGGAAAAGGTCAGTGTGTCTCTGCCTTCCAGTGTCTCTTGGGCCTCCTTCTGTGGTGATGCAGTTTATGTACCACCCTACAGTCAGGATTTTGCCCAAAGCCAAAATCTAGCCCTTAACTTTGTACTTCTGTTCTCTTGTTAGTAGCTTTTATTGCTAAACTCTTCTTTTTTGGCACCTACTTAGACTGTCACACATTCATCAGATCAAGTTTAGAGGCAAAGTATAAGGGCGTACATGTAATTTGCTGGTAAGTGGGTGTCAGTCTATGTTATTCAGTCTCAGGGATTCTAGAAGGTTTCCAAGTCAACATAATGTATACGTTATGTGGGCCAGAAGAAACTGTACATTTTACCAGCTTAGAATCCTTCTTTGCTTACTTAACCTTACTGAAGTTGTTCCTGTGTGTGTCTCCAAAGTGCCTTTAATGTATTTTTGATCAAGGATGTCTTTAAAGAAATGAATGGGAGAGAATGTTGACTCCGAGTCAAGAGTAACTCATATACAGTACCGGCAACAAACCTTTACGTAAACATTTGGTAACATAAAATGGAGAGATTACCCTGGCAGGGCAAAGCTCACAAGAGAAAACTCCACAAAGAATCCCGCATGGATCTTTTTTCAAATTGTTCCTTTCAGGAGCAGGTTCTGAATGGGGGAGAACCCCCAAATCCCTAGAAGATCCAATATCCTTCCCAGAGATCACAGCTATCTTCACAATGCTCTATGTCCCCACATCAAATGTGAGGTGCTGTACCATGGCGGCTGGGCTTCTTCCATCAGCAACACTCCCCAGCTTCTGTGAGGAAAGGGGGAGATGTGCATGAAGGGCCCCTTCCATTCACTGTTCCAGGGGGGGTGAGAGGAGTGGAAGATCTCTCTCAAGGTACTTAGCCACACTTAATTATATGTTTATTTCTTTATGATGCAATAAGGATATCCTTTGCCCAGTATTCTTTTCATTCACACTATGTCGCATGCACAGTGAAGATGTATTTTATTATTGCAGTGTTTGCTCTTGAGCTATTTGGCGGAAAGAATGCTGCACAAAGTGCTCTGCATAGAGTAGCCATTCTGGCACTGTGACAGCTATGGTATCCGAGTGTCTCCTCCCACATGGTATGAGAAGCGCATACATAAGGATATATTGAGCTCTCTGTCTCTCTTCCCTCCAGGCATCAGGGTCTGAATTTTGGTGTGGTTCTTTTGGGACGGGGAGGGTTAATGAAAGAGTTAGGTGGTGATAATGTGGGAAGCCCACTTTTTAAAAAAGGAGGGATTTTATTTTGCGCTTTCATCCAAGGATTTTCAAAGGGCTACACAACATTAATAGATTCTTAACACCCATGTTTTGTAGGTATATATTATGCCCATTTTACAGATGGGTAAAATGGATTCACAGGGAGGGGAAGTGATTTACCCAAGGGCATACAATGAGAGTGAGGAATATAATCAAAGAGCCTTGTTATCTAATTCCCCATCTAGAGCAATTTGATTACACCGCCTTTCAAATGAATTAATAGGACAAAAAGAAGTTTAATCCAAGCTCACAAATTCAAGATAGGTACCCTAACCACAACTCACACTGAGTTTATGTAATCAACGACATAAAGAAAATAAGAAAAGGGAGGGGGTGCATCACATTTCACCGTGTATTCTACTGATAAACAAGTAAACAAGAACTTCTGCCAGAGACTGGATCGTATTTTAATCCTCAAAACTGAGCTTTTGAAAGAGCTGTTTTTTTCCAACTAATATGCTCTCCAAGATGCACAGTGCAAGTGTGCACTGAAACACAACAGAATTAATTGAACAATCACAGCAAAGGAGGTCAAAACCCAGCAAACAGTGTAGCATCTAAAATGACTCCAGAGAATTTTAACAGATGGACACTTGTAAATCTAACAGGATTTCCTACTGGTGAGAATGCCTTAGGTAAAATGCAGAATGTCTCATTAAACTGTCAGGCAGCTCTGAGGTGTTGCTCATGTGGATAACACCAGCTATACAGCTCTACTGTAAATTCATACAAAGATGTATTAGGGACGGGCTTGAGTTGCAAAATTCAGACCAGACTCCAGACTTCGAACCCTTTTAAAGCAGAGGGGGTGCTCAGATCTGATGTTTGAGTTCAAAAGAGAAAGAAGTGGAATGAAAACAGGGGATCCAGGCACTGAAGCAGTATCTGCCCTTTCATTCCAAAAGTTCAAGGATGTTTGGTGACCAGCCTATGTATATTTCCACCCAAATTAGGAAAATATTTTAAAAGGCTTTTCTGAGCCTTTTGTTATTGCTCTGTTGTGTTTTTAAATCCTCTTATGTTGCTGATAAAATGCAGAGAGCACTGATTACACTCAGCGTTTCTCCCAAATGGGTGCTGTTACATCAGTTCTGTGAATGGTGAATCAAGTAAATGCAGTGGTTACAAGTTTTCATTTTTACATGTTTGTACTTACAGCATTGGTAATCTGGACACGAGCAATCAGTCTTTTACTCATTGAAATATTGCATCTGTCCCTTTCTGACATTTAGTAAACCTATTGCTGAGATCTGTGAGTCTGTTGTCCAAATCCACACTCCTATACAATCAACTTACTTGTAAGAAGTAGTCTCTGCTGGGTTTATTGGCATTTCTCGCAGTATCTGAGTTCAAAGAAAATGATTATAAGTTAAGACAGAGCTCTGTTCTTTAAAGCACCACAGCGTATACATCTGTAGAGTGATATATAACATAAGAACAACTTCCAACTGAGGAAAGCTTAGCACAGCTCCTGCAGGCTTGGCAATAGGAGGCTTCCATTTGGCTCAGCTGCTAGAATTACTGCTTACAGACCATAAAGGTCCCAGCTTGAGTTTCAGCTGCAGAGGCATGTGTGTTGCACACACAAGTCCAGCCACAGGATGGGATATCTGCCAATTCTCTAACCTCAGATGAAATATCTGGCCACTAGCTGACAGGCAGAACGTGCTTATTCACTGCCTATCAGCATCAGACAACTAGGCTGCAAAATAGCTTAAGGACAAAAAGAATTGTGTGAAACCACCATTTTCTGCTTTCTGAGTATTAACACGCCACACTGAGAAGCTTTACACCTGTTAAAACTGCCCTTCATTTTTCTGATATTCTTGGCATGAAAACAACCTGTAAATATAATAGCTCCCCTCCCTTGTCACGGAAAGGCGAGCACGTCTGGGGTGGAATACCGTACGTGTGGACCAGTGTTTAGAAGTTTAGAACAGGCACAGAGGAGGACGTCTTCTGGCCCAAATAAGAGAGCTGAAAGAGGAAAGGTTGAGTGTGACGGGAACAAATGCAGCAGTCACATCACCCTGCAAACCACAGAACAGAGTACACGCTTCCATCAGGATGCCCTGTGCCACTGTGGCCAGGGGAGTTTTGAGGGTAGGCTGTGAACTGGATGAGGCTGGTGGATCTGTGACTACGCAGACACTGTGCTGAACAAATCCCCCAGCAGAGTGTTAGGCACAGCAACCCTGAGGCCACAATAGTAACTGTAGAATTATATTGCTACTTTGCATCCTGAATGAAGGATTTCATCCCACCAACCCCCTGCGGCTCTCCCCAGTGCATGGCTCTTTTATTTCGTTTTTGTGCCGGGGAAAGGATTTGGTCCTAAATCCTTCCATCTTAGCATTTGCTCTGTGGGGGAGAAAGGGAGGGGAGGAATGTGACATCACAGGTGAAAGAGCTGTGCACAGGGTTATTACAATTCACGTGTAAATGCAGGATGGTGTGTAGTATGCTGTGTTGTTGTAGCTTTATCAGACCCAGGATATGAGAGAGATAAGGTGGGGAGGTAATATCTTTTATTGGACCAATTTCTGTTTGTGAAAGAGACATGCTTTCAAGCCTACACAATGTTACCAATTTTTTTCAGTGTTTAATTTCTCTTCTTTTTCTCCCTTTCTTCTCACTCTAGCACCGAGGATTTCACCATGGTTCTGTGATGCCTAAGTCTACTGAGCCCTCTGGAAGCAAGCCTGTGGTTGGTTAGAGTGCTGCAGAGAGACAAAAATGTTTTCTTGAGAGTTCCTTTTGCAGCTGATTTTAAATGTTCATTTCCATTCATTTTTATTTCTGCAGATTTTAGTTTGAGGAACATTTCTTTGTTTCAACGGTTTCACAATGTTTAGCTTTTTTCCACATTGTCATGACTGTCTGTGATGATCCATTTTTATCTGACTTCTACCATCATCAATCAAATTCTTTAGTGCATATTAGCATACCATTGTTTTGTCAAAGACTCCATGGCTTCAATCATTCCACCCCCTCAGCACCCTGTATAGCTGACCAGTCTTCCTCTTTTTTAGTCTTTTGCTTTTAAAAATGTCTCTTTTTATGGGTTCCTAAATTGGGAAAATACCACTGAAAAGTGTAGAAGGGCTAATGGTAATAATAGGGCTAAACTTTCAAAATAAGAATGCTAAATTAAGTCTGCACATGTAAATGGACAAGTCTAAATGCACACAGAAATGTCTGTATGTGCATTTACCTGTGTATGCTCTGTTAGAGTTCTATTTGATCAAAAATCCTGGTGCAACAGTGTGGATCGGAACTTTGTGTATCTGATTCTTCTCTCACTTGCACTGATGTAAATCAGGCGGCTTTGTTGAAGTCAATTAAGTTATATAGGTTTAAAGGCAGAGGAAGGGGATGCTTCAGCCCTTAATCTTTACACTGGAGAGAAACAGTTGCAAATATTTCCATATTTGGGGTTTGCCATCCTATCCAGTCCTATTGTGTCCCTCTTCTGGGTGGATGGTATCTATCCTTGACTGACACCTGAGGGATCTGTCTTTCACATTTGTACAGGTTGTCATGCACAGGCTCAAGATGTGAAGTCTGAGGTCCGGACTTGGGTCCAACCCTACTCAAAGGACAGTATGGATTTGCAAAATGACTCTGTAAACTGGCACGGTAGGGTCCCATTTAATTTCACTTATTCCATATCAAATTTACTCAGTTCACACAAAAAAAATGTATTTCTTCTAACTGGCTGCTCTGCAAATGCAACCTGAGATCTGAGAGTCAAGTTAGGTTCTTATCATTTCATGCGTGGTCCCCACTGGGCATATCTGAGGGTAGAATTTGGTCTCCAGAATTTATATTACTGATGATGGTACATGAGAAGGAAAGAACCTGTTGGGACTCACTGAGAAACCACAAAAAACACAGACCCCACAATGCCGTTGTCGCAGAGTCACTAGCAAGAGCAGAACCGCATTTGAAGATCTAACTTCTGAAATTTGGGACTATCCTATACAAGAGTAATAGGAGTTCATTCAGTAGAAAGCAAAGGTATGCCAGGGAAGTCAGAGCTTGGTTTTGCAAAAACTTTTTGATGGCATTTTCACTTTGTAAAATCAGAATGAAATTAGTGGTGATTTGGAGAAATGTTCTACTTTATTTAAGACACCAGTTTTTTGGCACTTTGGGCCCTGTTTTAGTAGGAATATAACAAGGCTGACTTGCTTATTTCTAAGGCTGGGTCTACACTGACGGCAGCAAATTCGCCACCGTCAGATCGATGGCTGTGGATCGACTGAGCAGTATGTGTAGACCCGCTCAGTCGATCTAGCAAGTGATGCAGGAAAACCACCTCCGGTAAGTGGCGTAGTGCTGCGTCAAAGGGAATGCTGTACCGATCAGCGCAGTGCAGTATGGAAGGAGACGCTGCAAAGTTGACAGGAGATACACAAGAGATTTATGTCACTTGCGTATCTCCGGTTGACTGCTGCCAAATCCCAAAGGAAAGTGTAGACCGGGCCTAAGTTTCCCCCACTGTTTTTCTGTGAGTAATCACTAGTGACCATTACATCTCATAAGTATCCCCCCTTATGCTTCTCATCTTCTCAGTAACTAATACATCTCAGATATTCACAATTTGTTTATTCAACATTGATCCATACCACATTATAGCACCAGAAGTTATAAAGATGCAAGTAAATGATAAAAGAAGTTATAACAATAGCTGTGTTCTAATTTGTGGTAGACTGTTTTTTACTGTTACACCATTACACATGAGAGGGGCAGCTGATGGGAAATTGAGATCAGAGGAAGTGTCTTTGGGGTTATAAAATAAGAAAAAGGCATTTCAAACCTTAATAAAATATTAAATACATACCTCAACTGGTTAAGCAGTAAATAAACTCAGCAGAAAGTTCTCATTTTGAGATTTTTTTTGTCCCTTTTATAGTTGAAGAAAAAAAGAGAGGCTTATTTTGACCAAAAAAAAATGTTAATCTGTAACTTTCTTCTGTTCTCCTCATTACCCTTTTCTTGCTGAAAACTCACAGCTTAACTATAATGACAGTACAAGAAAAAGACCTAATTTAGCCTTCAGATCATAGAGAGTAAAAATAGCCATCCCTATTTAAAGAATGGAAAGCTACCACATAATTGAACTCTCTACATAGATGCAAGCGGGTAGGTAGGGAGAGATGTAAAACCTGATACTACTAACTTTACAAGTCCAAATTTAAAATACCATGTACAGCATTTTCTTGGGACAAGAGGAGAGACAAAGAGCAACTATCTTGTTATGAAATTTTATATACACAATAGATAAGCTACTAGGAACACAGCCTAGTTTCTTCAGGGAATATCTTTTTGGTGATTTGCTAAACAAAATGGAAAGATTTATTTTTTAGCTGAAAGCAGAATATAGAAAGGATACAAACATTCTGAAAAAGCAAAATGTTTTTTTTTCAAAAGGAGTCACATGGATATGAAGAGCAGCTATTTTAAAAGAGATCACACTCTGGCAGCTTGAATCTGGACAAACAAATTTGCACTGTTCTTTTTATATAGTTTGTCAACTTCAACAAGACGTGAAAGAATATAGTATGTATTTCTCATGTAAGCACAACTGTAAAGTATGTGGGCCAGATTCTCAGCTTCAGTGGCCCAAAAGGAATGTTATTTGGTCTTTCCTGGCCAGCTGAGATTTCTTGCTGCATTTGAAGTGCAGGGGGAGGATTTATCAGAGAGCACTAATTGGAGAAGACTTGAGATTGCAGAATTTGCACAGAATTAATGTTCTGTGCAGAATTTCATTTTTTCCTGAAGAATTGGCACTGCAGAGTTGCTGGCTGCCACTAGGAGCCACTGGACCCAGCAGAGCCTGGCTCCCCAGCTCACAGATAGAGGACACTGCTCAAAGGAGGGGAAGGAAAAGGGGAGCGGGAGGATTCCCAGAAGCTGCATTTCCTGGCATGCCTTGAAGGAAGGATGTGGTACACAGCTCTGCAGTGAGTGGTGCACCTGACCTGGCAGGAATGGAGGCCCTGCAGCTCTACACACTCTGACTGCTGCTGGGTCTGATCCTCATCCTCCCAGGGCAGGGGCAGGCCAGGAACAGGCTCTCACAGAGGGTAAGGAAGGGCAGGGCCACACCACTTTCCCTGGTGGGACAATAGCGAAGCTGTACAAAGCGGAGCCTGCAGCTGGGCTCTGGGAGGGGTGTGAGGTGCAGATGTCTGGGCTGGGGGACACTGTGCACTCCCCTCCAGCACCCCCCAAATGCCCCCTCAAACACCACCTAAATATCCCCTTCCAGTA
>ML675603.1:56279087-56616252 GCA_007922155.1 Mesoclemmys tuberculata
TACGGGGGCAAGGTGAAAAAGCAAGAATTGACTAAAAGACTGGAGGGACAGTTTTCCACAGAGGTGTGCGCAGCTGGCACGTGTGACACGCCCAGACTGCAGCACCCAACGAAAGCATAAAAGAAGAACAGGAATTGGGTTGTCGTAGGGGTTTCTTTAACTCTCTGCTTCTGGGGGAATCTTTTTTGTTGTCTGCATTGTTACAGACACATTTGCTGACAGGTATTTTGAAATAAATTACCAAAATAATTGAAACCGGCATGATTATATTGTGTTATTTTGACAAATAGAATATGCAGAGTTTTGCAGAATTTTAAAATATTTTGCGCAGAAATTTTTAACCTTTTGACACAGAATTCGCCCAGAAGTAACTCTGTATACCTGTGTCAAGGATTTAAGCACAGTGCTAACTCCCCGCTAACCAGAAAACAAAAAAGGTCCTGTGAACCTAGTCACCGTAATTATACATATGTCCACAACTTCCAAAGGGAAGAGAAACAAAGTACTTAATATAATTTAAAAAAAGAAACTGATTAGTCCACATCTGGGATTTGTCAAAAGATATTTTCTATAGCAATCTATTTCTCATCGGTATAGGAATTATAGCTGGAGAGTGATCTAAATATACAACTTTCTCTTAGTTTCCTATAACCTGAAAAAAAAATAGCTGAAACATTTTTTTAATTCAATAAATAAACTTTAAAGTTCTCAGGGGACAGGACCATATGCTGAGTTCCCACCCTGAAAGGAATTTGTGTCAAGGAGTTACAGGTCCCTGAAAATAGGAGAGTATAATAATAAAATAGTGATTCAAACTAAACTACAGTGGTTCTAGCAAGTGTAAATACAGTGCATGTTGCAGACAGCAGACATGAAGGGTCTTATTCTCTACCCACTCTGGTCAATTAAAAGACTCACTTTGCTTCAGTGGGCTTTGGATCAAGCCCTTAAGAAACAGAGCAGGATAACGTAACACAAACAAGGCTTAGGGCAGGTCTAGCCTGCTGGTAAAATTCCGCAGCAGTTGACAGGAGTTACACAAACCACTCTGCATAGCTTGCATAACTCCTGTCGACTTCGTAACTTCTCATTGGCGCGCCATCTCCACTGTGTTGCACCGATGGGAAATGCGTTTTTGGGGATGTGGTTTTATTAGATCAACTTCTGGATCGATTGAGCAGGTCTTCACTGCCGCTCAACTGAACCAGAAAAATCAATCTGACTCCGGTGAATTTGCCACCGCAGTGTCTACATAGCCTTAGGTTGGGTCTACCCTGACAGCGGCAAATTCGCCGCCATCAGATAGATTGCTCTGGATCGACTGAGCAGTCTGTGTAGACCGGCTCAGTCGATCCAGCAAGCGATGCAGGAAACCCATCCTGGTAAGTGGCATTACCATTACCCATCCTGGTAAGTGTTCCCTTCAACGCAGCGCAGTGTGGATGGCGCACAGAGGAGACGGGAGATACGGGAAGTTGACAGGAGATACGCAAGTGATTTACATCTTTTGCGTATCTCCCGTCAACTGCTGCCGAATCCCAAAGGTAAGTGTAGACAGGGCCTTAGTATAGCTCAGAATCACAACTGTACCTTTGCTTTTATGCTCAGTTTAACTTTTTACACAGTGTAACAGAAGCAAAAAATTGCTATTTTCCATACTGCTGATTCTGCAGACTTTAAAAATACTGAGTATAAAATAAATATCTTGAGCTTAATAAATGTCTAATTTAGGTATGGATAATATATTTAAATGTGAGAAGATATAAATGATACATTTTTATTGCATTTCTGGCTACCTTTCTGTATTGATTCAGATAAATGCAAACTTTAAAAATTACAAGGAGCTGTCTAAAAACATTTTCTTATAAATTTCTTATAAATGACATATTGGAAAAATACCATGCAAAATTTTGAAGATTAAGTAGATTGTATCAGTGCAATCAACAATATATCTCCCGAGTGAAGCTGAGGCTATATCATGTAAATGTAGTGATAAAAATTGCATAGAGAACAAGATGGAATTTACTGCACAGAAATCAAAATAGTATTCTTCTCAATTATTCTTCATTAGATGGCTTGTCTGTGTCAACATACCATGTTCATTCCCAGAGAGAAGGGCTGGGAAAGATGGGATAATTATGAAATATTTTTGATACTTGGGAACTATGGTGTTGTTGTGTTCAAATAAAACATCTACCATTTTTATAACTATGCTTTGGGAAATTTTAAAATAGAAATTATTCATAATTATTCAAATAATAAAATGTATAAGAAAATTGATTACTTGATATATTGGAGTGTGCTGAATAAAGTGGTGATTTAAAAAACTGTATGCATCCTCTTTAGCTGGATGAACTGCAAGAGGGTTAAATTCCCTCCATTGAAGGTCCTTACCTTAGCCAGGTAAATCCATGGTCGCTTTCACTATATCTAGGTACTTTATCCAGGTCTGTTGATTCCTCTTTTGCCATTTGACCTATTTTCTGACATTTCTGAATCACAATCATATATAGACCTCAAATGCAAAATTAAGCATTTAGTTGAAGTAATCCATTTAGTCCCTAATCTCTTCCATTTCCTTGCTTTAGTGACAGTTATTATTTTCTTTCCTTCCACTTTTCTTTTTCTGCCTCTTGCCTCTCGTTATTCTGACCATGAAGAATCAAGACAGATATGAAGATGGGTCTGGTATCCAAATAGCAATCAAACAAAACTCCATACAGATATTGGACCATTCTTTAGCTGTCATTATTGAATGAAGGGCTTGGTCAAGAGCTGGCTTTTGCAGCTTCCTATAAAACCAGTCAGACTTGAACTTATTTCAGTCTTCAACTGAGACTGCTTTGCCTTGTGTTCCTTAGAATTTCATCCTAATATCCATTAGTTGCAACGTTCGCCCTACTGCTGTCTCAGTAGGTTGAAGATGGATAAGCGGGCTCTAAGAAAGCATGCCTTCACTTCATATAGAGCCTTCCTTGGGAGTAAAGATTGACTGTAGCTTGACATACCAGCCTCACCTGGAACACCTGAAAATGTCAGGAACTTCCGGGGAAGCAGACGCTTCGGTCCTTCATACATATGTACTGGCTCGGATGTTTGCTCCAGCTGAATACTGGTTTGTAGTTTTGGGGGCACAGCCACCACACTTAGCTTGCTGACACAGGGCTGAATTCAGCAACTCTATTAGTTGCTGCTTGAACTATACACCAACCTCCAGTATGCATGTGCCAGGACACATAGCTCTGCCAGACCTTCAGTGAGATGCCATTACTGTTGAGTCTGCCTGAAGAGTTGAAAAAGATTAAGCCAACCTATTACATCTCCAGTTGACTAATGCTGCTTTTTCAGATAGGAAAAAACATACAGTGCCAACTCAAAGATCTACTTGTATCCAGAAGAGGAATCCCACTCCTGTAGACCAGAATGTGACACCCATAGCTGATCTCTCAACACCCCTTTTCTATGGCAGCTTATGCAATCCTGGACAAGAGGACTACTGGCCCTTGACCATGCATGGACAATCAGCACCACCAATGAAAACGTGGTGAAAACCATGTCCTTGTAGAGTGGAATTATTGTGGTAAGGAGAGTCTAACACGCTAAGTAAATTCAGTAGTGCATTGCTGCTCCTGCTTCCTTGTCCACTTGATTTTAGATCTTGGACTAGGCTCAACACGCTACTCTCCAGCTCATCTAGAGTTACCACAAACTTGTACCAGCCTGCCCTGGTTTCCTCTCCACACTGATCATGGAGCAGCGCTGCAGACAATAACCCATGTGGCCTGGCTTACCTTACAAAAATGTCCCAGTGCTGACAGTAGGTGTTGGCAGTGGGTGCAGCTGAACACAGTTGATCTGCAAGTATAGACAAAGGCAAAGGGTCTTTAGTACCATTTGTAAAATAGAGGTTAAAACTTGATGTGGCTGCAAAATTTGTCCATAAGGCACCAGACTTCACCAGCTTCCTTCCTGTAGGCCAAAAAAGCCTTCATTTGGGAATGCAAGTTTCAGAGCTTCAAAAGAACTTCATTGATTTGTGAGGTCAGTAAAGACTGACTCCCAAAGATGAATTTGGCATTTGTTCCCACATGTGACCTTCTGCATTTCCCTGCCACTCATGTATGGTAGCTGCGCATGTGCATTATAATTCATTCAGCAACATCTATTATATCTTCACCTTCTAACTGTGCAAGGTGTTAAAACAAAAGGAATCACAACTGATAAATGCAAAAGTAAAAGCACTGAACCTTCTAAGTGTAGATATGGGAACTGGGATTAGGGACACTTGTTAGAAGTTTCTCTTTCTCCAATTTATAAGGATGTTGTGAGAATAAAGTCTTCTCGCCCTTCCAAATTCTTCATTGTGAGTTTTACTCATTGTCTTATGTCCAACAAAAAAAGTATATTATGACAGGTAAGTGTGTAAATATGGCACATGATGCAGGTACAATGCTACACCCAAAACAAATATCTGGATGAGAGTCCTACCTCATTTGCATAGATATCCAAATTATCCAGGCAACATCCCTTGTGTTTTCTTTTAAAGATGCAGCCTGCAGAATTACCATCCTCCTGTTCACATATAAAAATAATTTAAATTAAATTTTAAAATAGTGCACGTCTCTCTGCGAGCGCCTTCCACTGCAAATCTTCTGGGATGTTTAATTTCCTGCTTTTTTATTAGAAGAGGTTGAAAAGTTCAACATGGAAAAAAAATCTGCTTAATGGTTTAAAAACTGCACATATTTTAAACTCTGACTCAATGGGTGGCTACAATACAGAATAGGTTGGGTAAACTTATAATTAATCAGTAAGACAATGAATCTGCAAAATGCCCTCTCTGGGGTCAAGCTGGTTTAATAAGAATATAAACCATATATGTTGCTCTTATTAATTGTGACTAACCTTTTTTGGAAAGAAAGAGGGACAGATTTGCAGTAAGTAAACTCATAATAGGTATAGCCTCATTAAACAAGTTCTCATACAGAGAACAAGATGCTTTAGCTGCTGCTCTCTCAAAGTTTGTTTTTTGTTTCCATCTCCTTTTATCTGATCAGAAGACACATAATGAGGGTGCATGTTTTAAAAGCATACTGAAGTTCCTCAGCCTCATTGCGATGACTCAGCAAATTGGGCCAAGTGTAAAGGCCCCTCCTAAAAATGTTTCCTTACCCTACAGTGTTGCTTTCAAAGGCTTCAGTTTCAACTTCTAGTTTGCCTGCCCCTTCCTGGTTTTTTTCAAATGACTTGTTTGAGCTGTGAGGGTGGGGTACTTATGACCAGTATCATTTACTTCAGCTGTATAGCAGTGTAACTGAAAGCAGAATTTGGCTGTAAGTGATTTTATTAAGAGGCAGTTTTGGATCATGACAGCAGCAACATAACCCAGCTCTTTTAAAAAAAATCTCATGAGATTTTTAACTTTCACCTTTTAAACAGTGTTAGTTCCCTTCATAGCAGGGACAGCCAAATCAAGCTCTAATCAGTATGTCAGGAATCACAGGGTATGTTTACACTGCAGAGAGAAGTTGATTTATTTTAAATCAACTTTCATCTGCTGAATTTTAGAAGTTGCGGAAGTGTGAAAACACCACGCTTATTGTGGGGCTCTTGCGTCCCCACTAGCCACGCTTGGGTTGACAATCAAATCAGTGCACTGTGGGTAGCCGTCCCACAGTGCAACGAGACGCAGAGGCTTTTGGGGAGGTTGTCGTCCTTCCATGATGCAACGTGCTTCCTCCCCCTCCCTTCTTGTCCCAAACAAACAGCAAGTGCTTTTTCATGCCATTTTTCTCTGCCACACGCACGCCGTTGCCAGAGAGGCATGGAGCCCCCTCAGTTCTGCACTATGATTGTGAGCATCTCAAATACCTCACGGCTTATCCTGCAGTATTTTCAAGGGCAAGACAGGAGCCACAGCACAGAAAATTGCAATGTGATTGAGGCCACCCTGCTACAAGCCATAGAGTGAAACAATTCCTATTGGCTGCAGGCTGTCACACATCATCTTCAGTCGGTGGAGCACCAGTTCTGGTCCCAAGAAACAAGCATAGACTGGTGGGATCGCATCGTTATGAAGGTGTGGGATGATGAGCAGCAGCTACAGAACTTTTGTATGCAAAAGGCCACTTTCCTTGAACTTTGTGCTGTCCCCAGCCCTGAAGTGCATGAATATTTCCTTGAGACCAGCTCTGATAGTGCAGAAGCAAGTGGCCATCGCTCTGTGGAAGCTGGCAACCCCAGACTGCTACCGGGCCAGTTAGGAATCAATCCAGAGTCAGTAAATCCACTGTGGGAGCTGCTGTGATGCAAGTGTGCAGGGCCATTAATAGACTTCTGCTACAAAGGGTAGTGACTTTGGGAAACATGCAGGACATAGTGGATAGGTTTGCCGCAATGGGATCCCCAAACTGTTGGGGGTGTGTGATAGATGGCATGCACATCCCTATCTTAGCACCGGACCACCTTGCCACAGAGTACGTAAATCGGAAGGGATATTTCTCAGTGTTGTTGCAGGCCCTTGTGGATCACAAGGGACATTTCACTCACATAAATGTGGGGTGGCCTGGCAAGGTGCAGGACACGCGCATCTTTAGGAACAAAGGTCTGTTCAAAAAGATGCAGGCGGGCACTTTCTTCCCTGACCAAAAAATAAACATCGGTGATGTTGAAATGCTGATAGTGACCCTCGGGGATCCTGCCTACACCTTGCTCCCCTGGCTAATGAAGCCCTACATCAGGCACCTGGACAGCGAGAAGGAGCATTTCAATAATAGGCTCAGCAAGTGCCGAATGGTGGTGGAATGTGCATTTGGCCACTTAAAAGCAAGATGGAAATGTCTACCCACTAGGCTTGACCTCAGTGAAAAAAACATCCCAGCAGCTCCCTCTCCATGCTGTGTGCTCCATAATGTGTGTGAAACAAAGGGGGAAAATTCCCACATGGGGGCTGATAGGCTGGCTGCAAATTTTGAGCAACCAGATTCCAGTGCTACGCTGAGAGCCAACCGCGGAGCGCTGCGCCTCAGGAAAGCATTGAAAAAACGTTGTTGGAATGAATCTCAGTAGTGTATGTCTGTTAGTGCTGTGCCTTTCTTTCCCATTCCCCACCCTTGCACCATCATCTCCCTTCCCTTCATTCCCCACCAACAATCCCCAAGCTATGAATGAATAAAGACAGGTGTTTTTTAAACAAGTGCAGTTTTATTTGTGACCCGTTTCAGTGGAGGGAAAGGAAGATAAGTTAACGTTGTCATCAGGCTGCTTGGCCATCCAGAACAAAATGTGACTGTGCAAACAGCAGTGGTTGCATGCAGTTCTTAACAGGGCCATTGCCTCTTTCTACTCACCTTCACTGGTGTGGAGTGGTGCACGTAGTGCACCCTGCTCAATCTCCTCCTACAGTGCCTAGGGGTGGGGGCTGGTAAGAAACTGCTTGTTGGTTGAGTATTTTGGAGGGGCTATAGAGGGAGTCTGTCCTGCCACTGCTTTTCCTGGAATTCTGCCAGACACCTCAGCATGTCAGACTGATCCTTCATAATATGCAACATCTCCTGTTATGCTGCATGCTCCTGTGCTGATTTTCTCTGCTCCATGTCCATGTCTAGTTTTTCTGACGAGGACATCCTCCAGACTCTGAGATCTGTGTCAGCAGCCATGGAGGCGTTCATTAAACATGTCATCCTAAGTTTTTTTTCCTGCTTCCTAATCTGGGAAAGTCACTCTGTGGAAGTACAAGATGGGGTGAAGGCCGAGGTATCCACTGTAAGGCAAGCAAAGCACAAAGATGCCATTATTAGCTGACCCCATGGAGTAAAAGAAATGTTACAATGTAAAAAGAACTCCCTTTCATATTCACAAGGTGAAGCCAGACCCACATTCCAATCTGTATGTATTGCATGGGCCAGAGTGGCGTTCCAGACTTGATAAGTAAGGAGCCCTTGCATTCATTATATTGAGCTCTCAGTAGCACTGAATTCCCCAATCCACATATAAGGAGAAGGATCACTAGGATCCCCTTTCACATCCCAAAGACCAGTTTCAGAAGAGTGGTCAAAACAGATTAAAGGAGGCTGTGGGTGAAGCATAGCTGTAGAAACAATAAGGCAACCAGTTCCTGAGCCCATAACGTCCATGTCAACAATACCATGACTAGGAATTGTCTGTGTAGGGGCCCAGAGACACCATTTACAGCAGGGGAATAAGACACAGTGACATTGGTCGGGTACTGTGAACTTGCACCATCTTCCCTAGGTGACCACGTGTGATATCAGTCTCCTGAGGGTAAGGCAGGCAAAAAAGAAAGATTTGCTGCAAGCATCGGGATACAGGCCTGTCCCTGATGTTGCTATGCTGTGTTCCATGATGGTGCCTGCTCATTTAATAGCAGAGTGGTGGGTAGTTTCCTACTGTGGCGGAAGAAATAAGGCTGCCCTCCCCAGAGACCTTATGCAAAGGATTGTAGAGTACCTACATGGAAGTTTCCTCGAGATATCCACAGAGGATTCTCGGAGCATCCCTGTGAACATAAATAGTCTGTTCTGGGGGTAGCCCTCTGCTGAAGTTTACCAACACCCAGAAAGCACATCCCATAAAAAACAAACTCCTTTTTTCCCAAAAATAAGAAGCTGGACTGGGGACATGACCACAGAAATTATATTTGCTATACACACTCACCAGAAGTGCTTTCCTCAGCATCTCAGTCAGTACCGCTGTCCTGTGTCCGGCTGGGCTGCTACGGGGTAAGGAACAGGTCCTGGCTCTCAAGAAGAACAGATACCCTGCTCTCCTGCCCCCTATTCTCCTCCTCCTCCTCATCCACAGAGTCCTCCTTATTCATCAGACCAGGTCTGATAAGGATAGTAACATTCAATGACAGACGGTATTGAGTTCTCTAGAGGAACAAAACCTAATGATTCTTGCAGCCGCAATCACCATAGTAACAGAAATGCTACTTATATTGGTTTTCCTTGTCTGTAATGAAATATTGCTACTCTAGAGAATTTACAAAATTGCCTGCAAAGGCCTATCCTGCAAGGTGCTGAACTCCTCCTGTGTGGCTCTGAAAGCCCTTAACTCCCACTGAAAGGGAGAGTTCAGGCCTTAACCCTTATACCCATCAAACTGTCTTTTAATAGGACTTTTAATAGGAACAGGACTGGGCCCTTACTAAGACTCTATGGTATTTATTTGAGGCTATTAAAGATTACAAAAAGCAGCCATTGATACAATGCAGCCAACTGTTAAGACAGCCATGAGCACGTTGGTTTAATTGGCATGATTCCTATTATTTTCTTACCTGATTTCAGTCTTAACCAACCAGGCGGCCAGACTGAAATATCCCATTTGATGTACAAGGTACCAGAAACGACTTAGAGCAAGTGGCCAAGATAGCAGTTTGTAACTTAATACAATTTGGGATTGTGCAGACCCACAAGGGGATCTTACTTGTGACAGAAAAAGCAGACTGGGGCAATAATCATCAAAGTAATATTTACCCCCTAATAACTACCTATTTTTATATTGGTGTTAGAGGTTAATAGCAATGTTATTTACTCTTTTGCCAAAGAGTACTGAAGGATGTGAAATGTAGCAGTCAATAAACCTGAGCTGTCTGATAAATAACATTCATATTATTCCCTGACAAATCCTTTTGCGACACAAGGATATAAATAACACTAAGATAGCAGTTCCTACATTACAAGTTTACTGATGTGTAAAATGTAATTTTAAAAAAAGCCCAAAGCCCTAGGAGTGTGACACTTTGTTACATGATATATAGGAAGAGGTACTTGGAAATTCAACACTTGTAAGTATAAGAAACTGGGAAAGTGAGACATCTCTGTAAAAATGTGTTAGAGAACCAAAGTGCAAAGAAATACAGGATGGAAAGAGAGTTATTTCCATTCAGTGAGTTGATAATCAGGTGGTAGTAACTTTATTAGTTGAAGGAAGCTTTGCAATAATGAAGTAATAATAATATTTCTGCCTTAGCAGTCCCCCATGTGATGGTGAGTCTATGATTAGAGGAAGATTCTACTCCTATTTAATATGTCTGTTTTAGAAATGAGCTGAAACAAAAATGCTGGATCTGAAAACCAATGAGCTTTGAGCGAGTACCCAACTTTAGTTTGGTTGATCAAAAGAGTGGACTTGGTGAATTAATTATGCATATGGGGAGATCTAAATGGGAGGATTCCTCTATCCACTATTGCTCAGAATGGACCCACCCTTTCTCCACACTGGCTTGGCAAAGGGGGGTAGCAGCAGCGTTGGCACTCCCAGAGAAATTTTCTTGCCTCAGGATAATTCTTTACTTCCAACCTGCCAGAAAGCAGAGAGCTGTTTAAATAAACAAACAAACAAATAACTCTAAACAAGCCATAAATGCATTGGAGTAGATGGATATAGGAAACTACAGACTCACATGAAATGAGTCAGAAGGAAATTGTTGGGGGTAGGCAGAAGGAATGAGAGATGGTCCTGCTGTTTGAAGCCCCGTAAACCCTCACTACAGCCTGCTAATGTTTTTTCATGTAGCAAAAAAAGAGAGGAAGTCTCATCCAGGGGAACTGTCCTGAGTGGTAAGCAACTCTGTTAAGCAGGTTAACCTCCATTCAGCTACAATATTAAGCTTTTCTTGTTGTGAAGAAAAATTTTCATGAAAAGGCATTTCAAATCACTGAGATTGAGCTGCTTGCCTCTATGGAGACGGCATAGTGTCTTGAAGTGAAAAATGTTAAATCTTCTTTCTTTGAGTTTCAATCTATGCTGTTCACTGAGGGTCTGGAGCTCTTACGAGCGCTTTCAGCAGCTTGCACTCATGTCCTCCCTGGCTGTTCAAGTACCAAACCTATTGTTGGTTGAGATCGCTGCTGTCTCATTAGACGATGCTAAGTAGCTATTGTAAGTCCTCTACTCAAGAAACCATCACATGGGTTTTGACAATCTTGTTAATGTATTAGCCAATGCCAAATCTGGGGAAATTTGTTTGAGAAGAACGTTAACCCTGTTTCAGACCTGGGTATAATACAGAACCTGCATTGGTATCATTGGTCATAGAATCATAGAAAAGTAGGGCTGGAAGGAACCTTGAGAGGTCATCAAGTCCAATCCCCTGGGGTGAAGCAGGACCAAGTAAACCTACACTATCCCTATAAACCTAGATGTTTGACTTTTTTTTTTAAGATGTTCTTAAAAACCTCCAGTGATGAGGATTCCACAACCTCCTTAGAAGCCTATTTTAGAACTTAACTACCCTTATTGTTAGAAAGATTTTCCTAATATTTAACCTAAATCTCCCTTGCTGCAGATTAAGCCCATTACATTTTATCCTACCCTCAATGGAGATTGAGAATAGTTGAATGTAGTCCTCTTAACAGCCATTAACATATTTGAAGACTGTTATCATGTACCTCTTCAGTCTTCTTTTCTCAAGACTAAATACACCTGTTTTTTTTTTTAACCTTTCCTCATAGTTCAGGTTTTCTAAACCTTTTATCATTCTCCTCTGGACTTTCTCCAATTTATCCACATCTTTCCTAAAATGTGGCTCCCAGAATTGGACACCGTATTCCAATTGAGTCCTCACTAGGGGCAAGTAAAGTGGGATAATTACCTCCTGTGTCTTACATATGACACTCCTGTTAATAAATAGCAGAATGATTTGCAGCTGCATCACATTGTTGACTTATATTCAGTTCATGATCCTCTATAACTTCCCGATCCCTTTCAGCAGTACTACCACTTAGACACTTCTCCCCCCCCATTTTCCCCTTCCAGCAGTGGATGTAAACAAAGTTCCCATGCTTATTTCTTTTGGAACAGTCAGGTGCCATCAGAACCATTGACCTTGGGATATTGTCAACACCTCTGCAGACCCAAGTATGGCAGAATGGAGGCACTCTTGGGTAGTTCTCATCTTTTCTTTATGAGAGATCACAGAGGATAAACTGGGACAATTGTCCCTGATGCTGATACTCTGAAATCTCCTGGAAATATTATGTTGATATTTTGGGGCTGTGTTGTCAAGAGACAGCTAAAAATTATTGTAAATGTCTCTCTCTCCAACCTATGTCTTCCCTCCAACTCTCTGTATAGAATTGATCGTGTTCAGCACGGCCATGAGCATGCAGAAACTGTAGGATCGTGCTTGATACTGCACTTGCTTCACGCAGGGGGCCTGCATCCCTTCATAATGGAAGAGACGACAGACCCCAAGACCAGTGACACTACCAGGAATCATTTTGATATAATTGTTTAAGGTTAGTACAAAATAGGCAATAGTTAACTACTTGCTGGAATACGTGTCGCATAAAGAAGGCTTGGTGGATGTATCAACCCAAACAAAGTACACCACTAATGAGCACCTCACACACACCTGAACAAATGCCTTCACTTCACAGTCTCCTCCATTCACTAGGTGCACAGCTACTTTTGGCAGGCAGTTGTAGGTGCTTGTCTGCATCTGTAAATCAGGCACCTTAGTACTCTGGTATTGTCTATTTTCTATTATAATAAGAGCATGGCCTAGGCTCAGTGGAGGGCTATTTTTAAATGGGAATCATAATGGGGAATTTTGCTTCTTGTCAGGATCCAGACCAGCAGTTCGCAACCTATTTACCATTGTGGGATGCATATGCAGCTCTCTGTGTGTTATGTGGGCTGCGTCCACACAATATATATTCTACCTGTATGGCCCTGAGGATGTCACATGGGCCACAGCTGTGTGCTGATTGGGCCACAAGCGCCTGCAGACTGAAAACTGCTGATCTAAACTACTATACAGTGTGCAGATATACATGGAGATTTCCAAGTGTCTGGCAGAACTTCCTCCTCACTTTCAATGGTAGAACAGTTACTGAAATACAAAGTTTGGATTTTCTACCAATTATTCTCTAGTTTGTTTTTCATTTTAATGCTGTCCATATGATTGACAGTCTAAAGGTATAGTTTCATTCCACTTCAAACATGATATAAAATATCAGCAATGACACTTCCAAATGATTACTAGATCCATTCTTAACCAAGGCCCTAATCCAAAGCCCACTGCAATCAATGGAAAGACTCCCCCTAACAGCAATGGGCTTTGGGCTCAGGTCCCCAGAGGGAAAGAGGGTACTGCTTTGATGTCAACATATAAAAAGTGTCAATTTCTGTAAATGCAGCCACCCCATTGGCAGTGCTTCCCATCCCAGAAGACACACCGAGGTTGCCTTTGCAGCGCTCCCAGACCCTCCTGTATATCTTCCCACCTTCCCATTTTCTTGTGTCATTACGGACACTAATCCTTCCCAGTTATCAATTAATGTTGTTTAGAGAAACAAAGGGTTCTAGTTACCCAATACCAGCATGACAAGGCTTGCAAAATGACATAGCACACTGTGCCAGAAGGGAAAAACATAGGGTACCACTGTTGCTGGCTCAGGGGATTCTGTTGCTCTAGCCAAATTGGAAATATCCACCTTTTCCCACTCATAGTCTCTTACGCTTTAAAGTCATTCAAGATTTTGCTTTGGTAGGCAGAATCCTGTTCTTCCTGTATAGTAAAGCAGCGAGCATATAAACTACCACTCTAAGTTGTTCTGTGTACAATCTACCAACAGAACCTTTGTATACAGAATGTAATAAGCATGCCTGGCTCCTATATAGCAATTTTTCACCCATAGATCCCTACTTGCTTTAACCAAGAGGTAAGGATCATGAACCTCTTTTTATATATGAGAAAACTGAGGCCACAGTGAGATGAACTGACTTGTCACCCAATAACTCAGAGGCAGAGCCAGGATTAGAACCCAGGTCCCCTGAGTCCAGGTTTAGTCCTAGCCACTCTCTCCCCCCCTTTATCTTTAAAGTTTGCAAAATAATATATGTAGGAATAAATAAATAAAGGCAAAGTAAAGAGAATGAAATCCTTCACAATACTGAGAGTGAAATGCTAGGAAGTCCAGAGTTCTTACAGATTGAATGTAATTTCTAAAATAACAGGAGCTTTTTTGCCCAAATTAAGAATATTTGTAGCACAAATTGTAGGAGACTGGGAATGCTGAAACCATAGAAATGTAACAACAAAAATAAACAATGACATTATTGCTGTTATTAAAAAATTCTTACTTACGTTTTGAAGAATTTCAGTCATATCTTGACGCAAAGGAAAGAAGGCGCAGTTAACTTCGAAATGAAATGGAGATGTTGTTTCATGCCCCTCTCCCCCATTAACATACTTCTGCTGCAAACAGAGAACAGTAAGAGCAATTTTGCAGTTAAAACAACTTTATTTTTTGCCTTCATTCAAACAAAAAACCTAACTCAATTAATATACATGAAGGAATATACAAAAAGGAAAATGGTTCTGCCGCCCCAGTTTAAGACCTATCTAATTTCTTTTAAAATGTGTTTCAGCCATGGTGGCTGTCATAAGCAAAAGGATAAATTTTGTGAACATTATAAACGTATCCATGTGGGAAGCAAAAACAAATATGATGTAGACCAAGCTCTTGTCATAGATAAATAGTTCTTTACGTAGCAAGCCCATGAGTATTTAGAGCAACGCTGCAAAGTCCAATGAAGTGTCAGCTCAAGCCAGCAGCATTATCATTTATTGTCAGCTAGGACCTTCATCATTTACAGCCATCATTGGAAATATTGCTGATGATTGATACTGATGACGATGATTACTCTTGCAATAAGCGAAATTAAAATAATGAAGTACTATTGCATGTAAGTTGGTCGTTGCCCAAGGAAGATAATGTGTAAGCAGCACAAAGAAGTCACATCAGCTCACAGAGGGCTCATCCTTCAAATTTGACACAGCTGGGAAGCCAAGGAGGCGCTGTGTGTTATTTCAGCACTACCAGCTCATCCCCCACATATATACCTTTACAGCTAATTGTTGGAATAGGCATGGCACCAATAACCTCTTGGATATTAGCCTTGATTGTCTATTGCAAAAAAAGACAGGATACTGTGGGAATGCTGGATGGGATGGGAACTGAGTTACTGCAGAGAAATCTTTTTTGGGTGCTGGCTGGTGAGTCTTGCCCACATGCTCAGGGTTTAGCTGATCGCCATATTTGGGGTCGGGAAGGAATTTTCCTCCGGGGCGGATTGGCAGGGGCCACGGAGGTTTTTCGCCTTCCTCTGCAGCATGGGGCATGGGTCGCTTGCTGGTGGATTCCCTGCAGCTTGAGGTCTTCAAATCTCACTTTTGAGGATTTCAATAACTCAGTCATGGGTTCGGGGTTGTTATAAATGTGTATGGGTAGGGTTTTGTGGCCTGCCTTGTGCGGGAGGTCAGACTAGATGATCATATTGGTCCCTTCTGACCTATGAGTCTATGAGTCTATGTTGTTATTAACGAGTGCTGCTTGTCTCTGAGAAACTTCTTTGTCAGTCAGTATTCTTTGGGGAGGTGCTTATCTGCCTCTCTATCTTCTTGTCCCACTCTTGGTAGCCCACACAATCAAAGCTTATAAAACAACTGCAAGGAGGAGTCACTTCTGGCCTACCTCATTCCAGGTTGCTGTGTTAGAAAACCCAGTCACTAGGCTATAATGTCAGTTCATTTTTCTTTTGTCATCAACTCAAACTATTATCTTCCCTCACAGACTCTCTGAATAAGAATCTAAACTCTGACCCACACAGAAAGCTAGACTTAAACTTGGGTCTCTGTCAACCTAACACAATTAGTGGAAGTCTTAAAAAGCCGTAAGCAGCTCTTGTCCCACAATGGAAAGATCAAAGGACTATTTATCAAATCATCTAGTTTTATGAACTAGAATACCAATAAAACTCCTAGCTTTATGATTTGGGCCTATCCAAAGAATTACTTAGTCCACAAAAGGCTATAAGCATTTGAGAGGGGCTTGACCATTATTAATTGGTTGTTTTATTGTTAGATTTGTACTTCTGGTCGACTTGGCATTACTAGAGCCATTCAGAATGGGGTGGGAAGGAAATCATCTGGTGAATTACACATCTGTTTAGCAGCATCTAAATGAGATGATGTACAAAACGCTGATTCAGGGGAAAAAATCATGTAACAGTCTGGAGAACATCGCTTTTGCTCCTGTGCAATATGTCACATTCACAGCGGGATCATGAATGAAGTCAAGTTGCCGCCCATGTTATTTGACTGAAACAGTCTAGTTTTGTCCCTTCTTTTACTTGTCCTTTCCTATCGCTGGCTAAGAGACTATCTATCTTTTAAGTTACTTTGCCTGGAAGTTTGCACCTTGCCTCTTGGACTCTGTCTGATATGTGCTCTCTTGCCACTTTTCTTTGAGCTCGCACCGCTGTTTTAAAATAATTTTCCTCCTTAATAAGATAATACTGTACAGCTAGGTGGTCTGCTGCATAAATTATTCTCTCCTGTGAGGCAGAAGCAAATGAGACAGCTGATGTCCAGTCTAAGTAGAAAGGGTAGGACTGAGACATTCCTGTTCCTTGTAGGGCTCTGTTAAAATTTCTCTGCTCCAGCTCTTCAGCTGGTCTAAATCAATGTAGCCCATTGAAATCCATGAAGTTATGTCAATTTATGCCATCTGAGGATATGGCCCAAATAAAATCCACCGCCCTCCCCCGCTTTTTTTTTTTTTTTTGATCATCCTAGAACTTTTTGACTCACTTAAGAAGAAGCTGAATAGGAATACAGTCTGGAGTTAATTGTCCTCTACCTGTTTATTCTGTTTACTGCAGCTTGCCCCATCTTTTTCCCCACAACAAACAAAACCAAGTTCTTATTGAAAAAATTATACAATTGTGAAGGAGGAACATACAATCTGCTGAACTGTGTTTATTGTAATACTGATTTCTTGTAAGATTATATAAGAACTCTCAGTCCCCTGTGCATGCTGGAGAGAATGTTTTCCTCTGTCAGAAGCTGTTCTGCATTAAAAAAAGTCAATAAAAAGAACCCTTACATCATGAGATCTTAATTGAATTTCTCAGATGAGGGGGAAACAGTGAGTGAGAGAAAGACAGACAGAGAGCCAAAGGGACAAGATTCTCATTCCTTGAGCCAGGATGGCATTTTCAGAGCTGCCTTAGCCCAGGATGTGAGCAGAGTGGATAGGAAGGTCCCAGGGGCAATGGATGAGGGGGCTGGGGGCAAGTTGTTTGTGGGCTATGGGGTGAGTGGGGAGTACCGGGGGGGTTGCAGCATAAGAGGCTGGGGGCAAAGTGAGGGACGTTGGGGGTTGGTGGGTGAGCTGTAAGGAGAAAGGGAGATGTTGGGGGAGGCAGTGGGGTTGCAGGCTGGGGTGTTGGGGGTGAGTGGGGGAGGCTGGAGGCTTTGACGAGTGGGGCTGAGGTGCTGGGTGATGCAGTGAGTAGGATGTGTGTCAGCCTGCTGGAGTGTGTGAGGGGCTGTCAAGATAAGTGGGGGCTGTTGGAGGGATGTTGGGGTATATGTGAGATGGGAAGGGCATTTAGAGAACCTGTGGTCAGGGAGGGTCATTCAGGGATCTGTGGGAGGTGGGATATGCAGGGGGGCAGGAGCATTCTGCTGTCTAGTTAATGGAAGGTGGAGGACCCCAATGTCCATAGTGCACTGGGTCCCAAATTCTTTAATCTGGGCTTGTCCACGATCATCATCTTGAGGCCAGAGCTGTTGAACTGCTGAGAGAAGAGAGACAGTATATTGATCCAAGTAATTTGCATCCAAAAGAATAAAAGAGCCTAAATGAGCTCTCAAAACGGTTTCATGTTCATTTTGAATAAATCTTGGAAAAAAGCAGACGTTCCAGAAAAGAAGAAGAAAGCCAACGTAGTGTTGATATTTAAAATGGTAGTTAGGATGACCTGAGTAATTATAGACCTTCTAGTCTGACATGCAAAATAATGGAACAGCTGATACAGGATTCAATCAATAAAGAATTAAAGGATAAAAATGTAATTAACACTAGTCAACATGTTTTGATGGAAAATATGGCTTGTCAAATGAATTTAATATAATTATGTAATGAGATTACAGATTCAGTTGATAAAGATAACTATAATATACATACATTTATGTAAGGCATTTGACTTAGTGCCCAAAGTAAGCTATTTTGGTTAAAAATTAGCATAGTACAAAATAATGTGGCACACACTAAAGGGATTAAAAACTGGATAACTGATTCTTAATAAGGACTCATCAATGTATGGGAGTGTTTCTAGTGAAGTCCTGCAGAGGTTGTTTCTTGGCTGAAAACTACTCAATACTTTAATCACTGGTCTAGAAGAAAATATAAAATCATTGTTGATAAAGATTGGAGGAGGTGATAATGAAAAGGACAGGTCACTTTTAGCTGTCTGGATAATTTGATAAGGTGGAGACAGCTAAACAATATGTATATTAAAGTCATATCAGGTTATACACCTATGAACAAAGAATGTAGGTCAGACTTACAGGATGAAGGGCTATATCCTGAAAAATAGTAACTCTGAAGAGGACTCAGGACCCATGGTAGACAAACAACTGAACATGAGCTCCCAGTGCAATGCTATGGCTAAAAGGGATAATGTGATATTTTGATGTATAAGCAAGTGAATATCAATTATGAGTAAGGAGGGTATTACCTCTGTATACAGCATTGGTGAGAACACTATTGGAATACTGTGTCCAGTTTTGATGTACATGTTTTAAAAAGAAAGTCAAACCATTGAGGAGGGTTCCAAAGAGAGACACAAGATTGATCTGAGGTCTGGAAAACTTGTCTTACAGTGAGAGCCTTAAGAAGTGCCTCTACTTAGCTTATTGAAGAAAAGAGGAGTCTTGATCATGATTTATAAGTAGCTACACAGAAAGAAGATTTCCGTTACTACTGGGCTTGAACAACAAAGAAAGGCATATCAAGATAGAAAAATTTAAACCAGAAATAATGTCCAAATTTAAGTGATGGTAATTAGCCATTGGAAATGATTGCCAAGGCAAGTGGTAAATTGTCCATCACTTGTATCTTTGAAATCAAGACTGGATATCTTTCTAAAATATGTGGTCTAGTTCAGTGGTTCTCAAACTTATTTGATCATGTGCCCCTTCTTTATGTCTGTAGTAGTTTATGCCTCCCCCCCACCCCACCACACAAGTACATATACCAATTTTTTTAAATTAACATGCGTCTCTTACTAAATATTAAAAACAGTAAGGCATTGAGTCAAACAGAGCCATTTAAGTATATAGCTCTCTGGCCACCCAGCTCTGAAGGCACCACCAGCAGCAGCACAGAAGTAAGGGTGGCGTGGTATGGTGTATTGCCACCCTTACTCTGCCTTCAGAGCTGGTGCCTGGCCAACAGCCACCTCTCTCGCTCTCTGATCTGCCCTCTCACCCCCACCCCCCAATATATTCTGTGCCCCCCACACAGTTGGAGAACCTCTGCTCTAGTTCAACCAGAAGTTATTGAGTTTGATGCAGAAAACCCTGGATGAAGTTCTGTGGTCCATGTTATGCAAGATGTCTGCTGAGATGATCTTTACAGTCCTTTCTGATCTTAAAACCTCTGAATCTATCAATATATTGACATTGTTGAGTGGGCACACATCAGTGCTGGCTGCCTCTGTCATGCAATTGAGGAAGCTGGTCATAGGATGGAGGTACCAAGGTGGAATGGCAGGCCAGATGCATTTGGATGGGACCCACCTTCCAAAAAGGTTGAGGACACTGATTATTCCTCATGAGGATGAGTAGTGAGGTGGCAACATTTTTGCAGATGAGACAAAATAATTTGGATTAGTAAAGAATAGAGAAGATGCGGAGGAACTTCAGAGAGGTACCTAACCAAATTACGTGAATAAAGAGCATGGCGAATAAGTATGTTGGTAAATAAATTCAGTGTTCATAAAAGCATGGTAATGCACATTGGAAGAAATAATTTGAACAACTCAACACTTTGCTGGATTCTAAATTAACTGAAACCATTTAGGAAAATGACCTGGGCATCAATGTGTGCAGTGACATTAAAAAAGCCAAGCAAAATGTTAGAATTAATAAAGAACAGCATAGAGAATAATACTGAAAATAATATAATGCCATGATCTAAATCAATGGTATGCCCTCACATGGAATATTCTGTTTAGTTCTGGTCCCCTAACTCAAAAGGATACAACCAAAATCGAAAAGTTCAAAGACAGACAAAAAAAATGACTAGCCGCATGGAAAAACTTCCATATAAGGAAAGGTTTAAAAGAATGGGACAAGTTAGTTTCGAGAGTGGATGAATACAAGGAGATGATGGAGGTATACAAAATAATGACTGGTACAGAGAAGGTAAAGTGAGTGCACCTATTTATCCTCTCCAATAAGAATGTGGGGACATTCGATGAAATTAAAGGGCAACAAAACTGGTCAAAGGAAATACTTCTCTCGTTTTTTTTTTTAACCACATAGTGACTAATTTGTGTAACTCAAGACATCATTGTGGTCAAGAGGTCACCAGGATTGAAAAAAAGATCAGATATTTATATGGACAAAGAGAATACCTAGAGTAGCATTAGACAGGATTTTAAGAGATTATTCTTTTAGAAGGAATACAAACCCCCATGCTCAAAAGTAAAAAGCCAACCATTGGCTGAAAGGAGTAAGAAGCAACTTGCCTGTGGGACAGGTTATTCCATAAGGCTCTGAATCAATAGTCCATACCTATTCAGCAAAACATGTAAAGGAGAGATTTTTAAAGACACAAACAGCAAGTCAATGGTGCCAAAGTTCCACTTGTGCTTTAGAAAATCTCCCCATAAACCCATGCTTCACTTTGCACATGTACTTAAGTGTCTTTGATTTAAATGTCAGAGACTGGATACTAGACTGGGCTGATCTGTTATGGCCAATGCTAATTTTTCTGTATAATAAAACTGATGTCTCTTTTCCTACTGTTAATCTCTTTCCTTTCTATTAACTTCAGGGCATAGTGAAGAGTTAATGTTTTTCATCCAGGACCAGAAGACTTCAGAGAAGAGCACCGCCCTGGAATTTTTTATTTTATGCATTACAACAGATGCACCTGCCATCTCTCCTATTATTCCCCCGAGAAGGAGAATCTGATATTTCTCCTGTGGGGAATTCTCAGGTCTAATAAATTTTCAGTAGGCATGCCTGGGTACTTGCTTCTTCAAGGTACTATGTTAGGTCCCCTACTAATATAATCTCAGTCTACTAATTATTGGCAACAATGATGTAATTTAAAAATAATATTTTGAGGTAAGAGTAGGTATTTCAAATAGAAGTTTAGGGCCGGATCTTGCTCCCATTGAAGGCAACATAAAAAACTCCCATTCTTTTCTAGGATCTGGTCTTTTATGAGATCTGGATCTTTTAAGTGTCACCCCTATGAAATAAGCAAGGTTTTGCAATCCTCACCTCAGATGGCAATTATACTAGATGTGCCTCATAATTTGGTACCTAAAAATATAAAACAATATTTTAAAGCAATGATCAAAATCATGAACCATGTATCCAGTATACTGGGGTGGGGGGATGGGCTGCAAAGAAGTCATTTGCAGTGTCTCAATCCTGATCCCTTAATGTTTTGAGCCTTACGATAGATGACTTTAGTATATTTTATAAGGGATCATGTGGTAAAATGAAACCCAATGTGATGTGGCTTGAAAGCAGAAGATGAACAATGTTCTCAATCACTGGGCTAAAATCACAGTTGGGCCTGAGGAGAAATCAGTGCTACATTTTTTTTAAAAATACCACCACAAATTCTGTTGTGCATCTTGTACCCACTAATGGATTTTAACTTTATTGCTGCCCAGTTTTATTGGAGCTAATCAGAATGAGCTGTGGGAAAGAGCAAGCTCCCACATTACTGAAACAGTTAATTTTTTTGAAGCCAGGATACAAAAGTGCAGTTTAAGAGGGAAGCAGATCAAATCCATGTGCAGGTCATTTAAGAGCTCAGTCTCATTTTTGAAATATAGATTAGCCGGGATAGTATGAATTCAGCATTTCTATGTAATGTTGTTTCATTGATTCTTTAGACCAGCTGGACTTGGTTTTAGTCAGATACTTAAAAATGAGTTTTAAACCTTTACCATCTTTTAATATTTTATAACCTGTCAGAAAATCAGTTAGAGTGTCTGCTTTTCTTAGCTCCCAGTATCACAGCAGCAGACTTTTAGCAAGAGTGGGATGGGTTGTTTTTTTTTAAACATAACTAAAGGGTGGTTGCCATAAAAGTGCTCAGTCAATCATGGCTCCCAGGAAATTCTTGGATGAACAGTTTTCAAGGTGAAATGAATGGCTATTACCTGCCAAAACCTGAATCTAGAGTGTTGATATCATCACTAGTGCCATCGCTTTGCAAGCAAAGCCTCAGGTCAAGTCTTGACAGCTAAGGGCAGGAGGCTATGATCTTCAGATATTCTATTTTTAGATGCATTGTTTGTGTGGTCCTTTTCCAAGGCTATGCATTCATTCTGTTAGGGCTTGATCCTGCCAGCCACCAAGCAACCTCAGTTCTCACTGAAGCTTAGTCAGTATCCAACCTTCACTAATCAGACACGCATTTTTATTTATAAGCTTTTCTATGGAGTTCATCACTGGAGTGTCTGAGTGCATCATGTATATTAATTGAATTATCCTCACTATACGCTGTGAATTAGGAAGTATGATCCCTGTTTTGAAATGGGGAACTGATGCAAAAAGATGAAATGATGACTTGCCCAAGGTCACACAAATCTGTGATGGAATAGAATCCAGATTTCCTGAGTTCCCATGTAGTGCCTTCAGTAGATTAGGACCTCTGTTATGCCAGCAAGGGTCCAGTTCTTTACTTCAGTATGAGTTCAGGGATCTCAATGCCTCACAGGATCAGGCCCATCAGATCTTTAACAGATGTCTGCTTCCTCTACTGTTAATAGCTTGGCACTCTTCACAAGCATTAAAACCCACACAATTAAAAAGAAGGCATTTTAGTTCAACTATGAATTACAAACAGTCCATTTGGAGAAGGAAACCTTTTTCTTTCCTGGGCTAACACTCCAGAACCAAAATTCCGCATACACTCTCTCCTCCGGATCTACCTTAGCATGGTTGTATTGAACACCTTCAGCTAGTAAAACGAAGAAAACTTGGTCCAACAGACAGGGCACAGGGTCTAGAAGTCAGACACCCTTTGTATAATTCTTGGTTTTACCACTCACCTGCTGTGTGATGGTGCACAAATTGCTTTGCTAAACTGTGCCTCAGTTTACCCACCCATAAAACAGGCATAAGGATACTCACCTATGTTTACAAGGTATGTGGAGAACGTGGAGGATAAGTGCTGTATACATGCTCAGCACTATAGCTCAGAATGTATTTTAATGCCCCACCTGAAACAGCTGACTTTATAAAACCTGGTTTCCCCAAAAAACACAATGGCTGTTAAACTAAGAAATCATCCAGTCAAATACTGGAATCATCCAGTTTACTATCATTAAATTGCAGCAGTAGCAAAAAAGAAATGCAATGTTTGTTAGTCTGCCAAGGGTACTGTTTAGAGCAGAACTGCACATGGAACTGTTTAACTCTTGTGATAGTAAAACACTAAAGAGCTTTATTATGTTGACATTTAATAACCAGTTGAAAAAGGATGAGAAACTTAAGGCAAATTGTAGTCCCTGCTGGAGTATACTAAAAAGAGAAACAAATTATCTCCTTCTCTTAAAAGTC
Source organism: Mesoclemmys tuberculata (assembly GCA_007922155.1). Classification (NCBI taxonomy): domain Eukaryota; kingdom Metazoa; phylum Chordata; order Testudines; family Chelidae; genus Mesoclemmys; species Mesoclemmys tuberculata. The sequence continues at coordinate 56,302,726 of ML675603.1, forward strand.
TAACAAATTGTAGTGCCAGACCTGATGGGCCAGCCTGATTGGCAATGGACTCAGGATTTCAGGTCACACGGCAGCTGAAGCTGAAAGTAATGTGAATGAAGGTGATGTGTTTAGCCCCAGGAAGGGTGAAATTAAACTGTCTGCTGGTAGGAAGAAAAAAAATCTAGAAACAGCAGCAGTTCCTTATTTCAGCAAAAGCAACCAACAGGAAGGTGGGGGACGTAATGGGGGCTAAATCACAGCAAGTTTTCTCTTCAGTATACCTAGCAGGAGATTAAAAAAAGAATATGCTTAATTATTGCTTCCTGCCCACCTGCCTAGTTCCTTCAGGAACCAGAACTCACTCAATCAACATTCACTCCCTTGGCAAATTTACTTATAAGGTAAGTGGTTACAAATTAACCAAGCTTGTTTTCTTTATTTTAAATAAAAGGAATAATACTTTTTCCCTCTAGGTCTCATGCAGACCTGAAGATGACCTTTCTCTCTGAGTTCAGTAAAGGCCAGATTCTCAGCTGGTATAAATCAATTTAGTTCTGGTTAAGTCAATGGAGCTACTTCCACTGACATCAACTAAGGAGCTGACCTGGATGTTTACACTCATTGTCCTATTTACTATTTACAGTGTTGTGTTATTCTAGCAGGCATTGGATTTTAAAAAAATAAATCATACACTGTCTTCAGTTTATGAGTCTCTATGTTACTCAGATGATCTGGCATTGTTAAACTACCTTTAAAGTACCATGAGTGCCATTAGCAGAAACAACTGCAAGTGTTTAAAAGAATATTTAATACCATATACTGCCAGCATACACGCTGGGAAACAAGCTCACATCCCAGAGCCTACCTTGGGCCAATCACTGGAGAATGGTTTAATTGGTTAATCATATAAATTACAGTCACTTAATCATTTTAATCACCATCAGCCAATTAGCTCAGAGTTATGGGCTCTGAGGTAACAGTTATGCAAATGTTTGTTCCGCTGCAAGCTATTAGTAGCCATATTTTCCAGATCAAGCTGACAATGACTGATGTGGAGAGGGAAGTGAAGGAAAGCGAGCATTTGTTTAGTTTAAACTTCTTTCCTGCCAGATTACAATGACGCATATGACAGGAAGTGACTTTAAAATGTAACAATGGCCTCTTCCCCACTGAAAGTAGCCTTCCCAAGTAGGATAGCAAAGGTTATGCTGGTGCATTGTGGCCAAGGAGATCCAACTTCTACCAGTGAAGAGTTTGATTCGGATTATTCCAATGACCTAATGTCTCCCTTACTTTTAATGACCTGTTTCACTAGTAGCACAGAAATAAATACCTGTTAGCATTCTATTACTGGGAATTTGCAGTAATTGATGGAAGCAAATTAGTTATAGTTCACTTATGCTTTGATAATTTTCTAAAGCAAAGACAGGAAGCCTTTTGTATATAACAGCAGTTCTCGCTAGTTATGGTTCTGCCAGAATGACCCCACTTTCATGAGTTTATGGGCCAAATTCTGATCTCCACTACTTTGGTGTAATCCCACTGGTTTCAGTGGACCTGCTCCTGATTTACAGCAGCATAACAGAAATCAGAATCCAGTATTAAAAGGATAAACGGTTCTCAAATATTTGTCCTGGGCTGAAAACTCTGGGTGAGATTCTCCCCCATGTTATTGCCACTTTGCATCAGTCTGCCTAATCAGCAGGTTAAGAAGGCCAGCAGATCTAAGCAGCTGAGCAGTCTCCAGTAAGGTGGAATCAGCAAATGACATAGAACTATGTTCTGGATAGTTGTCTGAAATGAATACTGCTGGTATCCATGCTGCTCAGGAAATATTTTATGTGCCCATCCCTAACTCATGCCCTTATATATAGATGTTGATTTTTTCTGAGTTATCATTCCATTAATATTTATTATTATTATGCATATAGCACCAAAAGTGCGTTAGATGCTTTCTAGACCAAAGGAAGACAAGTGGGACACTCCTTTGAGATGTTCAGCACTTTCAACTCCTGCTGTCATTGATGGGAGTTTAAGGTGCTTATTACATGAAGGAAGTGCTCAGCACCAAGGTTGAAATAAAAAACATATTACTTGGGGCAGGAATCCATAAAAAACAGTGTGACACAGTGGGAAAGTCAGCAAATATCTTTTAGGTCCATAATTTTTTCCAGTTTTAAAATATGTTTTCAAAAATACACTTTTGTAGCTATACATTTTATTGAGGTTCCATTTATAAATGGTTTAGATAGGGTTACTTACTACTATTTCTTATAAGCATGTTACAGCTATGAGTGTATTGTGGACAGTTATAGGCACATCAATAGAAGGTGTTAGAGATGGTTATAAGCCATGCTTATAAACAATCTATTAACCTGTTGGACTCTATAACAGTCAATTCACCATTTATTCATCCTTTAATCAATCATTTATAAATGGAAACAATCTAAAGTGTGACACCTGCACTTAGGCCAAAAGAATCCCATGCACTGCTACAGACTGGGGACCAACTGGCTAGGCAGCAGTTCCGCAGAAAATGACCCAGGGGTTACAGTGGACAAGAAGCTGGATATGAGTCAACAGTGTGCCCTTGTTGCCAAGAAGGCTAATGGTATATTGGGCTGCATTAGTAAGAACATTGTCAGCAGATCAAGGGAGGTGATTATTCCCCTCTAATTGACACTGGTGAGGCCTCAGTTTGAAGTATTGTGTCCTGTTTTGGGGCCCCCCCCCACAGAAAGGATGTGGACAAATTGGAGAGAGTCCAGCAGAGGGCAACAAAAATTATTAGGGGGCTGAAGCACATGACTTATGAGGATAGGCTGAGTGAACTAGGCTTGTTTAGTCTGCAGAAGAGAAGAATCAGGAGGGATTTGATAGCAGCTTTTAACTTTCTGAAAGGGGGATCCAGAGAGGATGGCGCTTGGCTGTTCTCAGTGGTGGCAGATGACAGAACAAGGGGCAATGCTCTCAAGTTGCAGTGGGGGAGATCTAGGTTAGATATTAGGAAAAACTTTTTCACTAGGAGGATGGTGAAGCACTGGAATGGATTACCTGGGGAGGTGGTGGAATCTCCATCCGTAGAAGTTTTTAAGGTACGGCTTGACAAAGCCCAGGCTGGGATGATTTAGATGGGGTTGGTCCTGCCTTGAACTGGGGAATGGACTGGATGACCTCCTGAGGTCTCTTCCAACCCTAATCTTCTATGATTTTATGACAAAATGGCCCATGACGTACCTTTAAAGGTAAGGGCTTGACCCTGTAAGATGCGAAGAACAAAAAACAAAGCACTACACACCGGCCAGCACAAAAGCAACCAGCCCTTGATCAAGGGCAGTAGCAGGTTATTTCCCCCCAGTCCTCCTAGAGCTAGGGGGAATCAGAAAGGAATTATGACTCCGAGTCTCAATTCTTTCTCTGGGCTACTACTAAGGTGTCACAGATACATACCATCCTTTATGCAGGGAAAGGGGCAAAGTCTCAAACTAGCCCTTAATAAATTGGATAGGTATGCCCAAATTCAAGAGATTATAAACAGTATATATTTCATAATAGTAAAAGTAAAAATAATTAATTCTCTGCACTTGTCAATATCTTTCATCCTAAGATTTCATAGCACACTAAAAACACTAATGAAATAAGTCTCACAACAGCCCTGTGGATTAGGAGAATATTTTTATACCAGTTTTATTGAGGAAATAGAAGCAAAGAGAAATTAAAGTTTCAATCTTTAAAATGCACCAGGGTAAGCAGACTCTTATGTCTGTGTGGCATCCCTTAGCTGTACTCCATGTGGGCATAAGATCCTGCCCACATGGATTCAGGCTCACGTCATAAATGAATTTCCCAAGATCACACAGTGAATCAGTTGAAAAGCTGAGAAATAACCCAGAACTCTGACCAACTGCCTGATCCAATTGAGGCTGAGGGGCATTGGGTTGGAAACACTGGACAACAAATTTTTTTGAAAGTGTTGCTTCCTCAGAAATTTTTCTTCCTTATGCTAGACCGCTTGAAACTGAACACAAATATAATTTCAGACTACTTGTATCACATAGGAATTTTCAGAAACAAGAAATTGACTTTTATTGAATTTAATCACATAACGGTGCTGACACTTTGCAATAGTTCAACTGAGCTAAAAATGTTTTGTTGATGATTTTCATTTGTACTCAGTGTCTTAAACTGAGGCTTCTTGTTTAAGTGTCCAACAATAATCGGCTAGCATTGATGGATTCCAGTTGCCTTCATACCGTTTTTCCATGATCGCAATGTCCTGGTGAAATCTTTCACCATGCTCGTCACTGACTGCACCAAGATTTGCAGGGAAGATGTCTAAATGTGAATGCAGAAAATGAATCTTTAGTGACATGTTGCACTTCATGGTTTTGTATGCTTGAATGTTGTCAACCAGCTGCTACAGTAGTTTGGTGCTCTGTAGTTGCCAAGAAAATTTTCAACAACATCTTTGAATGCCTTCCATGCAATTTTCTCCGGCCCTACTAGAAGTTCTTCGAATTGCCTGTCATTGATGACCTGTTTGATTTGTGGACCAACAAAAATGCCTTCCTTAATCTTGGCATCAGTTATTCTGGGAAACATCTGTCTCAAATATCGAAATCCTTCACCTTCCTTGTTCATCGCTTTCACAAAGTTTTTCATCAGTCCGAGTTTTATGTGAAGAGGAGGCAAAAATATCTTTGTCGGGTCTACAAGTGGTTTATGTGCCACACTCTTCTGCCTTGGAACCAACTGCTTATGGAGTGGCCAGTCCTTTTTAATGTAATGAGACTCTTTAGCATGGCTGTCCCATTCGCAAATGAAACAACAGTACTTGGTGTATCCAAGCTGCATTCCTAGTAGCAGTGCGACTACTTTCAGATCACCACAGATGTTCCAGTTGTAGTTGCTGTACTGTATGTGTTTCAACAAAACTTCCATATTTTCGTGGGTTTCTTTATTGTGTACTGCATAGCTGATTGATATTGAAGGGTGGACATTGCCGTTGTGTAACAACACAGCTTTCAGGCTTAACACTGACGAATCAATAAAATTATGCCATTGTTGTGGGTCTTGCTGGCAATCTAAAGCAGTGAACAGCCCATCAATGTCAGTGCAGAAACACAGATTATCAACCTGACCAAAGAATTGTGTAAATCTTCTTGGCGGCTGCGAAAGACAAAAATGTTCATGCCTGGTGACAGCAGACCCCAGCCTTGCAGTCTTGAACCCAGTAATTCTGCTTGTGCCTTTGACAAACCCAAGTCCCTGACCAGGTCATTTACCTCAGATTGAGTTATCAGATGAGGTTCATTCGATGTAAGTGGTTCAAAATCTGGATCAGTGTCGTTTTCCATTCCTGGCTCATGCATCATGGCATCTTCATATGCCTTCTGTAGGCTCCATGTCTCTGGTGGCTTCGGTACTGGAAGACTGTCGTCATGTGGCACAGGTCTCATGGCTGAAGGGAGATTGGGGTATTCAATGGATTTCTTGTTTTTAGGAGAGAACCCAGACATATTGGTCAACAGAAGTAACAGTCTGTCACATAATCCTTCTGCTCTTGCCATATCATCGGGACAGCGAACGGCATTGACTTCTGAGTACCTCTGAACCATGCTCTAAGATTGACAGCACATGTTGCTCAACAAATGTGAGGAGCCCAGGCTTTGTCCTGATCACCAATTTTACAACCAAAGTAGAACTCATACACTTTCTTAATACGTGCAGTCATGCGCCGTCTTTGAGGTTTAAGCGTATATTCGCCACAAATGTAACAGAACATATCGCGGCTGTTGGGACATTGGCGAGACATTTTGCTATCACGAATCCTTCTGAAAATACAATTGCTTTATTATTGTGAGTACACACAATATGCTATGCGCATAGAGCATGTGCATCAACATGAATGCAAAATGATATAAACACAATGCATAGAACAGTGTGCGCGAAATGCTTTTACAGCCTTTCTAAAACCTGTCCTGCCAGCATTCGCTCTGCCTAAGCCTCAGCATTCTCACTGCATGTTGTGTGGCCTGTACTAGGTGCAGTGTCACTGCATGCCCAGGCATGCTTGGACACAAGATAGAAAACTTTTCAGCTTATATTGTGGGCAACAATTTAATAGACTTAAATTATGAATTGAAATAACAAATATAGGCGATTTCAAAAAAACAGTACGTCATAGGGAAATTTCATGGTGATTTTCATAATGAGCAGCCCAAAATCCATAAGATACACCCAGAAGTATTCAGGAAGCAAAATCTTTGTTGTGCAGTGAAATTAGGTGTGCTGGCTTTTTAATATGAATGGTATGCATCATTCCACAATTATAGCGCTGACCATTTAGTACTGACTGATAGAGCAAATTCTGATAAGCAGTTTTATGGATTTTTCTTTAAATATTTGTTTCAATTTTTACATAAGAACATAGGAATGGCAACACTGGGTCAGACTAATGGCCCATCGAGCCCAGCATCCTGTTTGCAGACAGTGGCCAGTTCTAGATGCTTCAGAGGTAATGAACAGAATGATTATTAAGTGATCCAGCCACTGTCATCCTCAACCTCTGGCAAGGTTTAGGGACACCCAGAGCAAGCGTTTGCATCCCTGACCAACTTGGCTGATAGCCTTTGATGAACATATCTAATTCTTTCTTGAAACCATTTATATTTTTGGCCTTCACAACTTCATCTGGCAATGAGTTCCACAGGTTGACTATGCATTGTGTGAAGAAGCACTTCCTTGTCTTATTGTTAAATGTATTAACTGCCTGTTCATTTCATTGGGTGACCCCTGGTTTGCATGTTATGTGAGGGGGTCAATAACATTTCCCTATTAATTTTCTCCACACCATTTGTGTTATAGACCTTTGACATCCCCTGTTAGTCATCTCTTTTGAAAGCTGTACAGTTTTTTTTTTAATGTCTCCTCATATGGAAGCTGTTCCATAGCACTAATAATTTTTGTTGCTCTTCTCTGTACCTTTCCCCAGTCTAATATATCTTTTTTGAGACGGGATGACCAAATATGCATGCAGCATTCAAGATGTGAAAGTACCATGGATTTATAAAGAGGCAATATGATATTTTCTGTCTCATTATCTATCCCTTTCCTAATGATTCCCAACATAATTTTACCTTTTTAGACTGCTACTGCATACTGAGTGGATGTTTTCAGAGAACTATCCATGATAACTCTAAGATCTCTTTCTTGAATGGTAACAGTTAATTTAGACTCCATCATTTTGTATGTCTAGTTGGGATTATGTTTTTCAACATGCATCACTTTGCATTTATCAACATTGAACTTCATCTGCCATTTTGTTGCCCAGTCACCTCGTTCAGTGAGATCTCTTTGTAACTGTTTGCAGTCAGCTTTGACTTAATTATCTTGAGTAATTTTGTATCATCTGCAAACTTTGCCACCTCACTATTTACTTTTTTTCCAGATCATTTCTGAATATTTTGAATAGCAGAGGGTCCCAGTACAGATCCTTTGGCAATCCCATTATTTACCTCTTTCCACTATGAAAATTGACCATTTATTTCTACCCTTTGTTTCCTATCTTTTAGCCAGCTATGGATCCATGAAAGGACCTTCCCTCTTCTCCCATGACCACTTACTTGGCTTAGGACTTTGTCAAAAGCTTTCTGAAAGTTCAGCTTACACTAAGTCAACAGCATCAATAGACATGCTTGCTCACAACCTCAAAGAATTCTAATAGATTGGTGCAGCGTGACTGTACTGAGTCTTCCCCAAAATGGTGTGTTCATTTGTGTCTGACTCTATAGTAAAGATCAGAATTAACCAAACTGCCTGGTACTGAAGTTAGGCTTACTGGCCTTCACCTGCCTCTGGAGCCTTTTTTAAAAAAAATCAGGGTACATTAGTTATCCTCCAGTCATCTAATATAGCAATTTAAGCAATAGGTTACATATCAAAGTAAGTAGTTCTTCAATTTCATATTTGAGTTCCTGCAGAACTCTTGGGTGAATATCATCTGGTCCTGGTGAACTTTCACTGTTAAATTAATCAATTTGTTCCAAAACCTCCTCTATTCACAGTTCAATCTGGGACAGTGCCTCAGATTTGTCACCTAACAAGAATAGCTCAGATGTGGGAATCTCCCTCGCATCCCCTGCAGTTAAGACTGATGCAGTTAGCGTCTCTGCAACCGCCTTGTCTTCCCTGAGTGCTTCTTTAGTACTTTGAACATCCAGTGGCCCCACTGATTGCTTGACAGACTTTCTGCTTCTGATGTACTTCAAAAAAATGTTGCTGTTAGTTTGTGTGTCTTTAGCTACTTGTTCTTCAAATTCTTTGTTGAGCTGCCTAGTTAAGCCTTTACACTTGACTTGCCAGAGTTCCTTTCTATTTTCCTAACTAGGATTTGACTTCCAATTCTTGAAGGATGCCTTTTTGCCTCTAACCACCTCTTTTACTCTGCTGTTTATCCACAGTAGAATTTTTTTGTGTCTCTTATTGTTTTACATAAAAACGTAAGAATAGCCGTGCTGGGTCAGACCAATGGTCCATCTAGTGCAGTATCCTGTCTTCCGACAGTGGCCAATGCCATGTGCTTCAGAGGGAGTGAATAGAACAGGTAACCATCAAGTGTTTTTATTTTTTTAATTTGGGGTGTACATTTAGTTAGAGTCTCTTTTATGGTGTTTTAAAATAGTTTCCATGCAGCTTGCAGGCATTTCACTCTTGTGAAAGTGCCTTCTAATTTCCATTTAACTAGCTTCCTCATTTTTGTGTAGTTCCCCCTTCTTAAGTTTTATGATACTGTGGTGGATTTCTTTGATATTTTCCCCCTACAAGAATGTTACATTTAATTATATCATGATCATTATTACTGAGTGGTTCAGCTATATTCACCTCTTGGCCAGATCCTGTGCTCCATTTAGGACTAAATCAAGAATTGACTTTCACCTGTTGGGTTCCAGGACTGACTGCTCCAAGGAGTCAATTTGATCTCTGCATTCTGTCTTGAGGTGATATATATGCAGTCAATATGGGGATAAGTTGAATTGAATTGTTACTGGGGTTTTTTGTTTTTGCATTCACAGTCATCACCACCATCTTGGACAGGTGATCAGTAACAATTCCTGCTGCTATACTTTTATTATTCAAGCATGGAATTTCTTTGGTACAGTTTGATTCCTTTAAGATTTTTGTTTAAACTATATTTGATTCTATGTTTTCTTTCACATATAGTGCCACTCCCCTACCAGCTCAACCTACTATGTCATTCCTATATATTTTGTATCTTGGTATTGCCATGTGCCATTGATTGTCATTGTTCCACCAAGTTTCTTTGTTATCTATATCAATATCCTCATTGAATATCAGGCACTCAAGTTCACACAGCTTAGTATTTAGACTTTTAGCATTTGTATACAAGCACTTATAAAATTTGTCACTATTGAGTTGTCTGCCTTCATGTGAGTAACTGAATGGGGCTCTTTTTTGTTGGACTGTTTCTTTTCAGTTCCTACTTTACCAATTTCTTTACTCACGTCTTCACTAAAACATAGAGTATCCCCTAAGGGATGTCTCTGTCCGAAGTGTGTGCTCCTCCACACCTGTCAGCTTTCCAACACTCTTTGCTTAAAAACCCCTCTGCAGCACTTTAAATTAGAGTGGCAAATTCATTATGTTCTCAGCAGCATAGTCTTCGTTAAGCCCTCAGCAAAGCTACTTATGCATGATAAGCACCGCTTCCTCTCTCAGTGTCATTCCATAGCTTCAGACAGATTTAGTCTGTCTGAAATAAATAACTAACCCTATCACTACTCATTAACATTATTCAAAACAGAAAATAAAAACAGAGCCTGATTCTATATCTTTAGGCATGGTCTACACCTAAAACTGAACTCAATCCCACTATATTGCTCAGGGCTGAGAAAAATTTCACACCCTGTGCAACATAGCTAGGTCAATTCAATCCCTACTGTAGACACAGCTAGGGTGACAGAAAAATTCTTCTCTTGACTTAGCTACCATCTCCTAAGGCAATGGATATGTTACAATGATGGAAAAACCCCTTTCATCACTGTAGCAAGTGTCTACACTACAGTGTATAGCAGTGTAGCTGGAGCACTGCACTTATGCTGCTATAGCACCTGTAGCGTAGACAAACCGTGAGAAGAGTTAGGTGATTTTTTTAGTGAATAATTTATTCACCAAAAATGCAGTTTCAGGTCCACTGAAACTATTTGAAAATCAGGGTTTAATTCAGCAAATGGTTTCAGCAAAATCAAAAAAGCAAGGAAAAAAAGTCAAAAAAAAAAAAAAGTCAAAGTGATTCATTTTGACACTTTGCAAACAAAATGTTTTGACTTTTTGCTTTGAAATTTAGCTAGATTTAAGCAACAAACAAAAACAGAGGAGTAAAAACCATCCCAAAACTAAATGACATTTTTGTTTTTGGATTGAACACAACATTTTGTTTAATGCAAAATAATATTTTTGCAGTTTCTTATTTTGGCCACCCCTCCAAAAAAAAATCAAATTTTTCACACAGCTCTAATCCTTCATTAGGTCAGAGTAGGGCGCCTCAGGGCTACACCCAAAACTTCAGATGGCACAAATCACTCCAAAGACTTAGTTTCAGTCAAAAATAAGGTCGTGAGCCCCTTGCTTGGAGATCCATCTCTGGTGCTGAAAGAAAGAGCGACCTGTTAAAGAGTCTGTAAGACAAAAAGTTCTCCTGCAGATGGGACAGAAGACTGTTAGTAGCATCTCACCAGGATCCTTCCTGGTGCCACGACAGAAGCTTTTTGCCTGGGAGAGTACAGTCTGTCCCATGAAAACACTACGTTTCCCACACTAACTAGATTTTTAACCAACCAGGTCAAAATTCTCCAAAATCCTTTCTGAGGCCAAAAAGTAGCAAAGAATGACCCAAGTATATTTATAGAATGCACGTGAGTGTAGTATCCAGGCCTCAGATCATCCTGTTGTTCAGAAATGTTTGCTTTCTTTATTTTAATTTTCAAAAAACATTTTGCAATGTAAAAAAAAAAAAAAATCTTGCTTTCTTTCCACCAACTGATAGTTTGCATTTTTCAAAAACTTTAAATTTTGATAAAAAAACATTTTTGTGAAAAATGTTTGAAATTTTTCATGAAAAAGGGTCTTCATCTTTCAATCATTTCTCATGTTTTTCCACTGAGGGCCTGTCTTTCATTCTTTGTATCTACTGCAGTTTGCACTGTGCAAGGAATGCAAGATGTGGCCTCAGGTAAATTAGGCTCCATTAAGTCAGGTCGGTGGCCTTCGATTGTTATCAACTAATTAGAAAGAGAAAGACAGATTTACAATAAATAAGTCAGTAACTGAACATTTTTTACCTGATAAAAAGTATCTCCTTTCTATCTATGTTTATTTTATGCAGTGTAGTTGTAGCCATGTCAGTCCTAGGATATTAGCAAGACAAGGTGAGTGAGGTAATATAACAGAAGATGGTCCAATAAAAGATATTACCTCACCCACCTTGTCTCTCTATGTTTATTTTAGTTAATCCATTAAGGCGCCATTATTTATTAAGGCTACCATGCCTAGACTGAATTTGTTTTTTATTCTATTGACAAATCTGTCACTTAGAAAGGAATGTTGCTACTAGTTTCCTGATTAATGATAGCTCTGAATATATTAAATACAACAACAATCTTAACATATTGCCACTTAGGAGCAAGGTGGTACTTGTGTCTTAATCCTGTATGTACAGGATTGCACTGTATAAGGGGATTTATTACTTAAAGAAATTTAGGTGCAGATAAGTACCTAGTGGGCTTTCAAAAGCACCTGGTGCTTAACTCCTCTTGTAGAAAGAAGCCATGTAATCAAAAGATTCTTGTGTCCCATCTCTGGAGCACAGGCAGTGGGAAAGGGATCAGCCAGGTCAAGAAGAGTCTCTCTGTCCATAAGTATATCACACTAGTGTGCAGGAGGACAATGGACAGCTAGAAGACTGTCAAGGGATACTATCTCAGAAACCATAGCTTTTGGTAGGAGGCTGGTTTGCCAAAAGACAAGATCTTTGCATGGTCTCCTGCAGACAGGAGATATTGTGGTCAGCAGGAGAAACAGTGGAGAGAAAAAGAAATGAGACCTGTTTTTTTTTTTTTTACTGAGGTTGGTTTAAAAAGAAAAAAAAAAAGGCCACCTATGTCATCAGTCAGCCCTGTCTCTGGCTTGCCAATTCCTTGAGTGCACCCAACAGAATACCTCACTCCAGTGCAGCGCACATTTCCCCCAACACAGATATAATAGCAGTACACAGTTGCTGAGTTCTTGGAGGAGTAAGGAACATTGAATTCCCCCATTTACACTCTCCCTTGTAGGGATTACATTTATAGATTGAAACAATGTTTAAGGTCTAGAGGTAAATTAAGACAAAAATCACAGCTGTACTGCTTAAGATATGTCAGAATAGAAATGACATGGTTAAATTAATAGGGGTGTTCTGTTGTTAAGACCTGGGAACATGGAATAGAAGCCAGGTCTGGGAAGTAGATGTTAAATGCAGCAGTAAAATGGGTAACATTAAAAGTATAAAAGGACTATTATAAACTCCTGGTTTAGCTTTCTTAATAAAAACTGAAAGTTGGCACTGCAGTAAGGACTATTGAAAGTTGTGACTGTGTTAAAATACTGGCTGCGGGCAGAGAGAGGGAAAGGAAGGGAAAGCAGAGCATCAGGAGAAAGTGTAATTTTATTTTCTCTTTTAATTGTATTATTAAAGTTTATAACGGAAAGGGGATAAATGGACTCCTCCTTTTACACAAGCAGAGGGAGCCTGCAGCCAAGGGTCCTGGCTTAGAGACCATGGAAGGCAACTAGCTCTGGGCAAATGCCTATATTTCACCTTTGATTTCACAGAAGTTGTTTCATGGTTTTTTCATGGGTTTCAGGTTTTGTGCATAAAATGAGATAGGGATCAAAATAAAAGAGAAGCCAGGGGAGACATAGTTTCTCCTTCTCTGCCTTAAGAAGAAAGGTGCTCTCCCTCTTCTCCCTGAATTAGCTGAACAGCACCCCATCTCCTGGACTGGAGTAATGAGAGCTCTCTCTCTTGTTTTGGTCTATTTTAACTACTGAGAAGAGGTGGGTGAGGGTTGGTGGCAGGCGAGGCTATGTGAGCTCAGAACACCTGGGGTGAAAATCCTCATCCTCCCCACCCAAACGCTGAAGTCCACGGCAAACATTCCATTGACTTCAGTGGCCAAGGATTTCACCCTTGGCACTTAATCCCTTTTGAAACTAAAAGAAAACAGGGTTAGATTGTTATCCACCCCAAATTTCTATCCATACAATACAAGAAAGGGTTAGCAATGATGAAATCTTCACACACATACAAAAGGTGATTTCTGATTAGTTAACCCTTTCAAATGATGTATCATTCTATTTGTTATTAACTACTATAATTGTTGTGACATAAAGGGTACTTATGTAGTATTGAGAATATAATATACCGAAGTAGAAAAAAATCAACCTGTTGTGGGCTGGGCAGTATTTGGGGGACAGGGAATAGGCAGTATATGAAGTACAGGAAAATCACTACTTGTGAGAGAAGGTAATAAGAAAAAAGTTTGGTTGAAACATTCACTAAAATAGAAAACCCAAGGAAGTCCAGTTACTGTCCAAGATCCCATAACAAGTGTAATACAGATTCATTATAAGTTTGTAAAAGTTATGGGTGAATTAATTTAATCATTGTTAATTGTTAACAGGCCTATTGCCCAGCTTCCTCAGTGACCATGTCATCACAGTTGTTATGAGAAAAGAACATGTGCATTAAAATCTGCTGGAATAATGACGTGGCCCCCACACATTTCAGTTTGGGGTCTTGTGAGTTGTGCATACATTTCAGTACAGAGTACTATCCTTACTGCACTGAATACTGGCAATCAAAGTGCTTAAGCTTTTCCTTTAGGCAAATTTGCAGCCATTTAGTTAAACCGGTGCAAATCCTGTGTGGACACTCATTTCGGTTGAAGATTGGCATAGGCCATGACTACACTACAGCCACTACATCAACATAGCTACGGATCTGTAGCTATGTCACTCTAACTTGGTAGTGTAGACACAGATTACAGCAACAGAAGGACTTTTTCCTGCTCCTTCTCCCCTTTCCCTGAGCAATGGTAGCTAGGTAAACAGACGCATTCTCCCATCTATATTGGGGGGTTTGGTTGGAATAGTTATGGCACTCAGGGTTATGGATTGAACAATGTAGCTATGTTGACCTAAGTTTTCAGTGCCGTCAAGGTCTTATTTTGTTCCCAGTTGACTTAAATTAAACTGAATTAATATACAGCCTTTTGCATCTGTTTAAAACAGGTTTAAACATCACACCTTAAGTTAAACTGTTTCAGTTCTGCATGTAGACAAAGCCTAAAAAGTTTAAGTTCAATTATCCCCTAAGCGTTACCTGAATTAATTACATCATTTCTACATTGTGGAAAACGTATAAAGGCCAATCCTCCATTCCCTCAAGGCATGATCCAACTCCTGCTGTTTCAGTGGGAGTTTTGCCATGGATGTCAATGGATGGGAGTAAGATCAGACTTAGTGCCCAACGGGGTGCTCAATCCTCTGTACCACTCTCCCTCTCCTTGACCCTTATGGCCTGATACACAGCCCACTGGAGTCAGAAGAAGTGGTTCCCTACCCATGGAACTCGCACAGCATCTCTACATTGTTTTCCACACGTGGCGATTTTATAGAATTGAGTCACCAATCAGAATGTCAATGGTAAACAATTCCATTGCGGTCAATACCATAACTCCCATTGACTTCAGAGGTGCACCAAACCCGTAATAAGAATAATTCTGTTTCCTGTCAGTTCAGTTCTTATATGCTGTATATTAAATTAACTAGTCAATTTTACCCTGAAAAACTCCATCATCTTTTCACCTCACACCCTTCCTTTAGTCTTGCATATAATCTAAGATAACTGATAACCGGACTGAAAAATATCTACAAATGAAGCAGCTGTTGACATTTTTCCCTCATGAGTTGTTTTGAATCTTTCAGTTGTATATAGGGGGAGTGGCATCAGGAGGCAATTGTGGTAGGAAAGTAGGGATATGAGCCCCCATTGTCTGAGGGAGCCTTCCCATAATGCATCAGAGAAAAACTAAGTGCAAAATATTCAAAAAGTGGCTCCTGATTTTGGGTGCCTAATTTGAGACACTGAGTTAAGAGGGAAATATCAGGAAATTAATTGAGGGAGGAGCACTGGGAGAAAGAGTCCATTTTAATGGATTAGGAGAAGACTATCAAAGAATCCAAGGCAAGGCAAAGGACTTGGGTGGGGGAGGGATTAGGCCCCATCTAGTGTTAATCCACAATGATAATGTAAATCTGATGGGATGTTATAGGACTATATGCCCTAACAATCTATTGGGTTTAAATAGAAGGATAATGGATTATAGGAATTCAGCAGACAGACTGAGGAATCAGCAACAAAGGAGTAAATAGCAGATCTGTTAGTAGATCAATAAATATAGTGGTAGTTCCTTATGGGGATATAACTTCCAGGAATGCTTTGTAAAAGGCCTGGTAGGCAAAGTATCATGTAGGCAATACATGACTTACAACTTGTATGATTGTTTATGTGTGAATAGTTATTGTGCACGATTTACTTCTAAATAATTCTATAAATTTATTCTCTGATTGCCACTCGCACAAATTTTTTAAAAATCAAAATTGATTTCTTAGCTTTTTTGAAAAAAATAAAGGTGGCAAATAAATGCTTTCCTTTTTTAAAATAGTGTAAACTCTTCACAGAGGGGTGAAAAGGAAGAACTCCTCCCCAGTCATGGCAGTTGCTTACCCCAGAATGGAAAGATGACGACAGTAATAAGTAGATATACAAAAGCGAGGAGAATTTCTCCCAATCTAAAACGGGAACCAAAGTTTCTTGCTAATGATAAGTGATCTGACAAGGACATCACCAGGTTTTCCACAGTTGAACTGCAAATGGCTCAAGTGGTGGTAGATAAGGAAAGAAAATTGTATGTGTCAGAGCAATCAAATGCTTCTATTCTAGATGTTCCAGTCCCATGTCCATTTCACATTTGGTGTTATGGTGCAGATGAAAACCTTTCAAGGCCATCCATGCAAGCTTCCTGAAGCCTCATCCTCTTAAAGTCATCTTCCAGGCATTCAGATCATGATCCAAATTATTACCTGTTTGACCCAGCTATTGAGAAGCAAACCAATGTATCCAGAAGAGCTCTGGTAACATGCCTTCAAGTGGTGCCCTGACTGAATTCCTTGAAAAAGTACAGTCAAAGAGGAATATAAGCAGATGGTGACATTCAGTTCTAGGTTACATCAGCTTCTGCCATTAAAACTCAGTGCACAGGACAGCCAATGGTGGAAAGAATACTTTGAGAGAGGTTGTGGTAAACCAAGGCCACAGAATGTATGAGTCCAAGTCACCAGAGCATCCTCAGAGCCTCGTGCAGCAGGCACTTGTCTTCACAATAAACCTACCATCCCCCTGCAGCTCTGTAGGTGTAGACAAACTGTTGAATAGTAGTGATGATAATGTTACACGTGTGATGTATTCAGGGCCCCCACATGGGGAGTGGCGAGGGAAGGGTACATTTTACCAGGGCCTGGAGACCCTAGCCCAGGCTGCAACCCCCATGGGTATGTGTTTGGGAAGGAGCTCGTGTTACAAGTTTGTACGGGGCCTGGAAAAATTATGCTTGGGTCCTGGATGTATTTCATCCTAAAAGTTATAGATGCACTTCATGTGGGTCAAGTGTCCTTATGTATAAGCTTGTAAATGTAGACATGGCCTAATTTGAAAAAATGTCTAAAGATCCTTTTTGATTACCGTAAATAATTACTGTTAGTCTCGAACCAACTTGTTTTAGGCCTATGGAAAATTCTTCAGCAAGAACTGCAGCCATTATTTTGGTAGCATTGAATCTAGATTTATGGTATTCCATTAAGAAGGAATGCATTAACTCTACAACTGTCACCACCATATTGATGTTAAAGGAAGTGCTCCACATGGCTTTGTTGACTTGATTGATATACTATTTTTCCTCAGTCTAGTCTCTCTTTCCATGATGAGAGAAAAACAAGTATGTTAGATCCCTGCACCTAAAGGAAGTTCAGTTTTGCACATTTGGCTAATTTTCCCTGCATTCTTTGGCACTGGCCATGACAGCCAAAACCCCTCAAAATACAGTTTAAAAATGTCAGTTTAAATTTTTCACTTTGTCCAAATAGGAGGCCAAAATCAGAGCTCTGAATTTGAACCCTCTCCCCTCCCACGACAGACAAAAGCAGTTTAGCTCAAATTCCAGGTCTAGAACTGAACTTTGCAAATCAGGCCTTTCATTATAAAGAGCCAAACAAGGACAGCGAATCCTGGCAACCACAAACCTTGGGGAAGTTGCAAATTAAAATCAAAATTGAGATCCTAACTTCATGAGTCAGATCCTTCTCTATGGGCAACAAGAATGTTGCAAAAAAAAAATCACATTGCAAAACTGTACAGTATTTATTTAAGGTACTTATATAGCGCCCATTACTATATTTATCTGAGCACCTCGGTGTCTTTAATGTATTTATCCTCACAACACAGAGATAGGGAAGTACTCTGATCCGTATTTTACAAATGGGGAACTGAGACACTGAGGGGATAAATGACTTTCCCAAGGCCACAGAGAAAGTTTGTGGCTAAACAGGGACTTGAATGCAAGTGTACAATTACCAGGCTAGCATCCTAATTAGTGGACATTCTGCAAGGATGATCAAGCCTAACACAAACAGTCTGACACAAACCAGAAGAGTGTCACAAGGCTATGACCATAGACAATGATAAGCTATAATACAAGAATTAGACAGATTCAAGAATGATGTACACATTCCTGAGTTTTTTGCTTTCACTCAACCATCAAATCACAGAAGTAAATACTTCATTCACACTAAATGGCTTTTTTTTTTTTTTTGTTCTGATGTATTGAGGTTTTTGGTTGTGTATCTCCAGGAAGAAGAAAGCTCAGGAAGTTTTCTGTTAATTTTATTCCTGAGGCATTACTGGAAACAGCCCCTTCTATTTAACAATTGTACACCCTTCAGAAGCGGAAGAATATTTATTACATATTTTAGAACTGAATTAGAGTTAACCTTCACCCTAAACCTTACCTTCTCAGCTAGTAGTACTTTTGCTTGTTCAAACTTTGAAGTACAAGCATGTCATGCATTTAACTATTGTTGTCTTCTGCACCTTCTGCCTGGTAGAGCCATGCTTCAAGTCACAACAGAGAGATACTTTTGGTTTTGTTTCTGTTCTCATTCCTGTTCACTGAAAGACAAAAGCAATAATTATCATATAGCTGTATACAACATCAATCATTCATTTTTTAATTAAGACAAAGTTAAAATGATTTGCAAAATATTTTAGTACGTCCCTGAATTCACTGATTTTCTGTGTATGAATTCAGATATAGATATGCTTCCAGCTTCTGCGTGACTATTGGTTATCTAATTCAGCCAATGCAGAGAACAAATAGTCAGTCCCAGGACATTTGTTAGCCCAGCAATGAACCAACAAACCTTTCCTTGACTTCCAATGGCATTGTGTGTGCTGTTTAGTAGCTCAATGTGCAGATGTATCACTGAAACAATTGATTCAACTCCTGCCGCCCATTCCCAGCTTCTGTATTCTTTACTGTGTTCACAGCCTGGAAAGATACTTTTTAAATCTTCCAACAGTTTTAGATGTGAGTCGTAGTATTGTACCCATTAGCTGGACATTGCTCCTTTCCAGAACAGGTGGCAGAGCTTTCTCTGTAGAAAAAGCACTTGCCTAAGGAATACTTTATCTATTTTGGCATTTATATGACATTCATCACCGTGGTATCAAAGCCCCAGGCAGTCTGGTAAAGCTCCCATTCAGCAGTCTTCAGGGCACATTGTAAGGCACATGTGTTTGGTCAGTCTTTCAACTAATTGATAATGCATCAGCTGACAATGAGAGGGCAATTTGACTGCAGGTGTTTCCTAGTGGCAGCAGGGCTTGTGGCTTTAAGGCTACCCTTTTGGTTAGGGTAACGCTTGACTTTTATGTTTTTGTAAACACAGATAAAGTGATGAGTGTGTAAATCTGCTAGCATATTACTTTATGCCAGCATGTTATAATCATAATCTGTTGTTGCCAGGGTTTGCTTTCATAAAATCATAGATGATATAAATGTAGAAGACCCAGCATGAGCTTTATTTGCTAATCTCTTAAAAAGAAAAATATGATTGCCAAAACCCCTATAGAAAAGAATTCAGTGCACCAACAAAACACACATTTGCATCTTTCTATTTTATCACTGCTATGAAATAGCTGTTAACTGGAAGAGCTGCGACAGTAATCATCTGTTTCTTTGCTCCAGAATTTCTACTGATGCAATAATTAGCTGTATGAGAGCGGGTGCTTTACAACCATACACATGTGTTGTAGCATAATAGGGCAAGTCAGCATGGTACAACTTCTCTTTTGAGGATTTCAACAAACAATTTTTATTGTATTTAATCAAAAAGAAAGAAACAAGCTGATTGCCTTGCTGACTGTTGAATTAAAACATGTTTTGTCACTTCATTTTTCAATAGGCTTTCATGATTGAACTGTATGAACTTTATTTTTGCTATAAAACTTTATCAAGATTCATTCATTATTCATTTTAAACAAACTGTAGTATCGGGTTGACATACTTTTCTAGAAAAAATCTGTGGACGTACTTGCATACATTTGTCATGGAGATGAATTTGATAAAGTCTTTGCTACAGAAAACTCACTCAGATTAAGTTACATACAATACTTTAGGGATAACTCCCCTTAGTTTGCTGGAACAACTTAAATTACATGCCTATTTTGACACTGAGGGGCCCAGTCTTGTGATGTGCTGAGCCTCCACAATTCCTGTTGGCTCCATTGGGATGTGAAGGCTCTGAGCACATTACAAGATTAGGTTCTAAATTATACACACATTTGATACAGGCCAATGCTGCAAGCTGCTGAATAGCTTCAATGGGAGTTGAGACCCTCTCAACACCCTTATAGGGGGCCAGATCAGCCTGAATGGAAAGACTCCTATTGACTTCAGTGGGCTTTAGATCAGACCACTGATCTGAGTTTGATTTGATTTGAGTTAGGCCCAAATTAGATGTTATACTTTACCAATTATTTTACTCAAACTGTTACCCACACTTTATCAATTACATTCTATGGGCTATATTTTGCCATCAATTTACACTCATTCAACTGTAGTCATTACAATGAGGTTGAGTGTACATAACAGATTGTATGATTGATGTGGGGTAAATTCTGCCCTGTTTGGCTCTATTACACATTTTTACCCAAACTGCATACTGTAGTTACTGATTAACTCTTCAGATATGTTTTCAAATAACCAAGCATGTCTACCAACTTTTGTTCATCACAAATTTGGACTATTTTACAGCTGCTGGGATTACCCCCAAATTCAGTTCTCCATCATATGCTTCCTAACCTCATGATGGAAGCTTTTTTTCATCTTAATCATACCATCTGAAAATTAACGTTAGTCTTTATGACTAACAGGTAGGAAATAGTGGTACTTCAACTGCATCTGCCATGGATTCTAAAACAGACCCACCAGAGATGGGGGTAGATACAGAATTGCAGAATACACACTGTTTCATGACACAGGTCCAGAAAACACAAACCCACCACTACACTGCCTAGATCAGTACAGCTGGCATATGTGACAGAAATGTGCTGAATTCTGCAAAAGTAAGATAACTACTCAGCAACATGGATTATTGCAGTTTTAAAAAGTGATACGTTTTGGAGCTATTAAAAAAGTTGCATCCAACTCCACCCCTTCTATACCGGTTCTGAGTCGAATTCAAAACTAGGAGGGGACAGCGTGCAGATGAAGGCACTATGACGAACTTCCTTAGAATGGGTGATCTCATGAAATTTTCACTATGTTGAGAAGAAATCTTACTGGACTCTCTCACACATATGGTATTGTCTTGTCATTAAATCAGAACCTGAACCCTAGCCAAAGCTCAGCCTGGAACTTGAAATCCATCCCCTACAACTGTCACCATCGCCTGAGTTCATCAGCTTGGTCCTTTTTAAAGTAATATGCATTACTTTAAAAAGTAATCCATTGGCAAGATGAAGGATTTAATTTTGTTATATTATATTAACTAACGTTTATATAGCATCTTTCATCCTGAAACATCCCAAAGTGTTTTAGTAACTATACAATGTGATCATTCATCAACTAGTGAAATGTATCTCCTTGTGTTTCACAGCAATATTATACAGCTGTTTAGGACAGGATGTGCAAGGGAATTTTAATGATCATAAATGGACAGAACTTCCGTTTTAAGTTTCATCTAAAGTGGGGTGACTCCATCCGCATTGTCCTCCAACTGCAAACTGTGCCAGCAGTTCAATTCTAACTGCAAAAGGAGCTTGCCACCTACTAAGTCACTACCAGTTCTTATGGTAGCACCTGCACATTCACTGGGGCCTTCAGTCCAAATACAGACTTCACGTACCTCAAACTCTGCTTAGTTTGAGAGATCTAATGATTACAGCACAAAGTGATAATCATTGAGAGGCTTTTGAACCAATTATGTGAAATCTTTGGAGCTCATTAATCCACTGATTAGAAGGCGGCAGGGAGGACAAAAGTGGCATGTATTATGACTGGAAAAACACTTGCCACAAAGTTTGATCAATACATTAAATTAACAAATATATTGATCACATGATCTTACTTTTTTAAGAGTATAGAAAGTATATCTATACTATGAAAGTATAGATTTCAAATTATAACTGAATTACAACGCTATCCAGACATGCATAACTCATGGAGTAAAGATGGCAGTTCTCTCAGATTTGATGTATTTCACATAGTATAACTACAGAAATAAATTTCTGTATTAATGTGCATATTTTGCTGACCAATTAGTTTTAAAAAAATCTATCTTCTGCATGAGGGTGAAACTCAGTCTTCTATATTTTTAACAATATTCATTGGGACTTTACAAAAATGTAGCTACCAAATAAAAGACATACCATTACAATATTTATTTTTGTATAGCATTTCTATTGCAGAAGGGTGAGGTAGAAAAAGGTTGATTTACAGAGATGGGTTTAACGACTGTCATGCAGGCAGAAAAGGAAATGACATACAGAGACAAAGTACATTCAAAGGGCAGAAAGCTTAATTAGTAAAGATGGAGGCCTAGATTTTCAGAAGTGACTGGTGATTTTGGATATCTTCATTTTTGGATATCCAACCTGAGAATCATCCCTCTTGTTCAATGTTTGTATTAAGCCACAAAAGAAGATTGGTGGTATGGATTAGACTACAGATTTATCAAAGCTCTGATACTCTGCCTTCTTTTAATCAAACTCAGATAGGACTCTTGTTAATCTCACAGTATCTGACAGAGGTAGAGATATGGATGAAACCTGTCCATGACTCAACCCAAACACAGGTAAGACTAAAGTTTGATGGTAAGAGATGCTGAGGAACGACGGAGCAGTGTCTGCATCATTTACTGAGAGTGTATTCTTACCTTTCCACAGTTCCCTTTGTCAACTATCAATGTCAACCACACGTGGTCCATCACACTAGAAGCTACAACTGCTGATGAACATGGACACCCAGCTTCTGAGTGCTGCAGGCTGCCATGAGCACATAATATCTAGACTCAGGTCTCTGCACTGGCCTCCTATTTGCCTCTAGATAAAATTCAAGGGGTTGGCTATGTTCTTGGAAGCTCTGGATGGTTTAAGACCTATTTCTATGGGAGAACGTCTCTGGCTGGCTCTTCCAAGACCAGCCCGTCAGCTCTCTACAGTTTCAGGACCCCACTTTTGGAATGTACTCTCCTTGGCAATCCACCAGAGCCAATTCTAGCAGCTTGGCATTCATATGCTCTTTTGGTTAGTCTGTTTGGTTTTTATTTTGCTTTCAATGGAGAGGAATGGAATATTTAATTTGTGATTTAGTCTTTGTTATTGCAGCACCTGGCTGCCACACTTATCGGTATTATAGAAATTAGTACATAAAAAAATATTTAAGTCTAACTGTACCAAATCAGAGGATTTCTCTTGCTTGAAGAGCATGGATGATTTGCCTCCATCCATTAACTTTTCTATCACAACATTGTTCCACACTCAGAAAATGAAAGGGTTATTCTAGGTAAGTGAAAATGAGTGAAAATGCAGTATCCAGTCTTTGAAAAGAGCTCTGTTGTAACGAATTGTTGAATACATTGCATATTACAGCATCTTGAGGACCATAGCCAATTACATAAAAAGGTGGCTGTTGCCCAAGAATGCATATCTGCCTTTTAATTTATGACCCTTCTGTTTTCTTTATTATCCCAAATTGACATATTTTCCTTGATCTCTTTCTTTTGCTCTGAGAGATCCATTGAAAGGTGATTTTCCCCAGTGAGGAAGCAAGTCTTTAGGGAAATTTGTTGCTGTGTGTTTTAGTAACTAAAAGGCTAATTATCCCTTTACTTGTAAGTGTGATGTCTGTTCATCTGCTGATTGCCTTAGCCTTTTGCAAACCTCCTCCATGGCCTTTGGCAACAGAGCTGTGTCTCTTCTCTCTTCATGAAGCCCTGCCTACACATCAGGCAAGTGAGGCTATCTCCTCTAAAGTCTGATCAGTTGTATGTGATTGCTTGAGGGCTTAAAGTGATTAAAAAGGGACATGCTTTTTTCTTTTGTCTTTTAGTGTTTTCCATTCTGTTACTTTTAGCTTTATCCTCATGTTTCAGAGAGTTTCCTCCCAGCAGGGAAACTGCCTGCCGCAGGGCACTATGTTGCTTTCATAAATCTCTAATTAGATCCCTATCTGATTTAACAAGAAGTCACTGCTGTCCATAGTAGTCTTGAAATGCTTACAAATCTTTGCTTTTTGAAGTCTTCTGAGAGGAAGAAGGAAGCTCCCTCCCCTCCACGCTAACTTTTTCTCCTAGTCTTGAATAGTGCTTTTTGCTACCCTTCCGCTTTCTAGATATAATAAAGGCAATCAAACATTGAGAAGTGAGCATTAACTATTTATATGTGGATGCTCGTATGAAATAAGCCCAGTGAGAAGATTAAGAATGCTTTCTTGATTGGGGGTGGGGACATTTTACTGGCAATGAAACAGCCCACAGCTCTCCATTTTGGGGCAAGACATTATTAGAATTTCAAAGACTAAGATCTCCACTTCTGTTTTTCAAACACGACTAGTTTCCTCTTATTTAATCCAGCAAACAAAGACTCCTGCAACTGACAAGAAAGAAGACCATCAGTGGAGTTCATGAACTTCTCCTTCACTCCAGTTAGGTCACTGATTGCAGGTGTAGAAAAAAGGGAGCAGTATAAAGTTTCTAATCTGTTTGAAAGATAAAGATAAAGAAATGGTTTGGAAATTGGAGATAATGCAACTTGAGCAGCGACTGTATGGCTGGTTTTCCCCCTGGGATTTTTAACAAGGAAATGTAAAGTTTCCAGAGATCTGAAAAGATCATTGTCCTTCATATAACACAACTGGGATTAAGGATAGAATAGTTGCCTAATAACAATTGAAACAATAACACTCACATTAAAACAACACTCACCGAAATCTACATTAAAATAATGGTCAAGAGCTGACTTCTTTTGTAGTTTATTTCCCTAGGCAAGCTCATGTTAGTTACAACATATGGTTGCCAGCAAAGGCCAGCATTTTATCCAATTTTCAGCTCAGATGACTGGGACACCACAAAGTTAACTTGGTTTCTTTAGGGCATACCTATTATATACTATAGGCAACCATGCTTCCTTACATAAGTACATGTACATGTACATAAATACATGTACATAAGTACAAACCTTGTAATATACAGGCATAATCACTCTACTATGGAATAAATTACAACATTTTTATATGGAACTTGAACTTAGTAGTTTTGCCTTTTTTAAAAAACAAGAAGTGCCTGCTTGCACAACTATTGACATTTAAATTGAAGAGAAAGCTATTTTAAATTACAGGAGCACAAATATTAATCATCAAAAACAACAACATTACATCATAGTATGATATGGGTTCTTTCATTGGTATAGCTGGATTTTGAATATCACTGAGCACCCCAGATACAACTGAAGTCAATTAGAGTTTTGGATTTTTGGGACCTTTGAAAAAATCAAACCCTGATTCAGTGCTGTGATACAGTCCTTCACAGCTGAGGTCAAAAATCTTTAGAAAGGAATGCACCTTTATCTCACCTATGTCACCTAAGTAGTGGTACAAGAAGGATCTGAAAAATATATTTGCCACTGGAATCATGGGGTCTTTAACTTTTACTAAGGCAGGATCTCAGTTAAATATTATGATCAAAGATCTATATAGAAAGGATTGAATCACAGACATGCTCAAATCTTTCCTTTTTTCATAGATTTCAAGACCAAAAGGGAATACTATGGTCATCTGACACTGAATTACACAGCCACAGTAATTCCTTTACAGCTCTCTACTATCAAATCCAATAACAAGTGGTTGAGCTATAGCATATTTCTTGGCAAGCCATCCAATCTTCATTTAAAGACTTAAAAAGTTGATGAATTTACTGCTTCTATTGATAGACTGTTTCAATGAATATTACATTCCGTGTTAAGAATTTGCATTTTACTTTCTATTTGAATTTTTCAAACTTCTGTTTCCAGCCATTATCTCTTATTATGCCTTTGTCTACTATGTTAAAAGGATCACTAATGTCAGATATATTCTTCCTATGTCGGTCTCTGAGACAATAATCAAGTCACCTCTTAATCTTTTTGATAAACTAAATAGATTGAGCTCCCTAGGATTCTCACTACAAGGTATATTTCTAGACATCATATACATTTTGTAGCTCTTTTTGGAACCATTTCCAGTTTTCCAACTTTTTTTTAAAGTGTGGACACCAAAACTAGATAGGGTAGTCTACTAGCAAAATTCAGACACTGTTATGAAAGAGTTGGAAGAGTGTTCTGGGTATTGACATGGAAATGAGCAGGCATAACCAAATCTTGGTTAAGCCCTACACTAGTTTAAAAGATATAGAACTTCTGAAGCACAGTAGGACAGTTGTTGGCTTGATTTTGCATGTCAATACACAACATGCTGTCCCAGCTTATAGCAATGCTGCAGCAAGGCTGATATCTGAAAAAGGATAGTATTTTTGTATGTTTGTGTGTGATCTGAGTTTTTTCCCATGCAATTTGAGAGCAAAGATTGTAGAAAGTTTTCCCCATTTTTAACTTTCACAGCTTTATCCAAATAATATCAAATTAATTTGCATGGCATTTTTTCGAATCCATATTAAGTGTATTATAAATGGGGTATGCCTAGGTGCAATCACCCTTTTGATCTAGCTCAGACACAACAAGGTGAAAGACCAGCTAATCAACACATTAAAGGCTGGAGTATTCCACTTTAAAGCTTATGATATTCAGATAAAGTCACAGCACCACAGAACACTACATAACTATGGAAATTACTATGAGAGAGTTTTGACTAAAGTGAAGTGTAAAGTAATTAAGAAAACAAGCTATTGAAAAGTTGTGTACTGCTGGCAACAGTAAGCTCACAACAATGAAACTCACATTATAGCAACATTAAATTCTGGTGTAACACCACCTAGCAATTAAAAAAAAGATTGAGAAACTATTCATGAATCTACATACAAGACCTCTATGAATGCATAAGGAAAACAGGGAATTTGTTAAATTGTATTGGCCCTTTTAAATAATGTATGTCCTGCGCTAAACTAATGACAGAAAACGTTGACATTTCTGCTGTATGTGACTTACCAACTGTTAGGTACACTGTATTACTTTCAGACAATGACAAACAAAATAAAATATTTCTCCAAAGGTCACATCTATCACCATTTTCAGTTTCTCATTTGAGTCAGTGAATTAGGGTTTTGGCGTTATTCTATTTGACTTATTTATTTACTTGTTTGGTGAACTAAATCATTTCGGAGAATTGTTCCTTATCGGAATAGTTGAATAGAATCCAAATGTTGTTCATAGAGCTGTGTGAATAGGTTGCCACACACGTTTCCTACTTGTTTGTGGCCGGTTTATAATTTTCTCAAGTTTGTGGCACTAACAGATGACCTCATCTGTTAGTTGTTGGCCACATATCAATATTCAGATTACTATCGGCAACTTTTGAGACAGTTGACCACGGTGCTGTTCACTCATTTACATAATACACTTGGACTAGGAGATGCAGCACTCCAATCAATCTTGTTCCAAAGGACACAGAGTAGTAACAGGTAGCTGCTTTTCTTCCTCAAAAGAGGTCACCTATGGATTTTTGAAGAGAGATTTTCCGTATCCCATTGTCTTTAATATGTACATGAGGTGGTGAGATGCCATTCAGTATAATGTCATTTGCAAATTTCAATACTGTGTTGTTAATCATCCAGTTGTTAATGAAAACATTAATTAGTACTAGACTTAACAATGATCCCGGCAACACTCCACCATAAAACGTCCTACAACACAGTACATTGCCATTTATCATTACATTTTTTGTGGTCCATTAGCCAAACATGAGCCAAACAACATGACTCCTAGGTAAGTCAATTTGAATTAATATTGAGCCTAAGACACACTATCACGGCTTTAATAAAATCCAGAAATCGACTACATTCTTTTCATCCGCTAATTTTGTAATTCTAGCCAAACAATCTCATTTCCCGGAAAATTGGCTCTTTATAAACCCCTGTTGTGAATGAAAACACAGAGACCCTGATTCTGGTTTTGCTTAAAGGGCACTCAGCTACATTGGGTGAAATCCACACTGAAGTCACAAGCAAAACTCCCACTGTCTTTAACACAGTTATTCTTGAGCTACACTGATATAACTGTGAGGAGAAACAGGCTCAGAGCAACATGGATCCAGTCAGTCAAAGATCCATAGAAAAGAAATGAAGGCGTGTACATAAAAAACAATCAGAATAGAGTTTTCTGTTGTGCTTATAAGCCATAGAAGTACAATACTCAAGTTCTAACTATAAGAAAATAGCACAATTAAACTAATAAATATGCTTAGTTTTATCATTTTCTTCTGTACACATGAGGAGGTGCAAGGAAAATTGAACTTTCTTTAACATTATATGGTTTTTGGTAAACACTCTAACAATGGTCTTTTAGTACAGTACAATTTGTTAATTTATTGCACACAATAAAGGCTACTAACATCCACATGGATATTTATTACTTCAGGTAAGAAGATCACAGCTTTCTAAATGTAACTCAGTAACTGCAAATTACTGTTAACAGCTAAATGGGAGAGAAGGAAGTAGAAAAATCACCTCAACATTGAGTATCGGTTTCTATTTCACCTTAGTGTTTTTGGAGGTGAAATTTTGATTAAAAAAAAAAGTTTTTTTTCCCAGAAACCATTATTTACCTGAAACATCTACCAAAGACTCCCTTTAGAACCAACATCAAAGGTATTATTGGAAACTACATAGGTCGTTGATACAGCAACATTAGTCATTACATTGTTAAAACTAATTTCTCATCAATTAAAGGTAAATCATTTTGAAATCTGGCTAAGCCCAGAATTGTAAAAGCAACACCAAATAGCAAATAGATTTCAACTTGTTCCCTCAAGTTGATTTACATAGTTTCCAGGATATAAAACTGATCATCTTCATAAGGCATACAAAACCGGTGTTACAAGTCTTGCTTACACTCATGTGAAGATGGAAAGTCCAAGTTAAAACTAACATTTATCCTTAACCCAATATTCCTACATTTCCCAGAGGGGAATATTACTAATCAGCATTTACATGGGGCAATAAATGTCAATGTACATAGCATGTTACAAAATATAGAATAAGATCCAAATTGTGTTTCAGTTCTGCTCTCACATTGATGTGACTCAGGAGAAACCCCTGTGGAAGTCAATAAAGTTGCATGGATGTAAATGTAAAAGAGAAGTGAATCAGGTCGTCTGTCCTGAAGAACTTACAATCCAACATCAACATGGCAAGATGCAGACAGTGCTTAGGTATTAGGAACTGTAGAAAACCCCAAGTCAGATAAAGCAGCTCAAGTAAAGAAAAGTGAAGAAACAGACCATTATTGAGGTGGCCCACACAGGAACGATTCATCAAATAGGCTTGATGAAAGAAGGAGAGACTATTTATTGGCTGGTTAGTGGGGAAACTGTTCTAAGCAATAGCAGCTGGTATGATACAAGCTGTAAAATCAAGCGTGTTGTAGACAAAGGTCCTCATTCTCCACTACCTTGAGCCTTGCATAGTTATATACATCTGTGCAAACTGAGTGCCAAGTGTGAGTATAAGATGCTGCCATTCTGACTGGCAGCATTAACATGGGTTAATGAAGATTATCAGGTTCAAAGGCAGCAGTGAGGAGACAGAAGAGCATAGGGAAGCAAGAAGGTGAGACAGAAGTAGTAAGGAAAGAGAATAGAGACCTAGGTGGAGTGAGGTTACATCGGGCCTTGGAAGGGGAGAATTATGAGTTTAAATCTGATGTGATAGAAGAAAGCTAGTGAAATATTTTGAGGTACTGTGGTGGGTACGATTGTGGGAGAGGAAGGTAATTTTAATAGCAAAACACTGGATAACACTCGAGTTTTAGGGAAGAGGGATAAGAAAGGATAGAGACAGCAAACGTGTAGCTGACCAAGGCGTGAACAAGATTTTTATTAGCAAAAGTAGAAAGAAATTATGGATTTTGGTGGTATTATAAGTGGAGCAACGAGAACGCTTCTGGGGAGTCTGGTTGTAGCAGGATGTCAGACACAGGATGTAAGCCTGAAACGCATAGTAACTCAGTTAGTAACTGTAACAGTTAGTAACTCAGGTGGGGGTTTATTTTGAACAGTATGATTAGCCCAACTCTGTCTATATAGAGACTATTTTAACACACAGTCTAAATCCCTGTTCTTCTTTTCTCATGCCATCCCTGAAGTCAGCAAGTTAGGGGATACGGAAGAAAGAACATAGCCGATTGTTTTTAAGAGTCACCATAGCACTGTTTCCAGATACACGAAGTTTGCTTTAAAATATTCAGAATGGTCAAGCAACACTTGGCATGTTTCCTCTACAGTTTTTTTTTCTCTTTCTTTTAGGAATGACTGCTGCTCTGTAGCTTTGTTATGGAGAGGAGTAGCAAATCACTGGCTAGTCTGAAATCAAATGAGAAGTGAGTATCCTTAACAATACACAAGGCACTGAGTACTGTAGCTCTTTTATACTTTCTATGAAATGGTGAATCTCACCATCTGTTGTATTTATTGCAAAGAAAGACTGAGCCTCTCTCTCTTTGTATAAAACAAAGGCAATCACTTGTATCAAAAGATGTTTAAATAGAGAAAGTGGAACTCTGTAATTTTCAGGCTGGGACCAACTTCCACACACAGAACTCTGAGCACGTACATCCCACTTATTCTTGTTTGGATGTGACTGGTATTTTACAGCCTAAACAACCCCAGCCATGAACTTATTAGTTCATGGATATGATCTAGCAGTCCAAACGCAGGCCCATTTCACAATCCTCTACCATTTACCTGCCATGGAAGGAGCACTGTACAATCTGTGTTAAACAATGAGCAAAAGGATACAATGTCTTTCCAAGCTTTCCATCTATGACTCATTTTGCCCAACCCCAATTTGTCTTATATTAAAAATTTCACGCAAACATGACAAACTGTCATTTACTAATTCCCTGTTAAATAATGGACAGTGCAGGAGACCTCACTTCTAAAAGACTTCTTCTTCCCACAAAATAATTATCTACTGAGATTTTTAGCTAACAGGAACCAGGTAGCTTTCCTGAAACTAGAGGCTTCATAGCTGGTTAATGCTGGAAATGGGGCAAGTGCACAAAGTTTGTCCTATGCAAATCAGTGTTGATGAGCACTTAACTAATCTGTTTACAAACCAGAGCTGCTGGCAGGCCTCAGTGATTTTCTATCAAAGCAAACTACCATTCTTTATGGGCATCTGGTTGTTCCTGAAAAGGTAGTTTAAACATATACTCTTTCTTCAAAGAAAGATCAAAAGCTTTATTACTTCTAAATGAGTGCGTTATTTCCACTTACTACTTTCTTGTCTGCAGTGTGTTAACAGCACCATTGCGGGTTTGCCTCGAGACTTACTAGTTTATCAAAATGCAACGATTCCTTAATAGACCCCTGTGTATGTTGGGTTGTTTTTAAATTATGTAGCCAAAAACATGCAGTCCGTCAAATGGAGGATAAGAAAACACTGCATTAATAAAGAAATCAACACACACAGTTCTTTATAAACGGATAAAGCGCAGAAGACATTGGTAGTATAATCTCAAGAGTTCATTATGAATTTTTAAAAGATAGCATGTCGTTGGGTGTAGCTACATCTGGAAAAGGCTGCTTTTCATTCTCCCTGTAGATGTAAAAGTTGCAATGAGAAAGCCCATTTCAAAATTAGGTTACAATTTTGTTTCTGTTGCCAGTTTATGAGCCATTTTCCACATCCCCAGCATTTTGGCTTGCTGCTTATAATCATATTTACTCACCATCCCTCTTTTCTTCCAGAACGAGCCACACTGGCACTGTGCACTTGCCAGTAATACTGGGAGCACACGGTGAACAAGAAAGGTCGAACTTCTCGTTTCCACACAAGCTGGAGACCTACAATTAGACCAGGTACAGAAACAACAGCTGGTTTTGCAAGGAGGCTTCAGGCAGCCCTGGCCCAGACAGACAATTCTGCCAAACCTGCACAGAGGGCCCTAGGGAGAGATTGGAAATGCCGGTGTGATGTTTATTGCGTAGACTTTAGTGCGGGGCAGGGTAGAGCAGGAGCTGCTTCATGCTTCCTGAGAGCCTCCCACTGAAAGCTAGAGCTCCCGGTGGACTCACAACGCCTCCCTGTATTAGGGTTTTGTGGGTTCCTCCTCTTCTCCTGTAACAGGAAGCCTCTCACCCACTATTCCCCAATATCCCTCCACTAACAAGACACACTAGTGCTAGACAATCCCTACTCTTCCCCTCCTACCCATGATGAAACCGAACCACCCCCCACTCCTTATGTGAACTAACTTGCTATAAGAATTTGGGGACAGGTTCAGGAAAGAAAGTCACAGACTGAAAATGGGTCCCCCAATAGAGGTTGTGAGAGACAATTGAATGGCTTTGCAGAGGGGCTGATTTGTATGTGTTAACTCTTTGGGGAGCTGAGGAGCTGTTGCTCTAGTTTCCTTTAATAGGTTTTTAATTCTGGTAGGGAAAAATGGTTATCCCTGAGTACTCACAGAGTGCGCAGCGCTGTAAAACGTTATACAATGTAATTATGTAAATATATATTTAATATGATGATGATATAACCTAGATGAGAAACATGTAGCAAAAGTTCACAGCAGTGCTGGAGTCTTCATCAAAAGGATTTTGTTTGTTTTTGTTTGTTTTTTAAAGAACACTTCAAAAGAACCATGCTCTGTGCAATACAGGTTCAATCAAAGTTAAGTCAGATACCGGATAAGGACCGGGACAGCATGAACATCCAGACATGTCTTAAACTCACCTGTCTGGAACACATTTCTTGACTAGAGTTGGACAAACAAAATTACCCCTTTGGGGTGCATTTTCTTCTAATATCCTTCCACCACAATCAGAGGTTTTTCCAGCATTGGGAACATGATACGGCCCGCTCTGTAGCCCTGGTGAGATCTTCCATGGTGCATAGTTCCTCCATGAGTTGGCAGACCAATAGATGTTCCATGGTTTGCATTTATGTTTCACCACAGTCACATATGTCTGGCCCCACTTCTGCATATTGCCCTTTTGCCTTCCAGTTCTTGTTCAGAGGCAATTTAAACATCTCCAGGTCAATCAGTCTTTCTTCACCCCTGTGGGAAGGCTTCAATGTGTACTTCGATATCCTTGCCAAGTATTCTGAGCCGTGTGCACAACATTTCCAGTCCTGAAGCCACTGGTGATTTTTAAGTGGTTCTGCTGCAGCTAAGAAGCTTTTTCATGTTTTCAGGTGACTGACTGCTGCAATGTGGCCATATAGCAGATGTCTGGTATTTTCAACCTGTCATAAATTGTTCCATTTTGCTTCTAACCGCTCTCCTAATATCCAGTGGAGCGATTCTGGCAATCACATTAAGGCTGTTCACATTTGTCGGCTTTAGACCCCTTATGGCAGCTGTCCTTCAATACAGGATATGGCTTCTTTGCCTGAGTTGATCTTTTCCACACCAAAGATGCATATTCAGTGTAGTGGGTCTTAGTGGTGCTGGGTTGATTCCCCATTTTGAATTTTCATGCTTCCTGAGTATGTTGTTCTGGGTGCTAACTTTGCCATGTCTTCTCTTGCCTTGAAGGAGACAATGAAGTGTCATGTCCTTCTAAGGTAGACAAGATTCCAGCAGTGGGTAAGTGATACCCCATTCCAGAGGATGTTAAGTTGCCAACTAGCTTCACGATTCTGAAAATGGAAGAGACTCACTTACATTTTGGTTGGGTTGATGCGCAGTTGGTTCTTGGTGTAATCGATTGAGAGCTCAGACTGTGCTGATGTTAACATAGCTTCAATATGACAGAGACCCTTGGCTTGGGCACTAACCCACATAAACTTGAACATGACAAAATGCTGATGATCATCAGTGACTTTAACAGTCACCGCATCAAATGGGGTTACAGTGTAACTGTTGAAAATGGTGAACTAACTGAATTGTGGGCAGATGCACACCACTTGAGCTTAATTCATGACCAAGCTCTACAGTTCTTTCTAGCTGTCTTCTATTAAACTGTAAGCTGTTCAGGGCCAGGACTTGTCTTTTATTCTGTATTTGTAAAGCATCTAGTGCAACAGCATAACCTACCATGCACGCTACATTGTACAATGTGTTTGCAGGCTAGACAGTCATGGAGAAACCAAGTCACTTGGAAAGAAAGAAAAAGAGTTAAGGAGGAAGTACTAGATATCCAACCCAAAGAGTAATTTAAAAAGTATTACCTGGGTTAGATCACCTCCTTAGTTCAGTTGCTTTTCTTTCTCTTTCCCCTCTGCAAGCTGGAACCATAAGTAAGTAGCCTGTGCCTACCTTGACCAGCTGTCAACTGTCTAATGTATAAATACTTTTTCAGAAATCATGACATGTGTAAGACCAATGCAAAGTATCTGTGAGTACAGAGCACAAGTTCACCTTAGAGA
Source organism: Mesoclemmys tuberculata (assembly GCA_007922155.1). Lineage (NCBI taxonomy): Eukaryota > Metazoa > Chordata > Testudines > Chelidae > Mesoclemmys > Mesoclemmys tuberculata. Next base: position 56,336,968 of record ML675603.1, read on the forward strand.
AAGAAGTTTATGCTGGCTAAATTTCAACTCTGATAATTATATTCTGCTCATTCAGATTCTACCCTGCAGTTACGATTGGGTATAATATAGTTAACTTGTTTCCCTAAACCATTGTGCAAAGATGCTATACATTGTAACAGTGTCTGCTTTTTATGGGGTGGGTGCATTTCAATTGCCAGTTAATTGATACTTGTATCAATCACATAGCAGTTACATTTGTAAAGTGCTTTGGGATCTTTTGAAATCTCTGTGTTGTATAAACTGTGAGACAGTGCATTGCTATTTCCAAAGCCAGGTAATGCCTGGTGACAAATAACCTACTATTACACCACCAAAAAAAGCCATCCTGCCTTCTGGGCTCAGTAGAACCCAAAACTAAACCAGCAGAGAGAATGAATTACCTCTGACCCCTAACGAGAATGAAGACTTCAAATCAGAGTTAAGATCAGTAGGGAAGGTGTGGAGTGGTGGTGGGGGGTGGTGAGACAGACGATTCAAACTGCTTTTAATTACACAGTAACTATATTTAAAAATCTATTACTTTTTAGAATTAATGGGTTTCAATACACCACAAATATTCACTGAATGCAAGAAGAATGCACAAGAATAAGTGACATGTGCTCCTTGTTCAAAGATTAAAAATACTTCCCAGTCTATTGGCTCTACTCCAGTTCTACCATGTGAAATAATTCACTCTCTTTATCAGCTTGACAACAATGTAAAATTTACAGTGTTTCCTTATTTACACAATTGGACCAGCCATACTGGAGACTTGTCAGGCTATGCCAAATAAAACAGGTGAAAGTGACAAGCCTTTCCAAATCTGAGAATACCAGAGTTTAAAAGATTGGTTACACATCTGTTAGGCTGTTGCATTCCACAGAAAAGAGCAAAAATCTTAACTGTTGCAAGTATGAGCCTGTCAGATTGAGAGCATGTGTGGTAATTTGTGGACACAATATTGTATAATAGCTTTTCAGTTTTGTATAGTTTCCACTAACAAACATATCCATCTGTCACTGAACTCAATAGAAAGACTCCCATTGACTTTAAGGTGGTATAATCAGTGTAAGGGTGTATAATCAGTGCCTAAACACCTACAGTGGTGTTCTGTCACCACAAGAAAATACAGTAAAACTCATTTTCTCAATACCTTTTTGGAGATTGAAAAGTGTATGGAAGTTTCCACACCTCTATAATCAATTCCCACGCACCTCCCGCACCTACCGTGACAATACACATATATTCCTGGCAACCATGCTGTAGTGAAAATCCTTAACTCCTACTTCATTCTTCCCCATGGGAAAACATCACATACAACATGTTGATGTCTAATGCATATGTTGAATTGAATGATGTGTTGTTTTCTCAAGGGGAAGCATGCGGTCAGAGTTAAGTGTGATCATGAGGAATGTGATATGGGTTCTGTGTTGCTGTGGATGTTGGAGGTATATGGGACTTCCCTATAAAGGGAGAGAAACTGTCAGTGAAAGTGATGAGTGAAGGACAATGAGCACTAAAGAAGGGTATCTTAAGAGGACATTCCTTTACTTTGAAGGGTCTTTGTGTGTGGAGGGCGTGAGTGTTCCCTTTTTGAGCAACCTTTACCGTTTTGTAACAAAGTGGGCTTTTGGTGCAATAGGAGAGCTCACAGACTGAGATAAAGCCACCCCCTTTCGGTGGTAACCAGCCCTCCCCTTTTAGGAACTAACATAAAACATTCAAGTTTACTGCCTCTCTTTTATACCTGCAGATTTTGAAGACGGCAAAATATCCGGACTATCAATTACAGCTGCTGAGGGTCTCAAACAAGTATTGCTCCTTGTCACAGGGTAGCTGGTGCCTGAGAGTAGACAGGGCCCAGCGTCCCTTAGTCAGAGCAGGTGGGCCCAAATGAGCCAATTAAAGGGAGGCAGGGCTACGCCTTAGGCTATAACTGCCCGCCAGGGGCAGGAAGAGTGATTGGGGCAGGCTGTGCTCGAGGAGAAGAAACACAGGGGAGTGGCGCTAACTCTGATGGTGAGCCCACGATACGAGGGGAGTGCCAAGGCCAAAACTGGGCCTTTACATTACAGCCATGCCTCCAAAAGAGAGACAACTTATTAGGCAACTTCCTGTCTTACGTCAATGTTCCCAAGTTTCCCTAGGGCCTAGATGTTCTGTGCTAAATTAAGTCTCCCTCTTGAGAAATGCAGCTCACAGGCCAAGCATAGACTAGCTTCCTGCACAGGGCCTGATGTAATCTAACTCAGAACTCTGAGGAGAACAAGAGAGGGGAAGGAGCAATGCCACGAGTTAGTGCCCTCAGGGGCCCTTCTGGGAAGGTTTGCAGCCATGCATTCATGGCCATGTACATCAAGATGGCATACAAAAGGAGGCACTGATAACACCTGTTGTACAGGTATGGAATATACAGGGGGGTCCCTTCTCTGCACTGTTTCCAAGCCTCTGGACTTACAAGGTCTTTCAAAGATGCTGAGGGAAACTCTGGCCTAATCAAAAATCAAAAATCAATGGGAGTTTTGCCATGGACATCAACAGAGCCAGAATTTTCACCCAAAATACCTCCAGAGTACCTCTACTTGGTCAACAGAGCACCTCTTCCTCATCAGGCTTGTAAGAGTCATAACTAAATCTTCCAAGATGTATTCTGCTCTGTCTTTAACAGAAGGCCACCTGCATTAAGCAACTGTTTTTAGGCACTGCCTATGTGGTCACTTAAGACGGGTTACACTGTATAGTAAATAAGGCTGCTTAGATATCCTTTTATTAAAAAAACCCTATAACTGTAGTGGTTGACAGTGTTTTCATGTTAGGCATGATGCATTAGATATACACAGTTTCTCATCAAACATGATGGAAGGGCCAGTTAACTACTGAAAGTAATTTAAAAATAAGTTACCTAAAGTTTCCTTCTGGAACATTTCTAAAGTATGCAGTTAATTTGTTTAATTTAATTTGTGTGTATATACTATCAGGTCACTAGTGTAGAAATTCAACCATTTTACATGCGTTCTGTTCTACTCAACATGTTACCATTTTCAACATCTGTTGCTGGCAGTGACAACAGCCTTATTACTTGGCTAACTTACATAGAGTAGTAAACCCCATGCAGAGGGGGAAATTACAATTTTATATGCAGTACCTATAGCTCTAAGATGAACACCAGTATGATATGTATCTAATTTTCCTCTATAGGAACCAGGAAAGTATGAATTCTAATATACACTTTATTATAAGCAGTGAAGGTTGCCAGACACTTCCCATTGTAAGTCCCTGTTTCCAGCTGCTTATAACTGTGCCAAAAGTAATTGTTTGGGCTAAAATTCTCCAGGTTGGGTGTCTGCCTCAGGCTGATTTTTTTTTTTCCAACCAGAACTGTACAGCAGTTTACAAAAACGAAGATAGGGGAAAAGACATGGTTTTGTGCTTGTTAAATGATGGCAATCTTTTCTCTGAACAGCCTTTTAACCCCCATGCTTTGGAGCAGGGACTTGAAATTTAGCAAATGGGTAGGCATTTGTGTCAGGAATCATTCCTCTTGCCAAGAAAATCTTCATAAAAAATTGCAGTTTGCACATGCTCAGTGGAGACTTCAATTTTTATCAACTAAAATCGCTGAAGAGTCCATCCTCACTGAACATGCTTGAGCCTCACAGCTCCTACTGCTGAATAGACTACACATGCTCCAGGCCCTCAGAGCTTCTCCCTGTGACCAAACAGAACTTTTAGCCTGCTCCACAGAGCAACTGAGCATGCTCTCTCCTGCCCAGGGCTACAGGCGCAATGCCTCACTGTCCCTGGCATGGCTCCTCTGCTCTAGGGTAAGGTCATCCAATTGAACTGAGTACAAGGAATCTGTCTCTCAGTGACACCCCTGCTGGGACGCAGGCAGTGTGGCACAGGAAGCCCCTATGATACAAATGCAGAGAGACCCAGTTATTCCTGCAGTCCCCTGCCTCATTCACTGCACACCTTCCAACTGTGCAACAGATGAGGGTGAGGTCTTATAGACAACAGCCTCCACTATCCAACTCTGATTCATCCTCAGAGCAGGTCCATCCTATCCACTGAATGAGGTAGGAGTTCTGTGGAAAAATATTATGTGGTCACATAATTAAAAACTGTATCACAGTGCATATGCACGGGGAGTGGAGGGGAGGGAGGGATTAAGGTTGTGCAGAAAATCTTAATTCTGGCATTTCCCTACTTTTGAGTACTTGACTTTGCAAACTTTATAATGTTTCTTTTAATGTTTTTGTGTGTAATAGATAGCTACAGAACCACTGCAATTGAGCAGATGAGATACTTTTATCTAATTAGTTATAAGCAGATTTATTACTTGGAAACATATGCTTGTTTTTAATAGTATTGTGCCCATAATGAAGAAAAGTCCTAGACTAACCTAGAGCTTTATTTAGCTATCAAAACAAGCTTGGAAAGGAATAAATGGAACAAGCAGTGTTATTTAATGAATTTTGTATAATGTTACTAGTATATTAAAAAAATCTATGCCCAAATTTTCTAAGTTCTCCATGCACAATTGGTACCTCCATTGTGCACACAACTGTGTTACCTGCATGTGTATGTTAGATGCACCACTGTATATGCAAAATTCTGAAAATGTAGCGGTTAGGATGCATAGCTGGCCATTAAGACCCCACTCCTGCACAAAACGTTACATGTGAGTAGTCCCACTGAAGTCCATAGGAATAGTCATCTTCATAAGATTAAGATGGGACAGGGGCAAGTGAACGGTTAGGGAAATGAATATGCAAATATACCACCCTACACATTTTACAATAAAAGCTACTCAGTGTTTATCAAAGATGGTCTGTACAAGACTAAAAGAATGAAAGACGTAGCACAAATTTGGAGCTATTGGTATTTGTGCAAAATTGCATTTAAAAAAACCAAACAACCTTATAATGGGCATTTACTACCATAGATTTTTATTTAATTTCAGAATAATAGGATTAATTTATTTATGTTTATAATAATCCAGTAATTATCTAGCGCAAATGTACATTTATCAGAATTTTTAGTAGGTGCTATTTTTGAGTTTTGAAAATGTGTTACAAGGTACAAGAAGAAAATATAAAATTGGGTTAGCCAAATATAGGACTGCAGCTTTACAAGAGACATAGATACTATGTTATTTTAACTACATCTACCAGTTAAACGTGCTGTAACAGCTTTCCATTTACTTACACACCCCCATAAACATAAATCTGCAACACTAATCCCAGGAGAAATCCATCACTGATTATCAAGCCCAAGCTAACAATTTTTAAAAATAGAAAAAAAAAATACGTTGTTTCTTCATCGTAAAGATCTTTCCTTTTTCCATGAAGGCTTTATCTTTATTAAAAGTTAATAAAAGCTAGTTTGTCACCCTATGTTATTACTACTGAAGATTCAACTTAGTTTGCACAATTTAAAGCCATAATGTCAGTTATTTTATATGCAAACCATTAAGTACTTAGTAAAAAAAAGAATACTTGTCAACTGGATTTCATGAAAATGCTATTATGGTTCTGAAACAGTCAGTGTATATATATTTGACCAAATAAACAACCGCTCTCCCAGCCTGCTTTTTTAAGAACTGATGACAAATCCTGGAGTTTTTGGAGACCTAGACAACAAAAAGCAGACAGGTCTGTGTGGGATCATGACTTGTGACCTTTGATTAAACCCATTTACTTCTCAAACAAGCTACAAGGAAGTTCCAGAAAAAGTGTTTGGTTTCTAATTGTGTCCATTGCCAAAAAAACAGCTCACAAGTTCTCCTCCTCACGTAAAAACTGGAACACAGCTGAGAAGTCTTTCAGGGCATAGCCCTTTGCACACATCATCCTGTATATCTGATGTGCTAGAGATCCCAGAGGAACTGGTGTTTTAGTGTTGGTAGCAGAAATCTGTGCCAAGCCAAGATCCTGAAAGCAGAAAAAAATTGGGAGAAACAACAAGGAATTAAGTCGTCATAGGATTATTACTGGCTATTTGGCTTCTTTGTAAAGAGAAGCCACCGCAAAAAAATGAAACACTGAAGCCTTAAAATTCCAGCCCTGGCAGAAAGCAGTGGGCCTGAGTGAACATGTTCATTTTTGGTATTGGTACCAGAAAGTCCAAAATAGTTTTTGATTCACTTCAAACCCAGACTGATTTTTTTCATTTTTCCTCAAATGAAATCAATACAGGAAAAAGAAAAATCCATTTTGATGCAAAAAACACATGCAATAAAAAAACAAAACAACTTTTAAAATTTATTTTGGGGGTGTTTTTTACTACTAAAAAAACCAAATATAATTAAATTTCCAATTGAAATACAATTTCTTTTTTTGGTGGGAGGGAGGGGGGTCAAAACATTTTGAAATTTTTCTGTTGTATTTTTCCAGCTGAAACGATAAGCCAAATTTGACCCACATTCAGGAAATATTGCCAGCACCCCGGAAAGAATATTTTTTGATGAATTTACGCTGAAGAACCCAATGGATCCATCAGTTTTTTGGCACCACTTTGGAGTTCAGCTTACCCTGTCTCTCAATCACTATGGCTTTAGAAGTAAAAAGGCAGCATGACCTAGTGGCAGGAGTAGAAGACTGGAAGTCAGGATTCCTCAGCTCTAACACTGACCATGTGACACCTGCATAAAGTCGGCTTCTCAGAGCCTCAGGTTACCCATCTTAAAGTGGGCACAATAGTATTTATTCTCCTTAAACGCTCCTAAGCTAGCCTGGTCTCTTGAGCTGCAGGTGGTGTTTATACCAGAAGAAAGGCACATCGTGTTTCAACCCACAGATCTGACTTGGGGACAAGTTAAGATTTGCCTTTTGTCAGCTGGGTCAGCTTTAAATTCCACCAAAAGCACTGTCTACGGAGGCTGTAGTAGGGCTGTAATAAACCAGGTACCTGGGCTGCTTTGGCCATGCCCACTCCTCAGATAGTATCCCCCACTTTCCTGGATATATTAGCCTAAGAGCGTGTCTACACTGCAGCTGGGAGCAAGCAGACAGACTCACGCTAGCAGGGCTTGCACTAGTAAAAATACGAAAAATAGCAGTATGGATATTGTAGCTGAAGCCGGAACCAGGGTACGTTTACATGGGGATAAAAGCCCCATGGCACAGCCATGGCTTGCCCTGCTCAGCTGACTTGGGCTCACAGGTCTTGGGCAGAGGGCTAAAAATTGCTGTGTAGATGTACAGGCTCAGGCTGGAGCCTGCGACCTGGGACCCTCCAGCCTTGCAGGGTCCCAGAACTTGGGCCAGCCATGGGTTTTTCATGCCCAGGAAGATGATCCTAGGATGATCCAAGGGATCCCGCAGTACAGGGCAGTCATAACCTACCCTTCCAAGACATGTTCTGGAGTCTCTTGCCTCAGGTTTATGCTACCATAAAATAGAAAAGGATCAGACGCCCAACATCTGTTAAATGCTTTGCACTTCTAAAGTACCTTTCAGCTAACAAATCCCAAGTGGAGACCATTAAGGCTACAGTATGTACAAAAGGGACTGGTGTCCAGATTGATGCATCAAAAAGCAGATAAACTTAATTTACAATTCCATTAGCTTTGCTACCCTTGGAGGTGATCAATCCAAAAAGAGGAGTGCTAAATAGTTAATAGTACAGAAGCATGTCCCACCAACTTCTCTCTCATATCAACGATCAAGGATACCAGTCAAAGGCCACATCAACTGATGGCCCAACACATACTTGTTAAAAGTGCAATAGTTCCTAGGAGCCCCACGCAGGGATCAAAACTCTCTTGCACAAGGTGTTGTACAAACATAGTGAAAAGACGATCCCTGCCCAAAAAGCTGACAATCTACGTTAGACATAGCAGACATAACAGGTGAAGGGGAAGGATGAGGTAGCAAAGAAAGAAGCAGTAGTCTCGGCTCACTACTTGCATAACTATTGTTTCACCTAGTCTATAATACTCGAAGAAACAGTAGGTGAGCATCATGTAGCAGATCAGCAAATTTCCTCAAATCAAGCAGATACTCCCTTTGGTCAAGAGGATTCCTAATGTGAATACAGATTTACAGAAAATGCAGAGAATACTCTACTCAGTCTCTCTCTAGTCCTCTCAAATATCAGATTTAACCCTACTGGCTATGTAGTGTCTGGATGCTTTGCTGTTTCTCCCAGGACCATAAACGTTGCCGTATCTTATAGAAAAAAAATTGCAAATCCTGTAACAAATCTTTAATGCAGAAGATCTAAGAGACTGTAGCACTGCACAGAGAACAGTTAGATCTTCAAGGATGACTTTCAAGCCAAGTCTTCCCTTTAAACATGTGTAAATTTCAATTAAATGGTGTTCTGGGATAGAAAATGAAAGATCTCAGTCAGATCTGTAAGTTAGGCTCTCTATGATCATTCTGATGCAATCAAAATTGTATAGTTACTCCTCTGCCTACCCTGGAATGATTTCTTCATTATGCAGGGAATGAGGACAAAAAAGAAAAATGTGCACATCAGAGGTCCACAGGATCAAAAAATGCATCTGCATCCAACCAGAAGTATCCTTTAGATAGAAAGCAGTTTTTATTTTTTTTTTTCTGGCATTTCCGGTGGAAGAGTTTGAATCTGATGGCCTGTTCCTTTGACTAGTCAGGTCAAGTTAAGACAGTCTGCTTTACAGTGCTTTCAGGCTCTCATGAAAATAAGATCCCCCCTGAAAAGCTCCTAACCTTTTACATTTCATTTAGGAAAGCTGTTACTGTGTTGTCTGTTTTGGTCAACGCACGGTTGACATCATGCACTAGTAGTATGCAGCGGCAGCAGACCGCCCTAACCCCAGAAAACCAGTATGTTGCTTTCTTGTAGAGCTATCTTTTTCTCTGAATGGATACAAAATGTAAATTAGCTCCACAACCCACAAGGAAGTGTTTATGATCACAATTTTCAGTGGTACACTCTAAATTCTAAAAGTTCCAGAGAGGTAGCCGTGTGTGTTTTTGCTGTATACAGACTATGAGAATCATGTAGCACCTTAAAGACCAACAAGTTTCTGCAGGCATAAGCTTTTGTGGGCTGCGACCCACTTCGTCAGATGCATGAAGTGCACAAAGTGCATCTGACAAAGTGGGTTGCAGCCCACGAAAGCTTATGCCTGCAGAACCTTATTAGTCTTTAAGGTGCTACTGGATTCTTGTTGTTTTTTCTAAATTCTAAGGGACCAATCACTAGCATTGGCAGAATGTCTACGTATCCTGGCATGGCCATTCACATGGATAATGAGTCCCTGCTCCAAGACGGTTGAAACACAGAGCTACTAGTTGCTGGGAGTGTACTGGTGCTTATGATGCCAGTAAAGCAAAAGGTCATGACTCCTAAATGGACAAGGACTTCTGACTCCAATTTAAGAAGTGAGAGAAATAATTTTGCTCTTCTCTCCAACGATGGATATGATTCCCTCACCTTCTGTGTCAGGCTGATCTCTAAAGAAGCATACATGCTGTTACAGAACAATACACTGCTAAGAATGATCATAGACTTCAGATTGTGATGTTTTCAACACATTTTCTGTAGCTGCTTGATACTCCTTGAACAAGATTAAAGTTTGACTAACCAGCATTGAATAATATACCCTGTATCCTCTTAAAAGCAGCTACCAGCAATACTAGTACTTTTATAAAGGCTAAAGGGGATGAAGACTTAAGGAAAGAGCTATATTTACCTAAAACAACCACACTATGGAAGCTGTATGTCAGCAGATATTCTGCAACTTTATCAAAAATATATAATCTCTGGGTGCAGTCACTTGTCTTCAGAATTTATATTCTCAGTTTCTTCAGATGACAAAGTTGTTCTGACAGGGTCTGGCTCTTCCTGACCTTTTGGGAAAGGCATAATCAGAATATGCTTTCCTGCCTCTCCCCCCATGAGAATTGACACAATGTCTTCCAGATGTCTCCCTATCAGAGACGACAGCGATTTTTGCTGGAGTTGGAGAAATATTAGTCTTTTATGGGGAAGCAGTGGCCAACGTTTTTTAAAGATTTTTTTATTGCTACTAAGGAAATACTTCTTTTATTTTCAGTCGTTTTCTAGATTGACCTGAATGAGTGTCTGTCATTCAAAGGAAAACCCAAAGACTGTCCTGAACTAGCATCAGAAACTTTTTCGTAAAGAGAAACTGAAAGCCCTACCTCTGCCCCTACTCTGTCTGGATGATTCACCCCCGACAAGGGTCAAGATTAATACGATCTAAATCTAGCTCCTCCAGGAATCCTAAAAGGAAGGCTGTTATCAACACCTTTAATGTTAATGGGAGGAGAGGACTTCTGATCTGTAATGTCTTCTCTGTATAGCCTCTGACCCTTAAAAGGAAAAGCAATAAATCTGATCTTTGAAGTGAAATCTCCAGGCCAGGGATCACATTAGAGAGCTTGTCTAGACACTGGGTTACACTCCAGACTTCGAGACAGAAGAGAAGTGATTTCCAGAGAGGTGTCTTATAGAAAATTTTGCTGCCAAAAAACCCCAGAGCCTATAACTTTGTCTGTGGAATCCATCAGTGGTGGAATACTTAAATAAATCTTTCAACTATCACCACGTTTGACATATGAGAAGATGCTGTTTTATTACCAATTTAGGACAACAGCTATCTTGTGGACATTTGACTCTTTTTTTTATTTATATGTATGTATGTATGTATGTATTTTGAAGGAGACTGTCATCTTCTCCTCTCCAAGAGATGCCCACCTTTCCGTCCTCTACAAACACTTATTATTCATTATTGTTTAATGGCAAAAATGTGCTGTACAGTAATTTGAGTACTGGCATGAGTGGGTGGAACAAACAAAATGATAAATTCTCATTTCGCAAAGCTTTTTACATAGACTAAGGAATGGCTTGTTTAGTAGCTGGAAGAGGTCACCGCAACCACTAATTTTCACCTTTTGTGATAGGCTTGAATATTGTACATCTGCTCAGTAACGGACTGTTCTAGTGCCTTAGCTAAGTGCTTGTTCAGGTAATTGTTCCCTCTGCATTGAAGAATGTGTCCCCTGAGAATTTCTCAAGAAGCATTAGCGAAACCTACTGCCCCTCCCTTCCTACATTCTGTGTTGCAGATTCAAGAAAAAAAGAAGACAGTCTGACACTTGGCTTTGCTCACTGGGGGAGAGGAGGAGACTCAGACGAAGACAGATAGCAATCTGATTGTATGATTTACATGATGAACACTCTTGTGCTTTAGGAAACCTTTTCTTAGCTATCCTTGATGCTTGATAGACCAGAGGTTGGCAGCCTTACAGTTCTAGTGACAGAAATTAAATTTTGATTTTGAAGAATGAAGTGCCGAATTAGTTAGCTCACATCAGTTTTAATGACAATTCACATACATACACTAGGTGCCTTTGCACTGGTGTCTTCTTTTTTCTGTTCCCTTTTCCTCTACCTTTTTTCTCTTCTATCCACTCTTTTCTATCTCTCTCCTCTTTCCTGACCCCTGGTAACTTACCTCATGTCCCCGTAGGGTGACCAGATAGGAAGAGTGAAAAATTGGGATGGGGGTGGAGGGTAATAGGCACCTATATAAGAAAAAGCCCCGAATATTGGGACTTTCCCTATAAAATCAGAATATCTGGTCACCCTGTGCCCCTGGCCTGCGCCAGCCACCCTGCCACCATGACATGGAGTGACACTGCCACCCACCCCGAGAGTGAGGCTGCAGGTACCCCCTCCTAGACCCTCCACTACATGCACACCCCAGCACCCTCCAGTACACACAACCCCCCCAAAACCCTCCCAGTACAAACATTACCCTCCAAAACCCCTATCCATCTGCCCCCTGCCCGTGCAGCGTCCTCTTTTTGGGAACCTGAAAAATGGTAACCCTAGCCCCAAGTTTCTCTTTCTGGTTCTGCTCCATTGTCTCTTCATACATGTGACCTTGTGGGATATTGTAGGTGGGGGAGTGGCATAAATAAAGGATGAGAGGAGGGAGGCAGGAGTTTTGTTTTATACTGCACTGTATCTGCTCACTTGCAGGCTCTTGGGCAAGCAGGTGCTCACTTTAACATATTAATTGTCCTGATCCCACAAGCCGCTTCTGCGTCTGCCCCGAGCCCCAGTGAAAACAATCTTGGAATTGGGAGACAAGTGAAAAATACTAACAGGCTAAGATACTATGAAATATTTTTGAAGGGGCTAAACAGAGACCAGCAAAAAAAAATCCAAATTCCTTCTGCATACTGCAAACCCCACAGACACTCTCAGACCGGCCCCAATTCTGAAAGCCGGTCTGCACAGATCTCCCACCCATGCAGAGCTTCCATGCAGGCACTAGGGTCTGCCTATCCAAACCAGTTTGCAGCTTAGGTATGAAAAAGCAAGCATATGTATGTGTGTCTATGGCTTTGTCTCCACTAGCACTTTGGGGTGTGAAAAAAAACACCTTCCTGACCAACATAAGTTGCACTGACAGAAGCACCAGAGTGGACAGCACCATGTCAGCAGGGGACACTCTTCCACCGACATAGCTACCGCCGTTCATTAGGGATGGTTTAATTATGCTAACGGGAGAGCTCTCCCTTTTCAGGAGGCGATGGTAGAGATCCCAACTGGGAGTGGCAGGGGCAGTTCTACGTGTTCTCCCTGAGGTTCCCACTCCCTGTAGCTAGCATGTATGCATGGGTGAGTACTGCTTTTTCCTGTTTCTCCCCCTTCGTTGGGTGGCAGGGCAAAGGAGATATCCCATCTCACATGGCATCCAAGTAATAGAGCTGGCCTCACCCACTCCTGCTGCCCTTGGACAGCAGGTCATAAGGCGCCAGCTGATGCCTCTTGTGTTCAGGGGAAGGAGATAGCTTCTGCTTGCTCTTACTGCCGGGTGACCATTCTGAGCTCTGTTTGCTCTTGCAGTTGGCAAGTAGCCAGCTGGACTCCATTCCATCGCCATCTTGCTCATCCTTACCTAGTGAGTTGGCTCTCTTATGATGCCACAGGCTAGGCCAATTGCCAAACTCTCTTTTGGATCTGGTTGGGAATTTTCCCATGTGGCAAAAATGGCAAATTGCCATCTGGGTTTTTTCACCTTCCATCCAGCATCTGAGAGGTCCGGTTTCGGGGAAGGGAAAGAGAGGTGTTAAATTACAGTTACAACTTTGGCGGTTTCTAGTGCAGTGGCTGAATTAAAAAGGTCTGATGCAAAGTCCCTGTAAGGCAATGGGCTGCCTGGCTGGCCCTGTAACGCAATGGCCTACCTGAATCTAATCCTACACAAGTGCTAGGAATTATTCTATATAACCACTAGTTGACCAGAGCGTGTGCTGCTGAAAGAAGTCTAACTTCAAAGAGGGAGGATGTGGCCTTGTTGAGGTCTTTGGAATACAGAGTCATAACACTAATCTTCACTGATGCAACACTGTAAGGGAAATCCCCTTAAAAATCTTCAGGCACATCTATCAAGGACTCAGCTGATAATTCAGAGCTCAGTAACATGTGGTCCTCTCTAGGAGTGTGCAAAATTCCAAACATCATTAACAATTTTAACTGAGAGAAGAACATCCCATTCCATCCAAGGCCTGCTGGAAGCATGGTATGCTGTCATAAGTCTGGTATAAGCTATATATGATGATCAGGGAGACCATACCTACAACAGAGACACATTTATTCTTCTTTGATTGTCGGAATACATAAAACAGTTCACGCTGTACTTATGATTTATATTTATATACCTTAGCCATGAGTGTTGTTCCAAAGCCACCTTGGTAATTATTAGCAGAGGGGACTCCTTCCATTACTCCTGGAACAGGGTTGTAAGTGTCACTTGACCAACAACGGCCCGAGCTTATATTTAGGATTTTAGCCAGCAGTTTTGGGTCAAGCCCTAACCTGTCAAAGGTCAAGGAAGAGAAGTGTTAATGTCAAAATGCACAAGATATGGGTGACTTGTTTTATATGCTAGGATCACACTGTCATTTCTCTCCCTTCATTATAAGTCAAGAAAAATGATAAGACTATTGATATTGGGGGAGGGGAATCCCCTACCTTAAATTAAAGGGCATCTATCTATCATTTCAGCAATAAGTTTTCAGAGCTTCTGCCTTCTGCTCTACCCGAAGACCTTTCACCTAACAATTTTGAAAATGCAAGCAAATTTAAGGTCCCCTGAGAATAGCAGGCCTCTTGTATGCCTATTACCACATAATTACCACATAGTTCGACATACTACTGCATACCTGTGTTTCATACCCTTACAGCCAAATGATATTCTTAGCAACTGGATGAACTATTTCAAAAAGAAGTATTGGCAAATAAAAGGTGCATTATGGAAGTACGTGTTGGTGAATATATGGGTGTATATCTAGTCTTAAATGCAAGCAATGTAATAACAATAAAGAGACTGAAAAATGTTATCCCTATTAAAAAACATTTACTGTTGTTCACATCTGCAAACTAGTTTTTTTTATTATTAAATCTTCATTATACACTCTTGCTTATGAAGCAAGTCTGCATGAAACTGTGACATATGCTCTCTATCTATTCACAGACATGCATTATAGTTCTGGGTCAACTGCTGATAAGGTTACTGATCCCGATAAAACAAAGCTTGTCCAAGCAGAAACATCATTTGTTCTATCACTGAGCTGATGGCATAAACTGCTGTTCAATGTAGACTTTAAAAGAAATGTAGTCAAGATATTACTTCAACACACTGAGTTTTTAGCCCTGTTACTATTTTTCATTTTCATTGAATATCAAATTGCAAATGTAATTTTACACCAGTTTTTAAAGGTTCTATTTATTGTTCAATTGCAATCTCCAAGAAAAACACAAAAACAAACAAAAAACCAGACAATTATCTTCTATAGTAATGCAAAGCAGAACCAGAAATTTTGAGAGACTTCACAACCTACCCTCGCCATATACTTCCTGCAGAAAAACAGACAACAGACTAAGTGTAAAACATGTTTCATATCATAATTCCAAGTCAGTTTTACCTTCCCACAAAAAAAGGTTCTTCCTCTTTGCACCACTTCTTTACTTGTGACAACAACAGATCAGCGAGGTATCTAAATTAATATGAAGAATCTCTGTTTCTAGCATGCAGCATTTAATTTATGGGAGATTAAAGCTCATTTATGAGTGGAATATTTGAAAAAATACAAATTTAAAATGGAACATTTATTTATTTAAATAGCAACTTCTCAAATGTAAAATGAACATTAATATGGAGGGTACTACAGTGTGAATCCTGCTTCCTTGGAAATCTGTCTCAACTATTCTCTTTTAAAAGAGAATATTTAATAATTCAAAGGTGCTTTTTAGAATTACCATTGTTAGTCCCATATTTAGGGCCTGATGCATCAGCCCATGGTATTCAGTGAATAGGTTCCCACAGACTTCAACTGGATCAGGGCCTTATCCGCCCCATCCTTCCCTCTCCCTCCTTTTTTGAACGGAACTTTCAATTTGCATTTCATTTTATTTGATTTTTAAATGGAAAGTGTTTTCCCCCACCATTATGTTTTGTCTTTTATATTCCATCAAAGGCCTCTCAGCAAGGAGCACTTAATGAATAAAAATATTACTGGAATTGTTTTCATCCAAATGAGCTATATAATGGAATGCTGACTAAAAAGAATATTAAGAAAATATAGGACTCCTGATCTCTCATCGATATAGCATACTGAATTTGTTTGTTTGTTCTATCTCCAGGATAAGTACCCTCAGCAATGCAGCATTTCCACTGGATCTTAGCTACAGTTTCCAATGGCATTTACACTGCAAGATTGGGATGGGGAGGAAGAATTTTAAAATTCCTTCTCCCCCAAATGAGTATTGTCTTGGGAGCATTCCAGTCAGTTTCTTGAAAAAAATACATTTAAAAATACAGATACTGTAAATATACACAACGTATTTTCAGCACTAAATGTGAAAAGGTAATGTACAAATATTTTTGCTTGTGGTGGTGGTGGTGGGGGGAGGAGGGAAACCTTCTCCAGTTTGAACTTGTGTGTCAGATTGAATCTCTGTTTTTTAAACTTTGATGCTTTTATGCACTGTGCAGAGTCTCTTCAGAAGACCTGCAATACTTTTTTTTGGGGGGGGGGGCAGCAAGTGTATCATTAAAAAGAGCAAGTTAGAAGTGTTTTGCATTTCATCTTTCTGAGGATTCATCTACTGGTGCATATATAACTGACAGTTAAAATTAGACATGTATTAAAATCAGTTACTGAAGAAGTCCTCTGTCTTCCACTGCGCTCAAAGCTTGTAATGGTCTGAAACCAGCTAGAATATACAGTAATTGTCATTCAGTGAGAGTCTATCCGAGAAAGTCATGCTTCAGTGGAGAAGACTGAGTTTCCATTTGAAATCAACAAATTAATCCAAGACAGGTATCTGAAAGGGCAAGTTTAATAGGAAGCAGCTACTGGGCTCTCAACCATGATAAAATGTTATTGCTGTTTCCCTGTAAATTGGCTAGGAACATATGATACTTTCTGCATAAGAGCTCCATTGCTGTTCAAGAGAAATACTGCTCAAGCTATCAAAAATGATGACAGTCTGTCAGTCCCCATAATAACTTGCCACTGGATGTGGCATGAGTATGTGCATGTGCGTGTGCATTTACAATTGCCAAAATGTTCTTCCATACACACAGGAAAAGCAGCCAATATCCCGACATTATTTATAATGTAACGCAAAAACAATTCCTGTGTCAAATCAACGCATCCTCAACAGAAATACTAATGAGCTACGAGAGAGGTAGAAACTAAAGATGGACACACAGATCCGGACAAAAATAAGAATAATCCCAAACAACGTTCAAAACCCAACCGCATTCTTTGAGACTTGAAAAAAAGAAAGATTTTACCACTTATTTTAAAATGTTCACAGACTTCTCTCCTATTTCAGTCTGCAGCAGTGACAACCCACAAGAATGGCAGTTCTCCTGGGATTGCCTGAATGAGGCTAGGAAGTAGCTGAACTCTTGAGAAATTTCCAACCTGAGGTGCTTTGGGTAAGGACCATCTGATCTTTCAGATAATTATTCAGACAGAAGCTTTTGAGACTCACCCAGCACCAGTAGAAATGTGTACGTCAGTGTGGTTTTTAATCATCCAAGTATCTTGAGTGGAATATTAATAATCTCACAGGGCTTGATCATACCATTTAGGTATAGCCCCATGTTGAGGACAGCACAGTCACAGAGGGCACTCTGGGAAAAACTGTGTCTCAAGCCATTCTTTCCAAAACTTCCCAGGACACAGAGTGTTCACCCAGTGCAACAGATGGATGGGGAGTTGGAGGGGGAAGGGTCATAGTACGATTCTTTCCTGTATGCCTGGCCAGTTGTTTTGTGATTGTCCTTCCCAACCCCTCAACTGCAGCCTGAGGTACCTTGTTCCCCCTGGTGCATCCAGAGACTGGAGTTCAAGGACTACCACTGTGCTTGGCTGCCGAACAATGGCACAAAAGGAAGAGGAGGTTCTTGCGTCCTCAGTCCCACTCACACACCCACCCAGCAGCCAGGTACAATCTGGCCTATGATGAAACTGTACAGGAAAAAGAAGAATCTGCACCTTTTGCTACACTTGTGGTGGCCACTGCAGTCCCTCTCATGGTAGACAGGAGACTGGATTCGGTTGTAATAAATATAAAGGGAATTCTTTACGAAGGTTACTGGTACAGACAAACTTTGTAACTCTTTCCTGGATTTCTAGCTCCCAAACTAATTATAAAATCCCATTGTCACCCCACAGGCTCTCTTCAAATCCCTCAAGTTATGTCTATACTGTAATTAAAAACCCACCACTGGCCCACTCCGACTGACTTCGGCTCACAGGGCTTGGGCTAATGAGTTGTTTAACAGAGGGTTAGACATTTGGTCTCAGGCTGGAGCACAGGCTATAGGACTTGGGAGGTGGGAGGATCATACAACCCAAGCCCAAACATCTACACTGTAATTAAACAGCCCCTTAGCCTGAGCCAAAGTCAGCCAGCACCGGCCAGCTGTGCGTGCCTAACTGCAGTGTACACACACCCTAAGACTGCATAAGCAGTCACAGACAGGACTCCCAGTGACACTGTAGGCAGGAGCAATCTCCACATCACCTAGCGATAAGTCAAATGTCTACAATTGTTTCTTTAAATTTTCAAACTTTATCTTGCTAATACTATTTTTTTTTAACCTGAGAAGCCAGAGATCAATAAAAGGAGGCCATTACAAACTGAGATGGTCAGTGACCCAAGCAGAAAGAAAAAAAAGTAATCTGTGGTTGCTCACAGTATCAATATATATTTTAATTTCTCATTAATTAAGTTCATATGCACTCTGTCTATTTCTTTGGCACTAATATTAGAGCTTATAGCAATGTACACACATGTGCATGCACAGCCACACATGCATGTGCTCAACGTCTCTCATGACTAGAGATTTTCACTGTCCGACTGCAGCACCAAACTGGAAAAAGAAAAGGTCTAAATCAAAACGTACTTTACTTTTCAGAATTTTTGCCATTCATCTATTACCTTTTATTATCAACACTCATAAAGGTCAATGGAATGAATAGAAAAAAATGTAAAAAGGCAATTCAACAATTTTAAGATTTGTCAGAACCCAATGATCAATACAAATAATAGCTTATAAAAAAAACTACTAAGTAGATACCTCTAATAAAACCAGCCATCTTCATTTGTAAACCAAGTTTATTGTATAGAAGAAATACAATTCCCACCCTTTTAATTAAAAAAAAAAAAACAAAAAGAAAGAAAACCAGGAGGAGCACATGGCATATAAATATAGTGGTCCTATAGTGATCATGATACTATACTGTTTTTGTGAGAGTATACAAATATGAAATTTATGCTCACTGATACCAATTTTCTCTTTCAACTTGCAAAGCTCTGTACATTACTGGGGAGCTCTTTGTATACTATATTATGGAACAAATCTGTCATTTCAAAAACACATATGGAAACCACATAGAAAATAAAAGAAGTACTTATTTTAGTGATTCTAAACTAATACAAAAAGATCCTCTGCATGTAAGAAAATGAAAGAGATGCAGCACTGTTGGCAAATTCTTTAATGGAGCAGAAGTTCACTAATACAAGCCCAAATGTGAGGGGTTCTCGGATTCTTTCAAGAGCTGAAGTAAAGTATCTTTCTTCTAGGAAAGAGAAACTCAGGGAAGTTACTTAGTTAGTTACAAGATATTTTCACCTGTGTGTCCAATTTCTCTTTTTCTGCTGGATTCATTTTCTGTTCCCTCCCAACCCTGCTCAATAGTCAACTACCCTGCCCTTTGCACAAACAAAAATCTCTAGCAGTTTCAAGTTAGTAAAGCTTCCAACAAGCTTTCTCCATTGCCAGAAGTTGGACTTTCAATACCAGACACGTCAACTTAATTAATCAAGCTCAGATTTCCTCTTTTCTAACCCCAAGCACTACTGTTCTTTGGGTTTATCTACAACAAACAACAGTTTGAACACTGTTGAGAATAATCCAGTTAGACTGCATGATGATGATGATGACTAGGACCCAGTTGCCAGTATAGAATACAACAAATTGTGCTCAATATCATGTCATTAACTTTGATTAAATCCCATCAGGCAAGTTGTATCGAAGGACACCATCTCCATTATCTTGAATACCGAGAGTACGTCGCACACTGGGTTTTTACACACAAGAATTTCACCTAAGGAACAGTCCTACTTTAGTTAAAAGTGGGAAAACATGGTTACTTATCAATAACTGTTGTTCTTTGAGATGTGTTGCTCATATCCATTCCACTTAGGTGTGTGCGCACCCTCGTGCACGGCCTCCGGATAACTTTTCCCTAGCAGCCCCCTGTAGGGGCCGGTCTCGGCGCCCCCTGAGTGCCACCCTCATGCGGCGGCATATAGGGCACTGCCGGCCCCTCCCCTCCTCAGTCCCTTCTTTCTGCCGACTCCGACAGCGGGGACGGAGGGTGAGTGTGGAATGGATATGAGCAACACATCTCGAAGAACAACAGTTAGTGGTAAGTAACCATGTTTTCTCCTTCGAGTGATTGCTCATATGCATTCCACTTAGGTGATTAACGAGCCATACCTGGAGGTGGGTAGGAGTCAATGGTGAGCTGCCCTCAGCATGGCTCTGCCAACCCGCGCGTCCTCCCTCGACTGTTGGACGACAGCGTAGTGCACGGCAAAGGTGTGCACCGAAGACCAGGTGGCAG
The DNA here is from genome assembly GCA_007922155.1 of Mesoclemmys tuberculata. Lineage (NCBI taxonomy): Eukaryota > Metazoa > Chordata > Testudines > Chelidae > Mesoclemmys > Mesoclemmys tuberculata. The sequence goes on from ML675603.1 coordinate 56,357,154, forward strand.
CCCTGCAGATGTCATCCGGGGGACCCTTTCCAGGAAGGCCGCCAACATGGCCTGGGCCCTCGTTGAGGGCGCCGTCACCACTCCGGGTAGCTGGACGCCTGCACGCTCGTAGCAGAACTTAATGCAGGCGGTGATCCATCTGGCGATGCATTGGGTGGAGACCAGGGATCCCTTCATTCTGTCTGCCACCACGACGAAGAGCTGCGTGGTCTTCCGGAACGGCTTTGTCCTCTCAAGGTAGAACGCCAGCGCCCTCCTTACATCCAGGGTGTGTAGTCTCCTCTCCTCCTCAGACCCGTGCGGTTTAGGAAAAAACACGGGGAGGAAAATGTCTTGGTTACAGTGGAATTGGGAGACTACCTTACGCAGGAAGGCTGGATGGGGCCTCAGCTACACCTTATCCTGGAAGAACACGGTATAGGGGGGCTCCGAGGTCAAAGCTCTTAGCTCAGAGACCCTCCTAGCCGAGGTAATGGCCACGAGGAAGGCCACCTTCCAGGACAGGATCAGCAGGGGGCAGGTGGTCAAGGGCTCAAAGGGGGGCCCCATCAGTCTAGTGAGGACCAGGTTCAGATCCCAAGGAGGCACCAGGTCACGGACCTGCGGATAAAGCCTCTCAACCCCCTTAAGGAACCTCACCTACATGGGGTGGGAGAACAGGGACTGCCCCTCCATCGGCTGATGGAAAGACGAGATGGCCGCTAGGTATACCCTGAGGGAGACTAAAGCTAGACCCTGGAGTCTAAGCTGCAGCAGGTACTCGAGAATAGCCTGCATGGGGGACGTACCGGGGGTTATGCCCCATGACTCCGCCCAGCAGGTGAACCTCCTCCACTTGGCTCTGTAGGCAATCTGCGTGGAGGGTTTCCTGCTACCCAGCAGCACGCGTTGGACCTGCTCTGAGCAGGTTCTCTCCTCCTCGGTCAGCCAGAGAGTCTCCAGGCTGTCAGGTGCAGGGAGTCCAGGCTGGGATGCAACAGGTGACCGTGGTCCTGGGAGAGCAGGTCCGGCTTCCTCGGGAGCTCGATCGGCGGGGCGACAGAGAGGTCCTGCAGAATGCTGAACCAATACTGCCTCGGCCACGCTGGGGCAATCAGAATCACGCCCGCTCTGTCCCTCTTGATTTTCAAGAGGACCCTGGGTAAGAGCGGGAAGGGGGGAAACGCGTACATGAGGGTCCCCGTCCATTCGATCAGGAATGCATTGGAGAGGGAGCCCAGCTCGCGACCCTGGAGCGAGCTGAACCTCGGGCACTTCCTGTTCCAGGACGAAGCGAACAGGTCCAGTCGGGGAACACCCCACTTGTGGAAAATCCTGGCCGCTACCTCCGGATGCAACGACCAGTCATGATGGGGTAGAAACGACCTACTGAGGCGGTGCGCCTCGTTGTTCCTGACCCCCGGGAAGTGAGAGGCGGTTAAACAAAAGTTGTGTTCACCACAAAGTCCCATAGTCGAAGCAACTCCTGGCACAGAGCCGAGGAGGGCGTGCCTCCCTGCTTGTTTATATAATACATTGCTGCAGTGTTGTCCATCAGCACCTGTACCATTCTGCCCAATAAACAATGGTGGAACACCTTGCATGCCAGTCTGACTGCCCTCAGTTCTTTTACATTGATGTGGAGGGCAGTCTCCTCCTGCGACCAGCAGCCCTGGGTACTCAGGCCACCGATGATGTGGGCCCCCCACCTGAGATCCGACGCATCTGTGATCAGGGTGACCGAGGAGGTCAGGTCCCTGAACGGAACCCCTTCCCTCACTGTCCCGGGGTTCAACCACCAACGCAGTGACCCTAGAACCGCGGAGGGCACCGTGACCACTATGTCCAGGGGGTGCCTGCTGGGCACATACACCGTGGCCAACCAACCTTGGAGAGGCCTGAGCCTGAGGCGGGCCAGCTTCACCACATAGGTGCACGAGGCCAGGTGGCCCAACAGCTGAAGGCACTGCCTGGCTGTCGTCGTGGGGCACCTCTGAAGCTGCGATATGATTGCTGCCATGGCCTCGAACCTCGAGCGTGGGAGGGAGGCTCTGGCCCGAACCGAGTCTAGGGATGCCCCTATAAACTTTATGTGCTGCACCGGAAACAGCGTCGACTTCTGCTCGTTGATGAGCAACCCCATAGCGTGGCAGATGGCCTGGACGAGGGAGACCGCCTCGCGCACCTGCGACTTGGTCTTTCCCCTTATCAACCAATCGTCCAGGTAGGAGAATATCTGGATCACTCTGCGCCTCAAGAAGGCCGCCACCACTGTCATACACTTGGTGAACACCCTGGGGGAGGAAGACAGGCCAAAGGGTAAGGCCGTAAATTGGTAGTGGCCACAAGCTACCATAAACCTTAGATAGTGCCTGCAGGCGGGAAGGATGGACACGTGGAAGTACGCATCCTTCAGGTCGAGGGCAGCAAACCAATCTCCTGGATTCAACACGGGGATAATGGCCGCTAGGGACACCATGCAAAACTTCAGTTTCTTTATGAACCTGATTAGCCTGCGCAGGTCCAGTATAGATCTGAGGCCTCCCTTGGCTTTGGAAACGAGGAAGTACCTCAAATAGAACCCCTTCCCCACCTCGAGCGGCGGCACCGCTTCTATGGCTCCCTTGTGCAGGAGGGAGTGGACCTCCTGAAGGAGTAATTGCTCATGAGATGGGTCCCTGAAGAGGGACAGGGAAGGTGGGGAGTGGGAGGTGGGGAGCCACAAGTTGTAGGGCGTAACCCCAGCGCACGGTGTCGAGTACCCAGCGGTCCAAGGTGATGCCCTGCCACAGGCCAAGGTAGGGCCTTAGCCTGTCCCTGAAAGGCGGGGGAGAATCCAGGGAACAAATGTTGGTGCCACCCTTGGGCACACCATCAAAATTGGTGCTTTCCCTTGGAGCCCTGGGAGGGTCCTTTTTCGGAAGCCGTGGGGCGGTCACGCCGTCCGGAACCCCTGCTCCTACCCCTACCCCTTGCGGGGGGGGAAGGCCTAGGTGGTGGCCTAGGTTGCTGCCGCTGCGGCGGGTGCTGTGGCTGCTGGCGAGTCTGTAGCCTCGCTGCCTGAGGAGTATATAGTCCCAAGGAGCGGAGCATGGCCCTCGAGTCCTTGAGGGCGTGCAGCTTGTCATCCGTTCTCTCCGAGAAGAGGCCGGCTCCATCGAACGGCAGGTCCTGGATGGAGTGCTGCACCTGCATGGACTGTAGCCGTGCTGCACGCCGCATGGCAATGGCAGAGGCCATCACCCTGCTGGCTGTGTCCACAGCGTCAGAAGTAGTCTGCAAGGCTGCGGTGGCTACAGTCAGTCCTTCCTCCAGGACCGTGGCGAAGTCCGCAGCCTGGTCCTGGGGCAGGGACTCTGCGAACCTTTGCAGCGAGTCCCAAAGGTTTAAGTTATATCTGCCCAAGAGGGCCTGGTGGTTAGCCACCCTGAATTGGAGTGCCCCCGTGGAGTAGACCTTTCTGCCGAAGAGGTCTAGTCTCCTACCCTCCTTTTTCTTAGGAGTGGCACTCTGAGCCCCTTGCCTCTTCTTCTGGTTGGCAGCGTCCACAACCAGAGTCCCAGGGGCTGGGTGGGTGTACTCGTGCACGTAGTACTTCTTCTCGGTGCCCTTGGAGATTGGGGCGACCAAGGAAGGGGTCTGCCAGACGGCTTTCGCCAGGCGCAGAACCCTCTCATGAACGGGGAGGGCTACCCTGGACGGTCCTTGAGTCCCCACACGCCCGAAGAGGGAGTCCACCTCTTCCTCCAGCACCTTGACTTCCAGGTCAAGGTTGAAGGCTACCTGTTTCAGGAGCTCCTGGTGAGCCCTGAAATCGATAAGAGGGGCCCCCTGGTCCCTGACAGCCACCTCGTCCGGCGACGAAGAAGAGGACAGATGGCGGGGTTCAGTGGAGGGGCCCTCCCCGGGGTCAGACTCCCCCTCCCCTTTCCTGCACCGAAGGTGCCTGTTGGGGAGCTAACTGGGTTACCGAGGCAGGGGCCGACATTGTTCCCTGCCCCATCTGGGCTGCCCACGGACCCCAATATGACCGTTGCCAAGGGGGTTGGGGCCAGCTTGGTGCCGGTGCCGGAGGGCATACCTCCTCCTGGCGGCGGGTCCGGGATCCCGAGCCAGGAGAACGGTGCCGGCGGCATCGCTGGGAAGAGCCACTCCGGGACCCGCTACCGGACAATCCCAACGAGCGACGTAATCTGCAGTGCCGATGCTTGGGCAACGCGGACGAAGATGAAGACCGGTGCCGAGGGACGGACGACTTGAGACGTCTTTTCCCCGGTGCCGGTGAACGGTGCTGAGAACGGCGTCTTGGTGCTGGGCTGGAGCTGGATCACTGCGACGAAGAACATGAGCGGTGCCGCCTCGACGAACAAGAACAGTGCCGGGATGACTTGTCCGATGATGAGGAGGGAGAGGAGCTATTGAGCTCAACTCTCTGGCGTCAAGTGGTGGGCGGCCGTTCCTCCGGTGCCGGGCGCGCCCACCCTTCAGGGACTCCTTTCATGGGCTTGCCCCAGGACACAGGCCCTGGCTCTCTCAGCCAAGAGAGGGCCGGAGGTGTGGGCAAGGCCAGCAAGGCTCGAGCCGCTTCGAAGCCTCTGGCGTAGAAGGGTCCTGGACAGGGGGTCCCCCACTCCCAGGAGTTGGTGGAGGTTCCCTGAATAGTGGCGCCGGTGCTGGCGGCACATCTGATAGGCGAAGCACCTCCGGGCTCGACCCTGGCCACTCCTGCGGTGCAGGGGAGCACTCCATGAGCGGATGACGCTTCTTTCTCCTCGGCACCGGGGACGTTCGGTGCCAAGATGCCTGCGGTGCCGGCGGAGCACTCTGCACCGACGAGACACTCGGTGCAGAGGGAGTCCGCATCGGCTCGGACACAGGGCGGACTCCATCAAAATGGCCTTAAGCCGGATTTCCCTCTCTTTTTGGGTCTGAGGCTTAAAGGCCTTACAAATGCAGCACCGATCTTTTTGGTGCTGCTCCTCCAGACACTTTAAACAGCGGACATGGGGGTCGCTGACAGGAAAGGCCTTCCCGCAGCCAGCACAGGGTTTGAACCCCAGCGAGCTCGGCATAGCCTGGTCGCTAGAGCCCTAAGGCTCTTTCCTACACTAACTAAATGCCTTAACTAACTGAAAAAACTAGCTGAGTTCAGGGAGAACTGCTAACTAACTACTTACATTAAGGGAAAAAGCTTGCAAGGAGCAAGAGTTGTCCCCGACGACCGTCACGGGCGGAAAGAAGGAACTGAGGAGGGGAGGGGCCAGCGGTGCCCTATATGCCGCCGCATGAGGGCGGCACTCCATGGGGCACCGAGACTGGCCCCTACAGGGGGCTGCTAGGGAAAAGTTCTCCAGAGGCCATGCATGAGGGCGCGCACACACCTAAGTGGAATGCATATGTGCAATCACTCGAAGGAGAGGGGTGCTCTCCATGAGCTTGATCCAAAGCCCATGCAAAGACTACCATTTACTTCACATGGCCTTTCTTTAGGGCCTATATAGCAAACCCTTATGCTATTTGGTATGATGAACAGTTTCTCCTCAAGTGATGCTCAATACAGGAATAGTAGAGTGTTACAAGTCAAGCTGAGCTTCATTAACATTCGAATGGGAAAGGATGTACAGTGCCTGCCTTCACTAAAATTTGGCATTAGTACGCTCTATCAGAATGCTACTTTCATATAACTGAAATTCACTCAAAACCCTTGAGAGAAAACATTAACCTGCAATAGGACAATGTGGAAACGTGCAGGCTATAGTAGCTGCAAACACCAGTTAGTTTTGTGTGAGAAATTTGAGTTCAAGGCCTCTTAAAATAATAATAATAATTTTAAAAAGTAAGTAAAATAATCCCTAGGAATGTGGACAAAAATATAATAAAGTCATATGGAATTGATTTTTCATTAACGGAACCAAGACTTAAAACTGACTATGATACAGTTTTACCATCCTCAAATACAACAGTTGTATACAATCCTACCAGTTTTATTATGGCTTGGTACAGATATGCTTCACTATCTTACAGACGCTCAATTTTAAAATGTAAATGGTACAGGATATTGATAAACCAATTAGCACTGATGCAAAGCAAATTCCTCTTTTATCTCAATTACAACATGACAACTTAATAGGTCAAGATAGTCTAACATCTGAGACAAGGGCAATTCAATAAAACAACTGCATCTTGATATGGTAATTAAGAGGAAATGTGAATCCATTATCCTGCCTTTTGTGTGTGTGTGTTCGCGCACATGTGTACATATGCACTTTTTTATTTAAATATCTGAAGCCCTTTTGCCGTTTTTGTAGTTTATATAAAAAACCTGAGTAGGTAAATTGACAAATGTCTGCAGTATCTGTAGTTTCTGGTGGGCAGTTGTAAAGGTGTATCTAAAGAGATGAATAATTCATGAAAACCCTAAGAAGCTATGCATTTTCAGGATCATCTTTCACAGAAGTGCAGACTCTTCTGTTTATAAACCTACAAACTGTATTTATTACTGATGTAAGCTTGGGCAAGGGAATCACAGGTAAAAATATTGCAAAGTTTAATTAAATGGCTTGTTCCACGTAGAGGCTCACACAGGACTGGAAACATGTAAAATAACTAACAAAATAAATACTTTAAAATGAAAGAAAAATTGTCTGAGACTTAAAATATCTGAAAACATTGCTGCCTACTAGTTAGATATATCACCTGTTACAGAAAAATGTTGCTCTTAAAACAGGAAACAGTTTAAGCAAAGTAATGACATATATTTTGGATTTTTTACAAGGAAGTATCCATGATGATTGGCATGAAAAACAACAGTAGTTAAGTTTGACAGGTGGGTAAATTGACATTTTATGACTGCATCCTAGTTTCTTTTGAGATATGCACAAATGCTAGAGGTTTCTTTTTAGCACATTTTGGGACAATATTTAATGTAGGCAAATAAAGTCAAATGCAGCCATGTGGGAGCATAACACTTGTGATATGGGGTACGTTAGCTGTGCTTCAAACAAATGTACTTCCATGCAATCTGAGTGCAATTACGTTTTATAGTGCAGATATCCTACATGTCATCATAACAGAAGAAACAGACATCATAGAAAAAATATAATATAACTTTAGATATTTGTAATATTTATAATGATATTTTATGGCCACTGCAAAGAACATTCCTGTTCTCCAGGGTCCTACTCTTGGTCAAATAAACAAGCCCCATTACTTTCTAATGATGAAACACTTCTACATTTTTTTCTGGCAGAATCTCATCTTCTATGCCTTCTGATCATCATTCTCTAGCCACAAAAAAGTCAACCAGCACAGCACATAAAATCTGCTAATATAAAAACACATAAAAATCCAACAAACCTGATTCCAAGATTCATTGCCTCAGCAGTTCCAATCATACTGATAGCTAAGAGCATGTTGTTGCAGATCTTTGCAGCCTGAAAATAAATTAAATACCTAGTAAGTTTCTCAGTTTTTATGTAGATACCACAGAGGAATTTTCTTCACCTAGGTCCAGTGGGGTTACCACTGAATACGTTTAAACAGCCTCTCCTTAAATGTAACACCAGTTGTACTATAGCATCAGGTCAGCGAAGGTTGACCTATGGATAGTGGGAAAGTGGGAAATATTTTTGTTTTGTTAGTACCGTAACTCAACTTGCTCTGCTTTGAGTGTGTGAGCTACCTGCTCCTTCAGAAATTTTAAAAAATTGTGTCCACTGAAAAGTACAATCTTAACAAGCCAAACTGAGATAACGTTAGTTCAGTGTATTACTGGTTACCAAGCCAAGATGCTGGATAATGGTATCTATCATGGGATCTTTTGTAAAAGAATTTGCACCTTTTTGCTTTTATCACCATGTTATAATGGATTTCAATTGTAGATTCTGGTTCTAGATAATTTACTCAGGGTAGACCAAAGGGATTTGCGTTAAAATGGAAGACAAGTATGGTAACAAAAAGGGAAAGGCCACATTGATCACATACCAAATATTCATCAAGCATTACCTGTCCAGTTCCAACCTCTCCACAGTAGATCACATTGGAACCCATGCACGTCAGCAGTTCTTTGGCAGCATCAAACTCTTGTTCCACTCCACCAACCATGAATGTAAGGTTCCCAGCTCGAGCGGCTCCAACACCTGAATTGAGATGACAACATTAGATTCAATGCCAAATTTTAAAGGATAGAACACTCCTGCTTAACTTTGCGCTTGTGAATAGTCCTTGGGAAGTCAAAAGTACTACTGTGTGAAGTTAAGCTTGGGTTTAAGTCTGCAGGATCAAGACCTTGATTCTTAAACATTTGATTAGGGTACATATATAAACCTAGCAAAGCATTCATCTAAAATGACTGGAGAGTTTGTCGTCATCATTTTTAATGCTGGGAGGTATTAATGCTGGGAGGTAAAGTATATTCATAAATCAAACTTATGTGAAAATTCCAAAATTTAATTTTGTACAATTTCACATAATAGTCACCACTTTGTGCAATTCTGCATCTCTCTGAATTTTACTTTATGTGATGTTTCTAAAGAAAAAACTATTTTGGAATAAAAAAAAATACAATCCTGATGGGAAGCTATCTTTGCTCAAAAACAAGACCATTTCTTATCAGACTATTACATACCTTAGTAAACATTGTGAAAAGTGTACCCATTTTCAAATTTATAATAAAAATCAAAAAAAAAAGGGGGGGGAAGGTTCAATTTCTGATTTTTTTTAGTATATTAACATTTCATTACAAATATTTTTCATACTTCTATTCAGAAACTAAAGCTCTATTTCTTTGAATTAATAGAACTTGAGGCCAATTTCCCACAAATAATTTATAAGGGAAAAATGTATTGATAACAATTTAAAAAAAATTTAACTGCAGAGGAAAATAAATGATTAACATACATAATATTTCCATCTTCATTCCTATAAATCTGTCCCACCTTTATCAAATATCAGCAAACTAAAACCAACTAAAACCATAATTCATTGGCTACAGAATTTCCAAATGAAAAAACGTCAAGTTTTAGCTTATGATATTTTTTGTTTGAGCTGAGGGGGATGTGGGGGGGAGTGTTCTGATATGAATTGCATCTTCCTCAACCCCCTCCTTCAGCCAAAACTGATTTTAATAGATGTAACTTCCTGGTGAATTTGGCCCAAGGAGACTATTTGGAAAAGCAATTAGCAACTTAGCTTTACAATTCATTTTGCAATACAGGTAGGAAGCTAGACCCATAAATGGTCTGCGCTATGCATCGAACCTTGGCCTATTAGAACAGACTGCAGCAATTAATGGCTTATTTCTGAATATATTCAACCAGTTCCAGCGTTTTTACAAATAAATGTCCAAGTGAGGGAATTAATTTTTCTTCCACATTTAATTATTTTGTTTCTGCAAAAAGTCTCGCTGTCTTTCCATTAAGATCCATATTGCTCTTAACCAATTAGTTACAATAATAACTATTATTAAATGTTTGTATTGCAGTAGTAGCTGTCTAAGTGGCATTGGGCCTCATTGCACTAGATGTTGTACAAACACATAGGAAGATACAATCCCAAAATTCTTACAGTTTAAGGCAATTCAGCGTTACCTTCGTAAAAACTAACCTGAAATTGTAATCAGAGCAAAAATCCTTCTTTTAAAATTATATTCAATGGGACACTTGCTCCACTTAGTTTTCCTACTACATGGAAGCATTTGACTTTTTATTTATTTATTTTTAAAAGGTCACTTTTATAAAAGTATGATTGGATCCCACTCACAATGAAATCCAAGGCAAAACCACCAAAGTAACTGAAAATCCAATTACAACGCAGAGGTTTTGATTAATTGGTCTGTAGCAGTGCATCGCTTTGATTCATACTGCCAGCAAGTCCTGCCCTACCTCTGCAGATGCAAAAGGCCGCAAGGCAATGGAACCAGTGCTGTATTGCTACATAATGAAGTGGTCAGGGTTGGGGTGGGGATTGGACTGCCTTTGCATGTGGAGCCCATCTCCATGGGGAGACTGGCATCCTAGGTTTTCTGACCATGTATCCACTGTAAAGATCTTCTCAACAAGGGTGAGGTAAGAGACACCCTATAAACTACAAAGTACCAGCATTGCAGCCACTGTTCCTCAGCCACTGGAGGGAGAATTTCCTTCCCACCTTGTCTCTTCATGTAACTCTTAAAGCCCAACCCCAGAAATTTGGGACAGAGGCAGGAGCCTGGATTTGGGATTTAAGTGAAGAGATAATTGTCACCTTGTTGGCTACTAATTTACCATGGAACATATATGCAAAGATCACTATATTAATGAATGCTTTGCAGTGATTTTCATCCCGTTCCTCTAGCTATTTTTATGCAAACCACATAACGGCCTTTTACTGCTAATCCTGTGATCTGACCTGCATCAAATTAAGTGGACAATTTAAGTCAAAGCTTACAAACAAAATCCAACACTATCCATCATAGGTCAATAGCCTTGTACCTAGATTACAGACTGCTAAATAGCTTCAGAAAGTCATTTATTAGAGCAAAATTAATGCTGACAATAGTTTTCAGCTGGTTAATCTTTTGACAGCTGCACTCACTCACTCGTTCAATGGCTTACATTTCAAGTATAAAAAATAATTTAGTTAAGCAAAAGACAGAAAGAAGGAAAAAAATTGTTTTATCATGAGAAAGCCTTGCAAATTTCTACTTTTAAAAACAAAAAACCACATACATCATGATGGGTTTTTCCATCAAGATTCCTCGCCAACTATCAGCTATCTGATCAGAAACAAACAATCCAGTAAACACAGTATTGGAAATTTAAAAAGTTTCTGTAGTCAATTCAGCTGCAGTGGAAGCAAGTGAGCATAAGGACACACACATCACATATTTTATTTCATGATTTTGGAGTATAATAGAATACAGTGCCGCCATCCGTAACATTACCTGATGAGAGAGCACGAAGGAGGTACAATGACTTGAGTTTAAGGAGGAGCATTGGTCATCACTTTTGTTCCTGTATATTGAGGTCTCACAGGCCAATTAAAATATTATTTTATTTAACCTTATTAATTAGGGACAGAACTCCATGCAAACCCTCAGGATCCCTATGCCCCTTCCCCTTCTCATCCTTGGGAAATAGCTGATAAGAAATTACATTTGTGATTAGCACAGGATTTCACTTGTAAGATTCTCCTCTTCAGCAAGCCAACATCAATGGACCTACAAGGCCCCAATACTGCACTATGCCCCGATATGTCTCTGGAGTCTTACTGAAGTCCTGATAGCAAACTACAAAGCAGGATTGGGACCCAATTTAGTACAATACACTACTCCATATTCTACTTTCCTTACCATATAATCACAACTAGGACAGCACAGAACAGAGAAAGAACGGAAAACATTTCTCCTAAAACAAAATTATTAATAAATTTAATTTTAATAAATTAATTAATAAATCTAAGATAACGTATTGCTGCTGGAAGGTATGGGTCTATTTGAAATCCTGAAGAGGTACCGGGGCCCTCTAAAACAACATGAGAGGGGTCACAGATCTAGGAATCAATTGAATGCTGGTGACAACAAAATGATAAAACAGGAATGGAGATGGAGGTCAAAGGTTTACAATGAGGGAACTGTATGGGAGACACTGAGCAGAGATGGCAGGCAGTACTCACTGCTCCCTGAAGGAGTCCAAGGAACAAACAGATGCCACCCAGAGAAAAACTGCACAAAGAGGAGAATTGACCAGGGAATGGAAATGGGATGCACGTTCTTAGAGAACCTCCCCGTCAAGCTTACTCCTCCTGGATTGGTAGATGGCCCTTTTGGACACTGCCAGTTGAAGGTTGATGAGGATGTCTCTCAATTTCATAGGGTCATAGATGGGTTGTGCATAGAGGGAGTAAAAGTGGGGAAATGTACAGCCAGAATCACATCAAGATGTTCTGTAGGAGCTAGAAGAGGGGCTGCAACCTGGCACAATGGAGGTAAGAGTGTGTCAGGATCTCCCTCTCATTGCCTGGAAGATGTTGGACTGGCAGCCTTGGAGGCAGAAGTCCTCTATTTGTACACTGAAAGGTTGAACATTAGGTAGTAGCAGCAACATTGCATAACAATGTACCTCAGCCACACTTAGAAGGGCCACATATGGGGAGAGAATTATCTCAGTTTACACAATCCTCTAATTGACTACACCTTTGGCAGTCTAAATAATGTTAAAAGTGGTGATGAGGACACTTATCCACTAAAACCTAGACATAAAACACCAACTCATTTCACTGTGGCCCAACAGCCTTCAGATGGTAATGGCAACTGATCACTACTGACCTGGAACAGGTTTGTACTAAGTGACTTAGGCCTTCCACTTAAAAAAATATGTTGACCAAATATAGCTCGATTTACAGCCACGGCTGTAATTACAAAGGTGGTTGATGTCCACACTGCCCTCCTTGGGTCAGTAGTGTGTGTCCTCGTCAGGAAGTATGTCCTCACATTGACACTGTGTTGCCCTAACTATGCCAACAAAAGTCCTGCACCTCTTGTCGAGGTGGTTTTGTTTAAAAAAAAAAAAAAAAAACACACACACACACACAAACAGGGCAGTTTTGTCAGCAAGGGATTGATCGCGGTGTGTACACTACCTCTGTTTTGTCGACCAAAACGGACTTTGGTCGACAAAACTCTCTAGTGTGGACCAAGCATAAAAACTGAAAAGCTGTGTACACAATCAGTAATTCCTCAAATATCCTATTTCTTCCAAATTAATTTTGCCTCATTTATTTAAACCTCACAGCACCTAAGACCTTGAAAAATCCTGAGATGTGCATAAGGCCCATTGGTACGGTAGCATTTCCAGCTCTAAAAGCAAGGCTTTTTTACAACCAGCACTCTCCAAATGTGAGCAACTGTAACAGCAATTTGATAATAGCCAGCTTGCTTATTATTTAGGATTGTGAATGGAAAATCACTGAAAAAAAATAACCAATTGAATTTACATGTAAATTATTTGCTCTTATTTTCACTGTCATTACACAGACTACAATTTATCTCCCCTAATGAAAATTTTAGAAATATAGTACATTTAAAAAAATAACAGACCAACATTCCAACACGGTGCATTAACATAGCTAGAGTTACATTGTTGAAAACACAAAGCTTCTCATTTCACCTACGTTTGTGTATATACCAGATAATAAGACCACACACACACACACACTCTCTCTCTCTCTCTCTCTCGCATGCACGCATTCTGTAATGATTTATCATTGACAAGTTAGAAAAAAATACTAAATTTAGCTTATCCATTGATTATGAAAACTGTATGATCCTGTGACTGCTTTTGAGACTGCAGCTCCATCCTTCACCCTGCCTTTTGGAACCGTGAGAGGTTTAGGCATAATATCTATTTCCTCCTTTTTCTTATTATGTACATAGTGGATTGAACAATGTTGTATTTAAAACTAATTTATGATCTGAAACAGATTTAAAAAAAAAAACAGGATTAGAGTTTTAATCCTCTACTGTTTTACAATGTTGTACCTTCTAGTGTGAGAGTTTAAGCTTTGACTGTTTCGCTTTGGAAAGTGCAAGAGAACACTAGCTCCTTATTCCAGCATTTTTGCAAAAATACAGTTTAAAGGACTATAATCCCTTAAAACAAGTAGCTTCTTGTCATCTTGTTGCTGCCTTTCACATAGGCTTAATTTGAGAGCTGCGTGTGTTTGTTTGCTTTTAAGGGTTATGTGATTCTTATTAAAATTCTTGCCAGCTCACATGAAAAACTTTGTCTTGAGCAGTGCACAAGTTAAACACTAAGCACCAAGATACAGGAACAAAAATTCTATGAAGGCTACCATTGTTTTGTTACATGCAAACTCAAACCCAACAAAAGGCAGGAAACTCTAGCAATAAACCTCTATCAAAATTAAAATCAAATTATTTAAATTCTGATACATACAATACCAGTTTAAACTTCACATAATCATACAGACACACAAATAGGGAACTATTTTCTTCCATTAGTTTACTTTAAAAAAATAGACTTGTCTCAAAAAAAAAGAATGTCTCAGACTTGGGAAATAAGGGGAATGTTCCCAGAAATTCCAACTAAAATAAGTATATTCCTTAATATTATAAAATCAGCATCTAAGGCAATCATATAAAACTATTTTATGGCTATAGAACTAAACTCAGTAAATCACTTAATTTACTCAAAAGAACTTAAAGGTTTTAACCAGTCTGCCATCAAAAGAGATAAAGAAGAGGGCCGATGGGACCTGGGCTGCAATGTGAGCTGTCTTTAAAATGCAATTGTTCTAATCATTTTCTACAGATGCAGCCTCACAAGGGGCTGCTGTCACAGGGACCATTTACGACTTGTTATGGTGTCTCTATTGTTTACCAGGGACATTCGCTAAAAAGGCGACAGCTGGGACAGAAAGCTGCTACTCAACGAACAATATAATCCCGTGAAAGTAATCAACAAATTTAAGGGTGTTAATTAACTTTACACTTTATCATGTTCAATTAGTTGTCCTTTCTAGAAAAGATTGCCGTGCACAATCGGTTTAAAGCGTGCCATGTTTGATTTGTAAGTGATCACTGTTTCTGTTTCAGAGTCCATGTCAGATGTTCTCTTGGGTTTTGGTGACACAGATGAATGGCTCTGCACATGTTAGGGTGTGATCTGGTTTAACATAAACCAGCATAACATAACCCCTTGTTACCGTATTGTTGGCCTTATCCAGGATGGAAACAACATGCACATGTGGGCGGATGTACACACACGCACACACACGCACACACACGCACACGCAAAAACATATCCACAAATAACCATCAAGGTGGATCTACAGAAAATACAAAATTTCGTTTCTGCTGAAACACAAAGACACACATAAATGGACAATTTTTCATCATTATTTCTCAAAGCAAGACTTGTCTTTTAGGGGCACGTTTGGGATCATTTCCTCCCAGCAAGATCTCTAGTTTTGCTGCATTATGCACAAGAACGGTCTCACATTTTACATAACACATGTAGCCTTTTTAATGGCAGCTGAACAAATGCTGGGTAGAGGCAGTAAGTGCTGGTATATATAAAATACTTGCTTGTGACTTAATTTTCTGCACTACTTTTTAAAATGGTAGGAATTCTACAGGAAAGTTATATTAATCTATTATTACAATTTGCCTTTTCTCCCCTTAATGCACCTGTTCCTGCTTGCTAATGGGACAAGGCAAAGCTCATGATGAAGTGACAATGTATTCACAAGTGCACCTTAATGAAAGTCACTGCAGTTTCTCGGTATTGATAAATAGAACCCCGCATCAAAATATTTCACAAGCTATTGATGTTTGAATAAAAATGAAAACTGAGGTTTAGGTCGGTGCTTTGAAAAAGTGTATCTTAGTGCTTAGTATTCTGATTCCTAAGGAAAAGAGTTTGTTAAGAAAGGCTCAGTAATATAATATTTTAACAGAATAATCTAGTTATACAATTTATTGAAATATGTCCACACAAAGACAAGACAACTAACAGATTCTTGGGTAACATGTAATTATATACACACAGACAATTGCTTGTTTAGTTATATTGGGCATAAAAAAATCTTCACTTCAAAAAAATTCAGAAAAGTTGTTAACTCTGAAAGCTAATAATGGGCTACGTTAAATATTTAAGAAGGAAATTATAGGCTATATCTGAAAGAGCTGAAACCACAAAACATCGCAGCAGAAAACATTCATTTTGTGCAGAAGATCTGCAGGGAGAAGGGAAGTGGTCGATAGATCCCTAAATTGGAAGCAATAGCTGCTCTTCTATCCCAAGTTGGCAGCTGCTACATTTGCAGACCTGGTTCATTATTTACCCATAATGACCATCAAGCTCTAGTCAAAGTCAAATCACAACAACTGTCAGCAGCCCTTTTAATTAGCCTTGTCTGAATTCAGATAAATATCACAATGGCCCAGCTTCTGCTGAAAGAGCAACAGAACACAGTAAAGGATGAGCTGCTCTGACTTCAGAACCACCAGCACTATGTGGAAATCTAGAGAATTTAAGTAGGTACGTAGGTGTTTAAAAAAAAACAAACAAACAAAAAACCTGAAAAGGGACAGGGGAATGCATGTGGTTCTTTTCACAATCTCCCCGACATGGCCCATAATTCCTGTTTATGACAAAATTTGTGCATCTGTATTCCAAGCTCATGAAGCATTACTCCAAAGTCTAAAAAATAAACATCTTAATGTTTTAATTTTCTCGTCATTTAGAATGGTTTAATTATATCTCTAAATGCCCAGTTTTTTGCATATTTTGCAAAACTGAACCAAAATTAAGGAGTGTATTTATAAACAGGATTATCCTCTCTTATAATTCATTTTCTTCTCTTTGCTATCCTCAGGGAACCTAATCTTCTTTTGGATCAAACCACTTTCATTCCCCCTTTGCCAGCAGTAGAATAATAATCTCCCCGCCTCCTCCTTCCAAGTATGGGCATGTATGAAAAGGAAGACTGGATTGGACAGTGTGCATTGTTATCAGGGCCCCCAGAAAACAGGTACTTGCATGACTATAGCACCCAGATTAAAAAAGAGAATGTATGTGGACGAGGTGCTCAATTTGTTAGCATGTCCATTCTGGGTGGATCACCATGAGATGGAGTATTAAAATACCTGGCTTGGTTCTCTACAAGTACATTTAAAAAAAAAGAAGATACAAGCATACAGAAGTGAATGTTGCATTTCTTTAATATTTATATTACAATCAGGATTGGGCCCAACTGTGCTAGGTGCTGTACAAATACAGACGATTATAGCAGTTCCTGTCCTAAATAATGTATACTGTCTAAATATACTGTACAATCCTGCATCGAACTCTGTGAAGAACTACTGTGTCTGCACAGAGCCCCACTGACTTCAATAGAGAGACTCAGGGACTCTAATGTGTTGCCTTTCACATGCAGGCATTACAAAGATATATAGATATAAGCCATAGGTCCATATAGGTGTTGCAGTGGTACAGTGTGTGCCTATAGGGCACAGATGAAATTAAGTTAAACACCAGCAGGGATCCAAAGCAGTTCATAAAGAAAGATAAAAAACTGGTTTAAACCAAAAGCAGAATGGTAATGAGAGGATTTATGAAAGGGAGTGTTGAGTGAAATTACATAGTGATTAGTATTTGAACTTGGTCAGGAAATCAAAAAAAAAAAGCAATAAAATCTTCAACAGAAAACAATATGCATTTTACTAATTACAGCAAAGAGGACTTGAGCAGACGTTGTAGTCAAAGAAGTTTAACATGAAAGGAATGGGTCACGACAAATTTACGAAAAGCTTTCAAGAAGTCATTGACACCTCAGAAATTATTAGCCAAAGAAAATAGGTCACAGAAAGGTAAATATCTATAGAAGTTACTGTAGCTTCTGCAACTAAAGACAAGCCCAAAGAAAGTTATGATGAGGTTGTTCTGTATGCTGCAATTTATAAAGTAACGTGTTCAGTTCCGGTCACTGTAATGTCAGAGAGAGAGATTACAGCACTTGAAAAGTTGCCGAATAGGATAAAAAGGCTACTACTCCACTAGGAAAGGAAATAAATTATGACGATAAACATAAAAAAATTCTTTTACCTCTAGATTTGTAATTCCTAAAATAGTATAAACCTGAAACCTGCAAGAATCATTTAGAAACAGTCGGTAATGCCAGTATTCTCCCCATACTCGTGGTCAAATACAAGTCCTAACAAAAAATATAAGCTTTCATGTTTGAATTTTTGAATTCTGGAATTTATTGCTTCACCACTAATCCCTGCATTCTGCACAAAAGCCCAAATCTTCATGCACATCTACAATGCTATCTTCCAAAACATTAAAATGACAATTGCCTTGATGGTATGTGGAAAGAAAAGTAGTCTCTCAAAGAGCCAGAACCCAAATCAGAGGGCTTTACAAATCAAAGGCAACACCTTGAATTTTACCCAGCAGGGAACAAGAATGTGGTGCAACTGGCAAAGAACTGATAAAAATATGTTCCTGGCATCAATTATGCCAAGATCCAGAGCAGTCTCCAAGGATAGCCCAATACAGAACATATTGCACTATCGCAGCTGCGATGGGATTTATGGACCCCACACTAAACAAGGGCAAGGCACAGAGCAGTACAGTATTGGGTTTGGGAGGCCCCACCCCTCACTGCAGCTGCAGGCTTCACCAGAAAGTAAGAGTGATTCCTGGAATTATGAGGGACATGGCTATAGCACTGTTAAGGCTACTCTGAAAGCAGAGATTCAGATTCCCCCCCTGCTTTGGGAATTGGAAACTCACTAGAGCCTGAGAAGAACAGGATACCATCCCACTGGCAGACTAAGTGGATACTCCTAAATCTGTGACCACGCCCCACACGGAGGAACCACAACTTGGTAGGAAGCAACCCAAGGGGCGTTTACCTCAGGGTGGGCCAATGAGAGGTACAGACACTGTAATGCCCCTCTAGAGCCCTGGGTAATGACCCTTATTTTGCTCCCCCACCTCTCTGCCATGACAGAACCCTAAGGGGAGTGGAAGCGACACTCAGCAGGGATTGAGACCCACTGCATATGGCCTGATCAGGGCCCCACCAGAATGACCAGGCCAGAAAGAACTGTGGAGCCACCGCCTGACCACGCGGCCAGTGGGCTGGCTATCAGACTGACTCGCTATACCAACCTAAAGGAAAGAGATGTCTGGATAACCACAGCTAGGTCCTGATTGAGACAATGATAGCTAACACATTACCCAAAGTGGATAAAGGGGTTCTCTTGGCCAATACCATCACCACCAGCTCAGGTTCCAGTACCATACAGGAATCTGAAAATACCACTGAACTGTGCATAAATAGTGGACAAACTCGCAATTAAAGGGGCAATAACCATCCCAGCTATACACTTAGAATCTTTCCACCAACCCACTAGCATCATTTCCATCTTCTTTGGATTAAGTTTCATGTTCCATATATTTAAGTCTCACTCCCCGTCATGTGCTGCAAAAGTGAAAGACCTTTCATTGTCTAGGTCTAAATAAGAAACAGAAACGTATATCATCCATATACTGATGGCACTGCACACACATCTCAGAGGCTGTAACACACTGAACATGAGTGGTGATAGAAAAGAACCTTGTGGTACCTTGTGAGAAAGACCTCTCATGACAGAGGAATAGTTATAAAGCCCCATTTCAGATCTCTGATAAATGAAAGACTGGCACCACAGAAGGAAGACCTAGCCGGGGTCTGCAGACAGGTCAAAATCTCATGGTTATTTGTATCAAAAGCAAAATGACAGAACCAAGAGTCAACATGGACATCACAATTTTTACTGTCATTTATCTTGATCAATGAATATAAATTGCAATTTCACCAACACACACCTGCAGTTGTTCAGATCCTCTTTGCATTTACAAGGAACCATCGGTCACAGTCCACAAATGACCATGGTCCATCGTGTTTTGGGACTGGATTTATTTGATCCTATAAATCTTAAGTATATTAATACCATTTAGAATATAGGTGTCCACTCAGAGTTTAAACCTCAATTTTACAACAGGGAAAATGAATGATTTTTCTCTCTCAAGGAAAAAAGGATTTTAGAATTTTTGTTTTTATTAACTTGAAAATATTTTCCAGTAATAGCATGATAGGTGTAACACAATACAAAAAAGACGCAGCAAAAGAACTATTAAACTATTCCCTATGCGACAGAAATGGTGCCTTTGTCCTTCCCTTTCTCTCACAAAGCATCCCCATATTGGCCCCAGTTAACAAGAACGTGTTCTTGAAAAGGAAAGGTCCTAAGCATGTGTGTAAGTCCTACTGAAACACATGCTTAAATGCTCAACAGAAACAGACTTAAGGATATACTTAAATGCTTTAATAAGGGACTCACTTTTTTTTAAAGAAACAGCTGGACAGTCCTAAAATTATTGAGTTAAAATTTTGTTGGTGTATCTGTCCAGGTATCTATAGCTACTTCTGATTGTGTGGTGGGAACAAGAAAATAATTCAAACAGAAAATGGTAAATAAATGTTTTTTAAAAACCTGAACAAGTTAGAGAGGAGGTGGAGGGGGATGCAAGAGAAGGTGAAGTATACCTTCCCATTCCTGCTCGCAGACTTATAGCTGCTACTTCAAAGAGCAAAAAAAAAAAAAAAAAAATTGGAAGAGAAGGAAGTGTGACGTGTATATACATAATTAAGCTTTTTTTTAAAATAAAATAAGAGCATTCAACAGTAGCAATAATTAAATTCTCAAACAAATTTTATATATATTATATCTATATAAAACCTGAAAAAGAAAAAGAAACATAATATTCTTTAAAAGAAATCCAGAGCTGGTGTTTTCTCTTAGAGGATTGCCCAGCAGAAAAGTTGGAATTTTAACTATGGAGTAGTCTATGACTTGACATCTAATATAATTTCACTGGATCTCAGGGGAAAAGCTTTTAAAAAAATTAGAACTGCAGGTTACATTGCAAAATTGTGAATCACTATCTTGTACTAAACTAAGGGGAGGGGAACACTAAGGTTCAGAACTTTCTGGATTTTCTGAGACCCCATAAAAATATGTTTTAGACACTGTCATCTTTACCACACCATCTTGAATTGATCCTTACAGGGTATAGTAAACAATCCACATTCTATTTTCTTTCTGTTAGCTTTTCCTCCTATGTACAAATTTACTCTCAGGGTGTGTTTTCACCTAATTTTGTATTTATAATGCAATGAAATATTTTCCCCAAATAATTTCAGTTTAACCAACCAAAGTGGACATTCCAGAAGCTTTTCTCCAGCAATGGAAAAGCAAAGTGATATAGCAATGCAAGAACATGAACAAACGCTATTTTAGCAACCTGAAGAGAAACATTACAGAACTTACATTTGATGAATCACTGAACTGTGATTATAAATTCTCTCTCTTACAAATATCGTAGCCAGAGCTCTCTTATTACTCCTCTTGCAGAATAGCTATATTTTCTTATTTCACAGCGTCCTATTTCATGATGATGAACTTCAATGTAAACTTTAATGCATTAATCAATGCCCTCAAAAATTACTTGATGCAATTTACACATTAATTTCAAACAGTTATGGTGTAATTAAAATCTCTTTGAACTCTTGCTATACTTCTTAATACAAAGTTTAACATGGAAATATAAAAAGTAGACTGAAAAATCTTACAACAGAAAGCAGAAATACATCCTCAGATCTCCCCTTACTACTTAAGTACATTGTAGCTTTATAAATCTTTATACACTCCATAGGCTGCATTTCCATGGAACAAAGAATGTTTTCACATTTGTTTAGTATTATGAATCACAGTTCAGAAAAGCCTCACAATAACAAAATAACCTGTGCCTGTCGACTTTTAAAAATAAATATAGCTCCCCCAACATCATTGCATTAGCTCACCTGCAAAAAACCAAATAATGCAAACTCCTTTTCTTTAAAGGTAAATGTTTACTACAGGATTAAATAAAATGCCATGCTCTTCCACTTAAAAAAAAAAACAAGGAAAATTGCCTTTTGCCCATGAACAGAATCAAGAGGGTAACAAAGTTAATTATTTCTCATAATCAGTAATTATGATAAGATAAGAGAGTCTTTGCTAATGAACTGCTCTAATGATGGAGGACTTGCATCCCAAGAAATATAATAGAACATTAGCATAACTATGTATGCAAAGTACACAGAACCACTGCCACAGTTAACTTGTCATTGAGTGATTAAATAGGAATTCATAATTAGAAAAATCCACAGTGTAATTTATTGGCCTTCCTGACAGTTCTGGTTCATTAGAAGTTGATTACCAAACAGTGACCTCTAGTGGCCCAGGATTTTCTCATGCTCTCTTGTTTCTCTTAAAGAGAGCTTTCAGTTGCTATTTAACCTAAAAGGCAATTAATTTGAGGAGTTAGAAATAGGCTTTTCTTGCACATTCTAGTCAGCTTTCCTCTTCCTGTACCCCTAAAGTAGATGCACTGTGCAAAGTATAGTTCCAGAAAAGTGTTTACCTTACTGTGTTCATTTATAAAATATATACATGTATATTCTAGTTGAAAGAACAGGAAATGTTTAACTCAGTCTGAAAGAATTCAGCACTGGCCTTAGCATGATTTTCACACTAATGAATGTTTATATGCCAATTAACATATGGACAGCATATCTTCTAATAGTATAAAAATCATCAGTTATCTAGTGCTGGATGTAGAAATTAGACTAACTCGTATTTTAAGTAATCCTTGATATCAGAAGTATAGTGCCGCTAAGCAACAGAAGATTGGCTCATATAAAGAAAAGCCTCCCAGATCTGTTCTGAATAGAATAACCACAGGTTATTTGGTGCAAGGCATTAATTTAGCTGTAAATCTGAAATACTCATTTGACCTGCACTTCAAAAGCGCACACATTCAAAAAAGTCAAGTAAAATGTGCTTTTAGTGCAAAATCCTCTAAGCCTTCAAGAGTGGTATTTGCCTCTGCCATCTTGAATAATTAATTCAGTGTTTAGCCACTGATACATCCTCTTTTTAAATGATCCCTTATATGTTTGCTTTCTCTTGTCACAGGTACAATGACGGAGTTAAGATAAAAGCATACTTTGACAATCTATTTAAAAATGAGTGGCAAGTAAAAGAAAAATTTAGAAGCCTGCAATGAAATTAATTTTTAATGAGAACCTATGCTCTACAAAATATAGGAAAAAACACCTTTTTAAAATTTGTTTTTGATTTTTCATCACGTGTTTCCCAGAGCTAAAATAAAAACATATATCTTTGTTTTGATTGTTTGTGAAGCCTTTCACATAGACTGGCTATGAAAACTATAGCTCTTAATTAAGAAGAGCAGAAAATGCAAAGTGTTCAGGTTCCTGTTTTATACAAAACAGAGATTTTTCACCCCAGACCACTCCAGCTTCCCAAATGGGATACTTCTATCAACCTCACATACTAAAGTCAGCTTTCACAATTTCTGCATGCATGGAGACTGGAGGGTTTGGGGATGGATGCCCACTTTCCTTGATTCACCATTTCTGTAGAGTGTGTGTAAGATTCCAGTTGTTTATGACTATGATTTAATATAGTTCCTAGATAATGAGTTGGGCTTCCCACAGCAAACGAATCATCATTTAATGCTATTATCAACAGTTCATGACCCACCAGCACAAAATGTCAGCCTGATTAATCGGAACACTGCTGACCTCAGAAAAGAAATCCACTCTATTGTCAGAATATTTTATATATTAAAAATACATACAGAATATAAACCTCTGATAAAGCTAAATCTTTCAAATAAAATCCATTTTCTTTTGCTCTGCTGTATCTCTTAAAAGGTGCAAAGCCACAAAATAACAAGTTTTGAATAAAATGCATTTCATGTGCTAAACTAGAATGCAACCCTTCAGCAGATATTGCTCACTATACATTAAAATAGTCAGTGTTATTGTAGCTATTTGGTCCCAGGATATTAGAGATACAAGGTGGGTGAGGTAATATCTTTTATTGGACCAATTTCTGTAAGCGAGAGAGACAAGCTTTCGAGTTTACACAGAGCTTACGTTGACCTGAAGAAGAGCTTTGTGTAAGCTTGAAAGCTGGTCTCTCTCACAAATAGAAGCTGGTCTAATAAATGGTACTACCTCACCCAACTTGTCTCTCTAATATACATTAAAATAACATTTGAAAGAGCAGTTTAAAAATGTGTCTTACCTTTCATGTAATCAAATTAGGTTGACAGGTTAGTTTAAGAGTTGCTTCTATCAATTAATATTATGAAATAATAATAAAAAATTGTTAATTTTTCCTCTGAAGTCAATAAGATTGGTATGGTATTCAAGTAAGTACATTAGCATTTTCTACTTCTGTTTCCTTTAATTTAGGGCTGCATAAACATGACAGAAATATTTTCCCATATCTTCCACCAAAAATAAAGAAGAGCTTAAATGGTCCATCTTGAAATCCTGACCTTTTGTTTTGCAAAGGGAAATTATTGCCTTAATATGGATGGATGGATGGATGGATGGATGGATGGATATAGATATAGATATAGATATAGATATAGATATAGATATAGATATAGATATAGATAGATATAGATAGATAGATATAGATAGATAGATATAGATATGTATGTATTTAAGGAGCAGTTATTTAAGTGAAACTGTATGGCTCATAGAAGAAAGCTAATTTCAGCCTAACAGTGCTTAAAAAGTTTACTGGGTGTAGATTAGAAAACTCAAACTACAAATGAATTGAGTTTAACAGAAACATTCTTCTCTCACATCTACCTCACAATAGTCAACTTTGCTCACACAATTCTGCAACACCATATTAACAACCCTAATCAGCAGGTCAGCAGATTTTTATGGATCATTTTACTCCCTGACAAAAGTTTTTTTTAAGACCACAAACTGCAATATATCTGATAATAATTTGGCTAACCCTTCCTATAAACTCTCCTTCTAAGATCTCTCTCAAATTAAAGCAGACAGGGAGGGGTATGATGAAAGACCAAGAATTATTAAGTCACCTTTCAGGATTTCTATACATCACAATATATAAATTCCTCATAACAAATACAATATCACTTAGAGAAAACAAAACTAGCCATCCTGTAAGAAATTCAGTAATTAAATTAGAGAAGCCAATATCCCAAGCTGAAGCTGAAAGGGCTATAATATAAATAGCCTAAAATTGGGCAAGCCTCTGGAACAAGATGGTTCCACTGCTATGTTTTTAAAATCTTTCTGGAAGAAATTAATCCCTTTTATTGAGTTAGTTCTCTACAGAAATAAAAAAAGAAGGGTAGGCTTCAGGAAACTATGCAGTATGTATTAATATACTGATAGCACAAAGAGAGAGCATACTTCTTATCAGCCAATTTCACTTCTCCATACAAACATCAGAATTTAATCCACTTTTAAAAGTGATGGGGCCAAGGCCCCCTCTCTGTTCCAGTGCCCGTTACCAGAAATCCAGTCGAAAAGCAGACCTGGCAGTGTCCGGTCAATACTGAACAGACACTAAAATTCCAGTTACAGGAGTAACTGCAATGAGTCTCCCTGCCAGGAGGGTAGGAAGAGCAGCAGCTCAGCAGGAGAGAGAACTAGCTCCCATGGACCTGGCTCTGGTGGAGAGAGGTAGGTACCAGCTCTGCGTCACCCTGGAGGGGGGATCCTGCCTTCCCCCACCCTGCTGTGCTTGTCCCCTGCCCCTGCCTTTCTCCAGGGACTGAGTACTCGCACGTTATGCTCTTGCCCCTGGCCCCAGCCTCACCCTGGGGACTGATCACCCCTCCCGGTCCCATGGGGACCCACAAATACGTTTGGCACTGGGCCCTCAAAAGGTTAATCCAGCCCTGACCATTTTTAGTAGACTTTGAGGGAGGAGGCAAGGATTCAGACCAGAGAAGACCAGACTACAGTGATCAAGGAAGTGGGTAACTAAGGCTTGGACACAGTTTTATTAGGGTAGGCGAACAGGCAAGGTCAGATCTTGGACAAGTTATACGGGAAGATGCAGCAAGATTTAGACATTGCCTAGACATGTGGATCAAAGAAGGTGCACCTCTGGTAAATAAACTGAAGGATGCTGCTGCTGTCCACCATAACAGAGAAAGGAGGGAGTGGTGAGAGCTTCAGGTAACAGATCAGGTGCTCAGTCTTGGCTATATTAAATTTCCATTGCTGGGTGCACTTCCACAAAGAGATGTCAGAAAGACAAGCTGAGATTTCAGTTGGATAGAGGGAGACTGGTTTGAAGTATTGCTGAGTCATCATCATAAAATGGAAATCAATGCCATGTTTGCATGTAAGATCACTCAGAGATATGGCATCAAGGGAGAAAAGGAAGGTGACAAGGACAGAACCCTAAGGAACCCACACCAATGGGGGAGAGAGGAGGAAGACCACTACCAAATGAGACACCGAAGGGGCAATAAAAAAAGATAGGAGAACCAAGAGGGAATGAAGTCATGGAAGTCAAGAGGTGAAAGGATTTCAAGAAGAGGAGTAAGATCAGTTGATCAAACCAGCTGATAGGTCAAGGAAGACGAGGGTGGAATGAGGGGAAGATGGAGAGCCAAGAGTCAAGACCAGAGAGAAAGATTGATGAGAGTGAACAGCAAGGCCCTAGATCACAACAGAACGGAGGACAGGGGAGAGAAACAACTGAATGAATGCTGTTGCATGAAAGTGGGAAGGGGGAGGGTTGAAAGTGCAAGAAGTGGGAGAAGGAAGAGGAGAAGCCTACTAACTTTGCCACAGCCATTTGCAGTTGTTTAAGAGGAAGCATAGAGAGGGGTATGAGAGCTGGAAGAGAAGAACCATTAAAGTAGAACTGATGACAGGGAAGGGCATAAGAGGAGGAGAAGGTGGGGATAGAGGGAGGACCAGCATTGAGTTGGTACAGTTGGAGGCAAGCAGAAAGCAGCAGTGGAGGATACTAGGTAAGGAAGGAGAGAGGGGGTAGGGTTACCACCTCCAAGATCCAGAAAAACTGGCCATTGCCTCCCTTCTCACTTCAGTGCCCCCCCCCACCAGCCTGACCTCCACCTCCCATCCTCTCAGGCATCCTCTCTGTTGGAGGCCCAGCACAATTTGAGTTGCTTGACCACTGTCCTACAGGCCAAGCATAGCTTCAGTTGCTTGCCTGGCTATTCTGACCCCCGTAGCATGACATTTTCCAGTTGGCACACACTGAATGACCTTATAGATGTCTCAGTTTCTGCATAGCACGGAACATTAGAAGACAAAATTCAGATACTGTATTGCTTGCAGCTGCACATAGATAACGGTGATGGGAACAACAAGTTATCCTTGAACATCTGGGGGTACAGTGTTTTATTGCCAAGAGGCATACTTTTAGTCCACCCCTCCTATCACCAGATGTTGTTTTGACGACCCCAATTATTATGGTGAGAATGGAATGTAGTTAAGGGTGAAACCCAATGTAGGTAATTAGCATATATGATAATGAGGGAGATAAATTAGGTGAAGGTTGTTTATGGAAGGGTATAAGAAGTCACCCACTTAGACAAAGGAGGGCACTCCATCAACACCTGACTCCGCAGGAGATGCTGCCGGTTGGACCAGAGGATCCACTGACTCCCGGCGGGGCCCCTGAAGAAAGCCGTTCCTGTATACAGCCTTCTGAGTAACTGCTTGGGTTTCCAGGCTTAGTGAGTATGATATATTGTAGTTAATTTTAGGCTTTGTATCTAACTAGTATATTTATAGAAAACCTTGCACATTAAGCCTTATTGATCTGCAAATCGGGCGTACCATGTCTCACTGATATCCACACTTATCACAAAGTATCCAGAATCAACACTCTCCATCAGCAGCCTGACCCCTTTTGCCCTGCTGAAGGTGGCAGTGCAAGTGGGAGTCTGGGACCAGTTCAAGGACCCTTTGCCTCGTACTTTTCCATGAGTTCCTATACCTAACCCCCTCCCAGAAGATTCAACCCTCAAGGAAACCCCCTTACAATCTCCTTCCAGAAGTCGCAGCCTCCCTCACTCTGGTCCCCCTCTCTTTATCCCTCCTTGCAGGCAAGCTTTGGATCCATCCCACTTCTGGGTCCCCGGTGCTGAGAGGAGCCACTGCAATTTTGGCAGGCTGAGTGCTTGGCACACAGAGAGGGATCTGGGCCATGTGATGTGCGTGCCAGACGTTACGTGCTACACCGGTGCTGCTGTGTGCCTGCCACACAATGTAGAGAGGAAACCTTGGTGCCATTAAAAACAACAACAAAAAAGAAAAATGGGATATTTTCACTGGCAAGGTGCTACAAAAACCACACAGGTGGCAACCTTGGAGAGAGAAGATAGCACATAACTGGTGTGAGCTGTTGAGGGGGTAGCAGGAAGGAGGAGGAGATGAGGGAGGACAAAGGTAATGTGAAGGAAGAGGTGAGTGCCACATGGTCATATTAATTAGTTATAGACAAGAAGCAGTTAACTGAGGAACCAAAACTTGACTATTTTAGGCAATGAATCAGTTATAGATCAGATAAATTAAACATGGAAAAAGCAACTGCAGGAGGAATCAATCTGTAAATAATCAGTCACTGGTATGCAGTGTCAAACAGGGAGGAACAAGTAAAACCCAGAGCAGTCAAGGTAGTGGGGGAAATGTCAGCCAGAGTGTCATTAGTTTCTGAGTTAGACCAGAACATCAGCAGTAGAGTCACAAAAAGTTTATTCTGACAACAGAGCCACTTGCAAACACAGATGAGAAGTAATGAAAATATTACAGGACTTACAACTGAAACCACAAAGCATAAAATAGCCCTTTATAAAGATCAGATATTTCTTCATCTTGCACAACCTCTACTCTCAATACCTACCATTGGACAGGAATTGGATTGTATTAGCCAGACTGATATGATGTTGGTGAGGAAATCTCAGTGGAGTGGACTTATGGACTGCAAAGTTATACCTAAGGAGATGGTGGTGGAGCAGCACAAGCCTTTTGTGGCTAAGACTGTGGTACAGCATTGGACAAGGAGGGAACTAAGATTCAAGCATGGGAAGTTAAGATAAAATGCACCTGAGAAGTTTGTGCAAGTACTATAGGATATGTACCCAAAAACAGATTTGGCATCCGCTGAAGAGGAGTGGAACCGCCTCAAAAGAACATGGATTGCCGTGGCAGAAGTGGCTTGTGGACAATGCAGATGGGGAAAACTAAGGAAAAGAGAGGAGTGGTTTGGACCAATGAAGAGCAGGTGGGAACCCAAAACAAGAAAACGGTGCAGAGAGAAAAAGAAATAAATCCATTGAGTTAAAATTAAGGTGAATAATACAAAGAAGCAAAGCAAGCTGCCAAGCAGGCAACAAATAAGTGAAAAGAGTGCCCTACATGACCTGCATGCAGAGCTTGTGAACTACCCACAGATGGCATAGGAAAAATGAGATGCAAAGGGAAGGAGGATGGTACTGCAACATCAATTGTAAATGACGAGCCAGTGGAGACTGCTAGTAAGACCCAAACAAGTGAAGAAGAGGTAAAAACAGTACTTTGAAAGTCTGCTAAGTGAGGCAAACCCTTTTTGGGGCAGAGCTGCCCACATGGGATCCTAATGTGGTGCCTAAGTCTGATTTAACATGAGAAAAAGTAAGAAATGCAGTTCAGAAAATGAAGAATGGCAGTGGGACCTGATGTAGTGACTGCTGATCTGTTGAAAGTCTTGGGCAAGAGAGGCATAAAATAGATTAGCAGAGGGACTAAAACTCTATGGAGAGACAACATATTGCCCCAAGATTAGTACAAGCCTATCTTGATCCCAATACATAAGAGGGGAAGCATCCATGAATGGAGAAACTATTGAGGATTAAAGTTACTGTCCCATGGGATGAAGATACTAGAACATACTTTAGATACTAGGATTAGGAGAATGGTTTCCTCCTGGAACAAGAATAGTTCAATTTCAGGAAAGGACAATGAACCCCAGATACCACATCTGTCATTTGGCAAGTGATAAATAAGCAACTAGAGCACCAATCGGAGAGTTTCTGGGCTGTTATAGACTTAGAAATGGCATATGAGAAAGTGCACAGAATGATACTCACATCAGGGCTGAAGAAATATGGAGTGTCTGAGAATTTAATAACAATGGTTTCTGGGGTACCCAGGACTGAAAGTAACCTTGTTACCCCCCTTGCTTCCAGAAAGAAGGAGACTTGCTGGTACTTAACTGGGTGTCAGTTTCCTGACATCACCAGCTTGTTGGCCACTCAAATATTCTCCTCTGTGCTATGCTAGCTCCCACTTTGCCTTGCAGATTAACAAACATACCTCAACCCCTTCTCCACTGAACATTCAAAGAAATATCATATCTGCTGTTCCCAAAGAAACACCAGCTCAAATAACTCAACTCAGGATCATCTCCTTGTGTATTACCACAGCACTGAGATATATCGATAGTGAAAACAATAACGAGTTTATTACCAAAGATTCAAGAGAAATGTAAACAAAATGGTTACATATAAAACAAAATCACAACACAATTTCTATACACTAAACTTAATTTAGCAGGGTACCCTTCTGTCCGAAGAAGTTTATCTGACCCAAATGTCCTTTGCAGCTTTTCAAACAAGCCTGGATGAGATCCTGTTTTCATGAATATGACTGCACTACCCAATTACTTTCTAGACCCAGGATAAAGGGGTGTCTCTCTGCCTTCAGCTTTTATCCCCGAAGTTCACTGCAGTCCTCAGGGACATTAAAAATCCCCATTGTTTGTTTTTCCTGATGGTTTCACAACCCCTTATTGACTTTGCATGTAAATAAGAGTTCCTCTGTGTTGGCTTACAATGCTTATATTTACATACTGACCCAGAGGTAGGTGGATAAAAATCTTTTGTCCTGCAAACTCTTTTATCAACTCTGCCTTGATACAGACTTTAGGAATATATTTTCATCATATATACATAACTCCTTACATAATACCTGTACATTCATTTCACAATATTAATTACCAATGTGACCCTAGCTTTCATTTAAGATTTCACATGATATTCTTTGGTGAACCAGAAAGTACATACCAGGATTAGGATATTCTTGTAACCTCTTTGCCAGCTAGCATTGAGGGGTTCATGGGTCACTTGGTGAATGCACTATATAGATCACCTAAAACTATGATTATGTTTTGGAACAAGCAGCTCCTTTGAACTGAAAGTTGGCCCTCAGTCCACTTCTGTTATCATACAGATGGGCTACATTAGCAGAAGATGCCAGTGGGAAAAGATGATGTAAGCGAGTAATATAATAAAAAGGGCATCCTCAAAAGATCTAGGGGAAATAGTAAATCAGTGGTATGACTAGCTAAGTAGGTACAGAATGCAAATGAACATGACTAAGGCTATGTCTACGCTAGCACTTTTGTTGGTAAAACTTATGTCAGACAGGGATGTGAAAAAAACACACACACCCCCGACCAATGTAAGATTTACCAACAGAAGTGCTGGTGTTGACAGTGCTATGTCAGCAGGAGCATCTCTCCTGATGACATAGCTACCGCCGTTCATTGGGGATAGTTTAATTAACTAGAGCTCTCTTCCATCGGCACAGAGTGGTTATATGGGAGACCTTACAGTAGTGCAGCTGTAATGATACAACTGTGCCACTGTAACGTCTCTAGTATAAACATAGCCTGAGATGGAGATCATGTGGGTCAGTAGAGGTGGCACAGGTAAACCGGATATAGAAATTAATGGAGTACGACTAAGCCAGATAGACCAGTGCTAGTATCTTGGTGGCTGGACTATGGAAGATGGAGAGCTTGAAAGTGAGATACATTCACAACTGGGGAGAGCTGGAAAAGTGTGGAACAACATGTCAAGGGTTGTGTATGACAAGCATATGCCACTGAGACTGAAAAGCCAAATTTATAGAACTACGGTGAGTACTTCAATGCTGCATGATGCAGATGCATGGCTAGTAAAGAGACAGTTAAATGCCTTTTGGTGTTCAAGGTGAGATGTCTTCAAGCAATAAAAAAAGAAGCTACATGAAGAGACAGATTTCAAAATGAAAGCATTAAGATGGAGGTCAAAGTCTGTAATGTGGCTGACAAAAATCGAGGAAACATTACTTCATTAGTTCAGACACATACAGAGGAATGAGCGAAGAGGACCTGGTTAAGATAGCATGGAAGGAGAGGGTGCTAAGAAAAGAGACCCCAAGGAAAGCTGTGCAAGCAATGCATGGCAGCAAAAAAAGATGGTAAGCAAGCGTACCTTAGTGCTGCCTCAGACAGATGAAGATGGAAGATATTTTCACGACAACCCAACCCCAGATAATGGGGTAAGGAGAAGAAGATTGTATTAGACAAATATTTGGGCTACAAAGTGAGTATTCAAAGACAGAATTACTGCCTATACTGATAAAGCATAGTATACTATACAGCAGTTCAAAACCTCCTGTCAGTTTTTAAGAGTCTATAAAAAGAATGGTTACTTACCTGTAACTTGTTCTTCGAGATGTGTTGCTCATGTCCATTCCCAAATTAGGTGTGTGTGCGTGTCACATGTACCGGTGCCAGACAATGTTTTTCCCTTTGTAGTACCCGTAGGAGCCGACCAGCACCACCTTCAGCGGTGCGTGCACACACGCCCACATATAGGCACCTTCGGTTCCCCCGCCCTCTCAGTTCCTTCTTGTTGGAACTCCGACTGAGAAGAAGGCAGGTGGGTGTGGAATGGACACCAGGTAAGGTAACCATTCTTTCTTCTTCAAGTGCTTGATTATGTCCATTCCCAAATTAGGTGACTCACCAACCGTGTCTCCGGAGGCAGGCAGGAATTCATGGACGTGGCACTTGAAGGACCACTCTACCAAAGCCAGCATCATCCCAAGCTTGCTGCATTAAGGCATAGTGGGACGTGAAGGTAAGTACCGATGACTAGGTAGCAGCCCTGCAGATATTCTGGATGGGGACACGAGCTTGGAAGGCCTCAGATGAGGCTTGCGCTCTCATTGAGTGGGTTGTCAAGGGTCCCAGAGACGTGACTCTGTCCCGCTCATAACAACTGGTTTGGATACATGCCATAATCCGTTTCGAGATTTGCTGCAAAGAAACTGGCAATCCCTTCATATGATCTGCAACAGCCACGAAGAATCGCGTCTAATGACAAAAAGATTTGATCCTGTCGATGTAAAGCGCCGGGGCCCATCTCACATCAAGAGACTACAGGCCCCTCTCGTCACTGGAGCTGTGAGGTTTGGGGCAAAAGACAGGTTA
This sequence comes from Mesoclemmys tuberculata, assembly GCA_007922155.1. Taxonomy (NCBI): domain Eukaryota; kingdom Metazoa; phylum Chordata; order Testudines; family Chelidae; genus Mesoclemmys; species Mesoclemmys tuberculata. The sequence goes on from ML675603.1 coordinate 56,389,882, forward strand.
AGGTGAAAGTGCGAGACTACCTTAGGCAACAAGGCTGGGTGCGGGGCAGTTGGACCTTATCCTTAAAGAATACTGTGTAGGGTAGTTCTAATATCAATGCCCTGATCTCCAAAACTCATCTAGCGGACATCATAGCCACCAGGAAGGAAACCTTCCAGGACAGATGTGTAAGGGAACATGAGGCCATGGGTTTGAAGGGTGGACCGGTGAGTCTAGAAAGGGCCAAGTTCAGGTCCCACTGAAGAGAAGGCCCCCTTGTTGGCAGGAAAAGCCTTTCCAAGCCCTTAAGGAATCTGGTCATCATTTCGTGCAAAAAGACTGCTCTACCTTCCACCAAAGGGTGGAAAGCAGATATAGCTGCTACATGGACCTTAACGGATGAGAAGGCCAATCCACTTTACTTTCAGCAGAGCAGATACGCTTAATTGTAGGAATCAATACCTCCATCAGGGATACTCCACATTCAGTCAGCCAGCAGGTGAAGAGCTTCCACTTAGCCCCATAGACCAATCTGGTCAATGGCTTCCTGCTTCCTATGAGCACATGCTGAACTTGGGCTGAGAAGGCCTGCTCCTCCTGACTCAGTCATGGAGCATCCATGCTGTCAGATGCTCTGGGTGGAGCAGGTGACCTTGATCTTGAGACAGGAGATCTGGCCGCCGGGTCCAACCCCTGGGTCCCGCCAACTCCAGAAGCATCCCGAAACAATGTTGCCAGGGCCACGCTGCTGCTACAAGAATGATCTGTGGCCTGTCCCTCTTCACCTTCAGGAGAACTTTGTGGATCAGAGGTATTGGTGGGAAGGAGTACAAGAGACCATGGCTCTGCCTGCCGAGTCTGCTGCATCCAAAGACGCCTGCAGCACTACTCTAGCCACCGTGATACTCTCCTCCAAGATGGTACTGAAGTCCAGCGCCTGGTCTTGGGGCAAAACATCCAAAAAGCACTTTAGCAAGTCCCAGAGATTGAAGTTGTACCTGCCCCGGAGAGCCTGTCGATTGGCAATTAGAAACTGCAGGCTTGCCATTGAATAAACCTCTCTCCCAAACAGGTCCAATTTCTTGTTATCTTTATTTTTGGTGTGGAACCAGGTTGTTCCTGCTTGTCCCCTTGGTTGGCCGCATCTACCACCAGGGTACCAGGAGAGGGATGGGTGAAAAGGTACTCGAATCCCTTGGCTGGGACATAGTGTTTTCTCTCAGACTCCTTAGAAGTTGGAGCCACTGATAAAGGAGTCTGTCACAGGGCCTTCGCTATCTTCAATACCCCCTCATGCACAGGAAGACAATCCAGGCTGGGGTGGTCGCTGCCAGAACGTTAAAGAGATTGTCTGATGCCTCCTTCAGCTCTTCCGCCTCCAACCCCAAGTTGGAAGCCTCCCTCTTGAGAAGGTCTTGATGCACCCTGAAATCATCCAGGGGCGTTGAGTGGCCCTGAGGGAATGCCTTGTCTGGAGAAGAGGAGGAGGACTGGAGGGGCGCAGTGGGTGGTGGCATCCCTTCCCACTGATGAGGGGCCCCCACAGAGATCTCTTCAAGGGGGTGCAAATCATCATTGGAGGCCAAATGATGGCCCTTCTCTGGCACTAGTGGTGTGGATTGCACCCCAGATGATCTGAACCACTGCGGACCAGGCCACTGCCCGAATCCATCCCAGAGCTGCCTGAGCCAAAGGATGGCTATTCTCTCGAGAGGACACCAACTCACTGTCAGACAATCATGGTGGGTCAATCATTGTCAATCAGACAATGCCTCAGAGGCTCCTGCTGTACGATGACAAGTGGTGGGAGAGCAATGATTTAGTCTGTGGGTGCCCCAGCGCCCTGGAGAACAGTCTCTCGGTCTCATCAATTCTGTTGACAACAAGGTCCGGTGCGCCAGTGCCCCAACCAGTGCCGATGCAGGGAGCCATGCTCCAACTGCAAGCTGGAGCACCTGGAGCAGCACCTGGGCACCAATGACTTATGGCACCATTTCCCTCTCAGTGGCACGTCAGCCTCCAGTGACCAGGTTTTCACTGCACTGGTGTAGGCGAATTCCTCAGTGACGAGGAGCAGGAGCAGTGCTGACTTCCCTCTGGGAAGCAGCCCCCTGAAGGCAACCCAGACAGGTGCCATCTCCTGGAACAAACTTCACCCAGTGCCAGGGATTGTAACAGGTGCAGGAGGGCGACCTCGCTCTATGCCCTGCCAATGCAGGGTGCTCCGGCGACCGTGACTTGAAGTGACTTCTGGGGGAGTGGTGCCACGTCGACCCCTCCACACAGGGTGACCAGGTTGTTGGAGATCTTCCTCCCCACTCTGGGGATCGTCTGAGTCAACCAGGGGGTCCCAACACGGGCTTCCCCTGTGACACCAGCCCCTTTTCTCTGGGCAGAGGCTGAAGCAGGAGTGGCATGAGCAATGACGACAAGGTCGGTGCCACCTGAAATGTCTCCACTGTTAATGGCGCCAACAGATGCAGACACACACACACCCCACACTCCCAGGAGTCAGGGGTGACTCTCTGGTTGAAGACATAGGTTCCAGCGAGTGAGTCACCACTGCCTGACTTCAATGCAGCCCCATGCTCAAGCCCGCTTTTCTTGGACAGTGAAGGGGAGCAACACCACTCTGTGCACTTCCATCACTGCTTCTTCCTCGACAGAGAGGAAGAAGTCCGGTGATGAGGGGGGGCAGTGCCGATAGCGCACTCTGCACTGATGCCACGCTCGGTACAAAAGCAGAACGGGTTGGTTCGGAGGTCAGTCCGAGTTCAGCCCCCATTAGTAAGGCTTTCAAGCGGATCTCTCTGTCTTTTTGGGTCCAAGGTCTGAAAGCCTTACAAATCTTGCATTTGTCCTTACGATGAGCTTCCCCCAGGCACTTTAGGCAACTATCATGGGGGTCGCTCTGCAGGAAGGCCTTCCCATAAGAGGCACAAGGTTTGAAGCTCGCTGACTGGGGCATGCCCCATTCTCTGCAAAGTCCCAGGACTATCCTAAATTACTAACTGCCAGTATTAACAACACTTAAGGTCTAATCTACCTAACGAAGACAAACAACAAATGATTAAGGAGAACAAAAGGGAATGAGCACTTTGGTGCAAGCCGAAGCAGTTCCAGCAACCGTCACAGGCAGAAAGAAGGAACAGAGGGGGCGTAGGGGTGGCAGTGCCTCATATACTGTGGCATGTGTGCAGGGCTTCAGGGTACTGCTAAAGGGAAAGAAGTTCTGGTAACCGTGCACTAAGGTGCACACACACCTACAGTGGAATAGACATGAGCAAGCACTCAAAGAAGAACTAAACCCCTTCTCTCTCCAGCTCTCCCCAGACTCTGGACTCCCTGAAAAGTCAGAGGAGGGAGGCACCTGTACCTCCCTTTTCTGTGGAGGAAAGAGAAGCTGCTTGTGGAGGACCCCTCCAGACACAACACAGAGAGCACAGCTGGGGCCTATATTATTAGCTACTAGTCCCCCTCAAGACAAAGAATTCCATAACTGCAACTACAAAAGAAAAAAGGCATTTTATAGAAGTGTGTACATTAAAGAAAAGGTGGTTTAGTTCCTCTTAGATTTAAAAAAATTATATATATATATTTGTATGGTCAATCCTGAAGTAGCCTGAATGTTCTCACGACATCAAATACTGAATGTCTGTACCAGCCACTAAATCAGTGGCACAAACTGAATGTCCATGTCAGGAATTACTGAAACTGTCAAACTGCGTACATTCATCATTTAACCAGATTTTCGAAACATGGTCAAACATTATAGTCCCGTTGGGAAAGCTAATTATACCTGCTACAAGGAATATCAAAATTCCGTAACTACTGTTAGACTGGTAGAGAACAGATTTGCAAATTACACTCCTTGTCGCTGGGTACCTTATTGATCTTAAGAGCAGTAGCAGCCTGTAGTACTATCGCAAACACAGACAAGCAAAAGTGGATCAGAGGCACTAAAGTGAGAAGAAAACTCAGGAACCCCTTATTTGAAAAAAAGGTCATTTTCCTACTCCATCCAGCTCTGCTCTACTGCAGAGAAAGAAGTATACTTAATAAATCAAACAGTAAGGTTTTTTAGAAAGTCGTTTCTAAATTAGGCACTCATCCAAAAAAAAGGTGTCAACTATCTTTCTCAGGTAATTACTTAGCATTTACCTTAAACACTATACCACAGACCAACAAGACTGTTGAACAATTACATTAAAAATGTCTACATTTCTAGATGTAGTTACAGTAATATTCAATGTAAATGCATGCAAAAGGAAAAATTAATATGACTGCTGATGTCAGTTCACTGGGAGTACTAATTTGTTTCATAACAAGGTGAAAATGCAGTGAAAACATTCTATATCCTTTTCTATATCTTACAATCTCCATACTTCAAATTAGAATATTTCCCCCAAAAAATAATAATATACATGATAAAAAATTATGATAATAAAGGACAGACACTTTAAGGGGTATTTATAAATCTATTTTTTCTAAACTGATGGACATGAACCAATTAATTATTCTCCTTTACTTTGTCACTATTATTTGAAATGGAGTTTATTTGAGGTTATTGTTTTCCAAGCCAAACTTCATATGCACACAAAGTTTTATTTTTATAGCAACACTGGATTCAAAGGTTTATAATTCATTATGTGAGCCTGTTCTGTGAACAGATTTTCAAAATGAAAAAAAACACTGACATCTTTCTAAATACTGTCATGAACGAAAATTCACCACTTTTCAAACTCAAAAAACTCAAGTCTTCAGTCTGACAATTTCTTTTAGTTCTCTATTTGTACAGAATCTTTTAAAGGGTAAAATCCCTATCTTGACAGTTTCTCTGATAGTATCAAATGTCCTTGTTGAGAAGGAGACAATTTTAGATTGAAGAGCTTATACTATTATCAATCTGTCTTTTAAGACAAAACAGCGCATGCGGTCCCCCCGCCACACAGAGAGAGCGTCAGATTAAGGCATAGGGAAGACATCGCTGGGTCTTGCCTGGCAGTTTTTACGTCACACGGTGAGAGCAGAATCCAGCTTTCATTTTTTAAAAACCACTAGTGCTCATGGCAGCAAAGAAAAGCTTGAAAATGGGACCAAGTGTAATCAATGACTGCCTGAGTGTGTAGACAGCCTGAAACAACACCTTCATGAAGCATCCCATTCATCTTAACTTTGAAATGTGCTGCTCTGGGAGTCCTCCCCTTCCCCCCGCATCATCCAACTGAGGACTGTGTTTCAGGGGGCCTTGCTGCTGCCGCCATCTCATCATAACTCTGTGGTGTCATCAGTAGGTAACCCTAAACATAGGCACCTCTGCTCAGATGGGTGCTGAGTCCTGCTGTTTCTGAGGCAGAACACAGCCTGCCTGAAGAAAGGGTGAGGTGGTCAGTGCAGAGAGGGAAGCCATCCTGACCAAAGAGAGAGGAAGTGTGGCTCCTTCATCAAACAAGTACACAGCTCTTATGTGGGTGGCCCCTGCTCCTGCAAACCCAAAAATGGGGCCATGGTTCTGGGGTGGGGCTTCTGGAGCCTTCCTGAGTGGGGTGTGCCTAGAGCCCCAGATTTCCTCAATCTGGCCCTGATAACATGGTTCTGTTGTTGTAAAAACAACAAGAGTCCTGTAGCACCTTAAAGACTAACATTCATCAGATGCAAGTGGGTTGCAGCCCACGAAAGCTTATGCCCACAGAAATTTGTTAGTCAGCTGTTACAGGTCCTGAGCTCTTTAAGGTCAGGAATTCTGGGGGAGGTAGTTCCAGGTCATATGACTGTTCATGTGAGCAAGGCAAGAAATAAAGGCAGGGCGTGTTGCACAGTCTAGAAGAGACATGGTCAGGCTAGGTGGTTCTCATGCCCTGTCCATGGACGAAGCCCTGAAAGGAGTGATAGTTGAACCAAGCTTTAGGAGAAGCCTTGGAAACTTTTGGGAACAGACTAGTCTAGAGGAGCTTTCCGGTAAGCCAAGTCTGAGGGGGAGAGTCTCCTGTTGGAGATGTGATATTATTGAACCAGATCCCAAGAGGGCTGGACCCATTGTGCCCTCAACTTCAATGAGCCATCATATATGCCCAGTTGCCTGACCTAATACATCCCAATGTGATTTCAGGGCTCTCAGATGCAAATTCTTTGAAGCAGGGATCTTTTCTTATGTCCACAAGTGCCATACAGTCCTTAAATACAATTGAAACATTGCCTGTCTTACTTGCACACATTACTTTGTTGTTGCATAATCAATAATCCTACTTAACAAGCATTTAACTAAATAATTTTTTTAACTCCAGTTAAGTTTTTGGGAGAAATTTTCTTTAAAAGGTATCAGATGTTATAGCTAAGTAATTTAGAATAATAAAATTACAGATACAATTCCCTTTTTAAAAATAATAGCTCAAAAGCATTTATCAAATACAAATAAAAAATTGGTATATTTCGAGTTTAAGTTTTCATTCAATATTGAATGAAACTCAAGATATAATTTAAGAAATAATGACATGTATTAATCTTTCACTTATGTTGAATATGTGTGTAAGTAAAATGGTTGTTGCCTAGGCACACGGACTATCGTCTAGGCTACTGCTTGTGTTATTTTTTCTTTTTGCAGTATATTTCCATGAACCTTTCACTGTAGCTGAACTTGGTGAGTCTAAAAGGTAACAGCACAATCTCAGTCAGAGGGATAAAGGAAACAAGTTGTGGTGTTTAACTGAAAAGGTAACAAAGGCATGAAAAACTCCCTTAGATTTTGCATGCTTAGTTAGATGCACAAAAAAGTAGTATTGGAACTAAACGTGCATAGACTAACAGATTCCTGACAAACTGCATGAAAATACATTTGTCTTGTCCTTGTTCAAGAATAGAAAGGCTTTTGGAAGGTTTCGTCTCAGCAACGAAGCAGCAGCTACTTAAACAGAAGCAGATTTCTGAAGCTTCTTAACAACTCTCACTGGTGACTTGTTACATCCTACCACACGTCCCTGCAGGTCCAGTACTCTGACAGGCAGTATGAAAAGATTTTCTAATGGGGCCATTGGCTGTCAGAAGCCACCAGCTGGCCTGCCAGGGCTTTGCAATTGCACGGGCCAGCTGACAGTCTGGGTGTTGCTGACCATGCTGAGCAGCGTGCCACCCAGCTGCTGTGTGGTCACGTCCATCTGGAGATCTCCAGCCAGACAAATCTCTACGCCTGTCAGATCTCTTCAGCAAGCCTTGTTATGTAAATTCAATTACTCAAGTGTGCCCTATTACTGCTGGCTAACTGCTCCTAGAACCAATCTCATACTGACAGTCCGTTCACAGTTTTACTCACTAAAAGTACCTCATTTATTCTTGCTCAGCTATTCCCTTGTATCATTAAAGCAGAACAGCCAAAGTCCATAGTACTGTAACCTCTCTGCAGTGGGCTACTGTTCTTTGCAAAGAGCTTGGAGAGGTTAATTAAAAAAACCCTTCTAATCAACGTGATCTTGTTAAAGCCACAATATCTACACAATTTCACTACCAAAAATGTGAATTTTAGAACTTTGAACAGAAGTCATGCTAGTCTGACAAGCGATTTTAAAAGCATGAAACAAAATAATCAGGATGTTAGTGAACTATATTTTGGATACTCACCTCATCTAAAGAGATCTCTGTAAAGAAAACAAGATCTTTTAGTCAGACATTGTACACCATAGTGATGTTCAGATTTGCTTAATTAATGCTGTTTCAGCCATCGCCTTACATTTCCCTAACACATTAAAACACTGGATCCAATTTACCAACAATCTTTTAGCTGGTCATGTTTGCCTGGTGAGGAGACATACAAAAAAGTTTATTCAGGGATGTTACCATGCAAATACAGTGATAATTATATATAAAAAGGTATCTGGCCAAGATTTAGAAAGTATGAGTTAAATGACAAGCATTTTGAGTTGATTCCCACAGCATATCAATAGAATTTCCTACATACAAAGTCATTTTTAAAGTACATTTATTTATACTTTGAAAAATAATTTGGCATGGCCACACAAAACAAAGCCAAAGAAGAGAATTTTAGTAAGTAGAAAAAGCTACTGTAACTGCCTGTGTCTTGTACATATATGCTAAATTTAAAGTGTATCTGATGTCTGTAGCCAACAAGCCAAAATAAAAGATCACACTTCAGCTATTTGTAGATCTTTGTCTGGATTCAAGAATACAAATTAAATAGTATCAAGTATTTTACAATATGGTTATTTATACATATGGACGTGCACTGTGTTTTACAGAATAAGTAAGCTAAATATCTTACAACCCAATTGAGATAATGCAACAAAGGACAACAAGCCCAGTTAGCCTAGTTTACTCCACTTTTACAGCTCTGAAATTGCCTTTCTATATGGGAACACTCATCTATCTTATTAGCATCAGTCTTACTTTATAAATATTAGGTGAGTTGGAAGGTTGGCTGAAAGGGGAAAGCATTAGAAAGATCAGAAAAGGAGAATTCAAATGGTGCATAGAATCAAGGAGGATATAATTGTAAGATAGGGAAAAATCTTCAAAATTAAAGTTAGAAATAGAAAATACATCCTTTTCACGGTTGTATCAGAAAAGGCACCTTTTGTGTAAGAATTTATGAAAGTGATAGAACAAACGACTTGCTGATTCTAAAAGAGCTCTCTATATTGGCTCACCATAAGCAAAGCACTTAAGTATGTTTTAGCGTCAATGGGATTTTAAAGCCAATGAGACTTAAGCACATGCTTAAGTGCGTTACTGAATCAGGGCCTTAGTTAACGAAGGCAACACAAGAAAGGGAGATGGACTGCTGAAGAAAGGGCTTGTAGGGTGGGGAGGAATGGAAATGTACATTATTACAACATCTGTTTTTGATGTAGCAACACTGATGTTAAAGAAACATTAGGAGCCGCGGCCCTATTGATGTTTGGAGTTTTGCCATTGGCTTCAAATGGGAGTAGGATGTGTGGGGAATTACCCTTCCTCCGCATGCCCTCTTTTTTAATAAATGTTCTCATTTAAGTTTATCTGTCATATTGCAACTTCTAGGAAAGATTGGGACAGTCTATATAAAAATCTAATATTTATAATCCAACACACACAAAGTTTCTACCCACCACAAATGCAGTTAAGCAACAGTAAAGTTAACATACCGGTGAAATTCCATTTTACAAATTATGCTGAATGCTTTTCAAACAAAATAACGTAATAGCTAATATGATCTTGTCAACAACATCAAACGTTGCCACCAGTCATTTATGGTTAACAAAACAAGGTAAGCTTTATCTTAAAAGTTAAACAAAACAAAAGTTATTGTTATGTAGGTTCATATTATTATTATACTGAACCTCTATAGCATTGCTTTCTATCTCATAATTAAGTGGCCATAGTATTTTTGCCAAGTCAATCGCTATCCAAAAAAATGGACGCTATTGAAACAGTACTACCCACATCTCTCTAGCACGAGTTTGAAAATAGATATGGTCAAATTTTATTGAAATATATGAACTAGTCTGTTTAACTGGGAAGTATTTGAAAGTGGATATTAATACAACTGTTTTTACAGCCCAATATTGATTCTGTTGAAGTGAATGAGTTGCTAGTTTGACTTTCTATACTCCTTAGTCACAACAGGTTCTATTACGCCTCATAACCACTATCCCTAGTTAGTGACAGAGCACAGCCAAACTGCACCGCTTTATAAGTAATTTCCAGAGGAATTCCGACTCACGGAGGCAAAATAAATCCCACAGGTGCTTTGGTAGCTGTTGGAGCATTCCTCTGGGGAGTGGGGAGCCAGCCCCAGTGAATCTATCCAGTTCTTCTTGCTGGTGCTTAAAGGAAGCAGGACCCAATCCCATCCCGTCCAGCTCTGGGACACCATTCAGGAGAAATCACGTGATTGTATTTCTGAGAGTCCAAGGACTGGGCTGCACGTGCCTGCTGGACAGGAATATGTAGGGGGGAGTTGGGGAGGGGAAAGACTTCTTGCACCTTACATATTCTTGTAATACGGGAGGCACAATCTGGTTTATAATAGCATCAGAAGTTTGAAGAGTATTTCTGGGTGATGTTCTAGCACATTTCAGGCGACTGCAAAACTACATGTTGTTTGAGCATCAGTTACAGCTGCTGGTCTGTAATCGGTTAAAAAAACCTCTTGTGAAAAATAGGCAAGAGTCACAAATGTGGAGTAAAAACATTTCAAAAGTCAAAGGTCACACAAGTCCTTGAATTTCCAGTATTACAAAGTACTATATCACTTAAGTAACAGTTTAAAACTATTTAAAAGCAATATCCCAATTCTCAGAATATCCCAGAGAAATCATGGAATCCATACATGGAATACTCATGACAAGTCACTAACCTTAATTATGTAAATTTCTGCTCTGAAGCCTCACAGGAAACCTAGGTTTCAAAATTAACAGTTCTCTATCTTCTAATTAAAACTGATTCAGCTGCTTATTATTATTATCCACATACCCATATCCAAAAATCCCAGTCACGTGGAAGTTTATATCCCTCTAATTTAAAATAAATAAATAAATCTAATACTAATGTAATATCTAATGTAACTGACAATGTTCTTATTAGCTAAATACATGTTTAATCCTTTAACTCTACTAAACTCTTGGCCTCAAAGACAACTTTTGGCATTGAGTTCCATGGGCTAATCATTCATTGCATTTGTTTAAAAAAAAGCGAGTATCCTAATTTTAAATTTGTTGCCTTTCTGTTTCATTGAACATCCCTTTGTTCTCTATACCAAAAAGACAAGGCAAATCAAGGAGTGAATTATTTACCTTCTCTACACCATAGTTTTGTATACCTCTGTCATGTTACCTCTTATTCATCTCCTCATTAAAAGTCCACATTTTCAGCCTCTTTTTCTATGAAGTCTTTCCAAGCCTCTAATAATTTTGCTTACTTAGTTCTGTATCCCCTCCATTTCAGCTACATCAATTTAGAGGTAGTGTGACCAGAATTAAACATAATAGTATAGGGGGGACACACCCCTGATTTGTATAGTGATGGTAGTAGTAGTATTTTCTATCCCATTCCTCATGCACACTAATATTGTTTGTTTGAATGCTACAGCACTTTGAGTAGTGGTTTTCACTGAACTTGTACAAAATGATGCACACAGGCAGCCCCTCACTTACCTGGAACCAGCAATATGTAGGAGTCATTCAAATAATTCTAATATATATTACTTTGTATTTATCAACACTAAACTTCATCTGACATCATGCTGCTTAACAACCTAGCTTTGTTATGTCTGCCTGAAGCTCTTCATAGTCTGCTCTAATCTTGAGTAATCTGAATAACATTGGGTCATTCACATGAGTTGCCACCTAACTGTTTGCCTCTTTTGGTGGAATTCTTTGTTTTGCAGGAGTCCTGGGTATCGTCTTACTGGCAGCCTTTCAGCAGGCGCTGCATCCTTTCCCTTTTGCAAGAATTCACTCTGGCTGCCCTCCCTTCCATTATTCCAGCCATTCACTGCTGGGATTCAGGATTTCTCTCTTCCCTGATGTTGAATTACTGGACATGAGGGCTCCTTTTCACTGAAGCATGCTCCCTGAATGGCAGCTGGGATCTTATCAGAAAGCTGTCTTAGTGAAACTGCTGGTCTCTCCTGCATTCTAGGTAACCACTGCCTCACAGACCCTGGGAAGTAAGAGTAGAAACCATTCAAATCCAAACTCCATATTAAGGCAGACAAAATTAAAATGGGAGGGTAAAAATCCACACAGAATGGGATTTAACTCTTTAGGGCTTTTGAAATGACAAAGTTGTGTGGGTCCAAAAAATGGCAATTCCCCCAATTCAACGAAGTTGTTTATCGATGATCTCGTCCATTTAATTCCAATCAGAATGAAAACAGAAGAAAGATGATAAAAACTAAAATGGAGAGTGTAGAGTCTAGTTGCCCATCCTTTTCAGTTTATAAGGATAAGAATTGTGTAAAATTATTGATATAGTGCAAGAAAGCTAATGCCTACTTTGAAATCCCTTCTTTTAGAGTATGCATAATACATTAATACTAGAGTCCCAAAGGTCATCATTATCGGGTGATTATCAGGTTCTTTGAAAACTGAAATGGTCAGGTCAGAAACAGAATGGTGTCTATGTTAAGTGTTTGTAACACTTCTAAAAAAACTACGGAGAGTAATTTATTCTACATGAAAACAACAGATGGGAACAGTTATTTCCAAATTGCAAGCTTCCATTCAGCACATACTAAAACACAAACATAGCTAATTCACTATATACTATCAACTCTGCACCAAACAAAAGGACACTTAATAGAACTTTTCAAAACACCAACTGTAATTCTAGCACCTTTGAAAGAAACAGAATCTATGCTTTGCAGAACTAGGCAAGGCCTGTTTCAACAGGACCTCAACATCACGGCCACCTACTAAAAAGTACTTACGGCTGCAACGAATTTAAATAGTGTAAAAATTCTAAACAACTATTAAAGAAACCCTACAGCTCACAATATCTACCTTTAAAACATGTGCAAAGGAAAAGAGTTTCATGATTAGCAAACCTCTGACATCCCCCAAAATATGGTAAGGAAAAACTGGTGATTAGGTCATAAATAACAACTGAAAGACAAAGTCTTGAACTTAAGAAAGCTGCAACCCTCTTTTCTTAATAACGTCTCCTTCAACATTGCACAAAATGAACAATTAGAAAAATGATTATAGGACTTTGCCCTATATATATTTCTGCAGAATTGTTTAGGGGCAGTTATTTTTTAGTACAGTGTTTCAATCAAACCAATCCAGAATTGCCACAACCATGTTCTATTGATGCTTAGCTGGCTGGACAGCAGTGCACATCTTTTAAATCTTTGTGATTTTCAGTTTTATTGTTAAGTAGATCAAACCAGATTTCCACTTTGAGGACATTACTGTCATAATCTATCTGTCAAATCCCTCTGAAATCTCCTTCAGTTGCTTTGGTAAATTAGTGCCTTCGTGCATAAAAATGCATGCTATATTTTTTATCAAAGTACCCATGCTTAGTATAAGCGTCAACATTGTTAGGATACTTGGATGGAAATACAGAGCCACAAATATTTTTGAGTTCCACTGAGTGTCACTGTGACATTGGCATATAAATTTCCACTCTTCTGGTCAGTTAGTCACAAGGTTGATATTAGCTGCAGAAAAATGGTCGACCTTTCACAATATGCTTTTAGGACTGAGTTAGACAGAGTTACTTTCTCAAAAAGGATTAACGAACATGGTTCTGACCATGCATATGAATGAAGCTTAGGGTGACTAACCCTGGGAAGTTCTCTCATCTTTAATTTTATTTTTGTTTTCTGAGCAAATAGCAAAGACATCCTGGTCATGTTTTTCTGTGCATTCTTGGAGGGGGCCTTCAGAAACTCAGGCAGAATATTCTGGAATTTTCTCTTCAGTTGTAGAATCAATAGCATTCAGTAGAAACACTTGTAGGCATTATTGGTTCACTTATGATTTCTGACAAGCCACCTTGTGTATTAAGGTCAATGTTCCATCTTAATTTTTCTATGCCTCCTTCACGCAGCATCTAGTATTGTACTGGCAAGTTTAAATCTGCCTGAAGAAGTGCTAAATTGTGGTGGAGCAGTTATGCGTCTTTGGATGTGCAAAGACATGAGCAGTAGAATTTTGCACAGGCTAGAACCTGGGTAGCTGGACTTTGGAGTGGGGGACTGTAAGAAAGGGAGTTGCAATATCACAGGCAAAAGAAGAAGATGACAAGCTGTGGAGGTGGTGATAGGCCGATTTACAAACATGGGAGTTTGAGGAGGAGAGTCCAAAGTCAAAGAGTACGTCACAAGAGGCAGATAAAAGACCTGAGTACAGAAGGGAAAGAAATTTATATTTGAGGCCTGAGGAGAGCAAGGGGAGAGATTTATATTTGAGGATGTTTCTCTCGCGTAAGAGAAGCCCATTTGTTTGAAACACTTAACTGAAGGAAACTGAAATCAAGCCATATGTTTATTTGGTTAAGGAAGGTAAGAGTAGGTGGATGGAGGAGATGGGGGGGTGCTGTCATTACAGAGGTCACAAGATAGATACAATTAACCATCAGACTGGAAGTGGTAACAGATAAGATAAGATAACCAAAAGGGAGCAGGTAAGTGGGGGAAGGGGAATAAAAGAGCCAAGTACTGGAGAATTTTAACCTTGCAGAATGTGACAGAGGAAAAGTTTTAGTCATAGCTCTCAATCATCCCAGGTAGACCATCCTCCTGATCCTCTATGTGGTGACTTTAAAGCTTTCTGTATCAGAGGTTACTAGCTCCTCTGCGCACCCTGGCTTCCTCCTCTGCTTATGCACAGCCCACTGGATAGTAGGATTCCAAGTGAAACTAAGTGTTGGTAAGTTCATCTTTGCTTCAAAGCCACCAACACAGTATTAAATGTACTGCCATTCAGCAAGAATCTTTTTAAATTTCCACTCTGTGGATAGGACAATGGGCCATGGAGCACTGAAGTAGGGAAGTGTAACGGGGCATCCACCCCACATTGGCAGAGAAAGGGCCCTAACGCGGCTGTGCAGGAAGCAGCCAATTAGAGAGGCTGTGAGGAGCAGCCAATCAGGTCCCATCAGATCCATATAAAAGGAGCTGCAGGGCAAAGCAGGGTCAGTTGCTGTAGGGAGCCCATGGGAGAGAACAGGGCTGCAGGAAGGTAGCCATCCTGGACAGGGCAGCTGCTAGCAGAGACTGGGGAGCTAGAGAGAGCTCCTGGATGGCTTCTGGGACTTGCAGATATGAGGTCCTGATAGGAGGGTGAAGATGATGTTCAGTCCATGGAGAAGTGGCCCAGAAAATGGAAACAGCACTGGTGGAGAAGTTCAGGTAAGATAGCAGGAGGCTTGCTACCTACAAGTTCCCTGGGCCAGGACCCTAAATAGTGGGCAGGCCTGGTCCAGTCCCTCATCCCCCACCCCCACCACTGGGGAAGTGGCTGGACTGGGAGATACTCCCTCCCCCCAGAAGGGGGAGAACATAGATAGCAGGCTGAGCCATGAAGAGGATGCTGTGGTTTCTGAGGTTGCAAGAGGAGCTGCAGGTAGATGGAGTAATGGTGGGCAAACCATGGACAAGTGGGGTGTTGGCCTTGAGCTAATGCTCGGATTATCAGCAGGAGGTGTCAGTCTGATGGTAAGTGGGGCACCTTGTGACAGGAAGCAACTAAGTGAAAAAGCAGAAGGTGTCACTAAATACTTGACAATTCTCTGCTACCTTCCCCAAAGTTCCACTCAGATAGGTGTGGCATAAGAGTTTTTAGGGCTATCACCATGATATTGAAGCTCTCTCTTTCTGTTACTCTAATTGTCAGTGCTCTGTCCAGCTAAGCGATTGTTTGAGTACCTGCTCTTGCTATATCAGCTAATTGGTCTGTTTAAAATAATTGCTCCCTATGGCCAGGTAGGGTGCTCTGATTACTGCGGCAAGAGCAGATGCAGAGTATCTGCAAAGTAAGCAGTTCTCCCACATCGCTGCCAAAGTCAAAGAATGAATCAGAAAACGGATGGGAAGGAATAGAAATGTAAATCAAAGACAAAAATTCAAATGTCCCTCTATCATCAAGCGAATCTTTCCTTAAGCCTGTGTTTGGAACTTGAAAGTTCTGACCTTAGTGGTAATGTGGAATTATTGTCAGAAAGAGGAGTGATTTGACAGGCAGGAGAATTACTAGAGAAGCCAATTTTAGCTAGGGATGTGACCTGGGTAATGGAATGAGCCACACTGGAAAAAGCTGCACCGAGGAAAGTAAAAATAAAAAAGAGTGATCCATAACCACTATGATAAGTGTCTTCCATGTGATTAATAAAGTGTTTTCGGTGCTACAGCCAACCTGAAAATCCTGCTTATCTATAAACCATCAGACACCAAAGCCTCTACAAGCAATAGAGATGTTTTTTTGACATGCTGATGAAGTACATAAGACTGCTCATCTTGGGAAGCTTCAACAGCTATGCAAAGCAGTGGCCCAGAACTGCCAGTTCAAACTCTTCATCATGAGTTTCTCACAGTTCTCACATTACTCACACATACAGCTGGCCATACTCTGGACCAGTTCTTGGGCAGGGCATGAACATAAACTTAAGAACTGCTCCCCCTTGACCCAAAACCTGGTCAGATCACTTCCCCTCCTTCTTGTCAGAAATACCCATCACCACCAACAAAAAACAGAAGAAAATCAACAACCCACCTCTCTTGCCATAAAGGCAAGAAAAAGCCCATCTCCATGATCTACACCTTAGAAACTCTTGAGCCCTGTCAAAGTTAATTTTGAACTTACAGAAAACTCTGATTCTTTGGTCTCTTAAATGGTGAATGAGGCACTAGCCATTAGTCAAGGAGTGGCTGTACAGACACTAATATCAAAATCTTCATTCCACCATACTCCTCTCTCACATGTTATTCAACTTCTACATCAAGCTAAACATGGGCTGATGTGCCAGAAGTACATAGATGTCACTCAGCTACAATTGCTTTGTATCAGGCATAAATAATAACCCCTTCTTCTCAAAGCTTAATAAAACAGTCAGTACCTAAATAAAGGGCAGCTGGCTAAAGCTATATTCAGGCAAGACTGAGATGATGCTGATAGGAAGAGGGAAATGATTTGAAAAACCTGCCCTCTAAAATGGAGGATGTTATAAAAGAGATTGTTGTCAGTCTACAGCCATGGGGGTCCTTTTGGACTCTTCAATGCCGTTAAATGCCCATGTAACTACAGTGGCAAAACATACTCACTTCCATATGTGAGTAGCCAGAGGTTTGCAAGACTGCCTGTTGGGCTCATACTTGAACAGTGATTCATGTTTCTATGTACTCCAGAGGTTAGGTTTCATTATTATAACGCATACCCAGATTTGAAGCCACACCCTTTGGGGGGAAAAAAAAGCTCTAGCTGGTACCAAAACATAGCCTACCGATGTACCAACACTTCACTGTGAACGCACCACCCTAGTGCTCTGCTAGGCCTGGTCTATGCTGATAACGTAGGTCAACGAAACACGGCTTCCAGCAACCACAAAGTAAGCTTCTCCACTAGCATGTCAGTTCCGCTGACCTAAATCGTGGTAAAACTCGACTTAACAAAACCACTTCCACAAGCAGTGTAGCACTGAAGTCGAATTGTATGGGTCGAATGAACAGCAGTGTAGGCAGAGCGCAATGTAAATCAACACCACTGGCCTCCGGGAGGTATCCCATAATGCTCTGCTGTGACCACTCTGGACAATTGCACTCTGCTGCGCCATAGTCACGTAAACAGCTCCTCCCCTCAAGCTTCTGGAAATTCTGAATTCCCATTTCATGTTAGGTCAGTGTGGAGAGAGCTTGCCAGCAGGACTGATCATAGCGACTGCATGCCCCAAATGCACTCCAGCCTGGAGTCGACCTGAGGTCTTGGATCTCATTGGTCTGTGGAGCAAAGAGTCTGTTCAGCTCCGAGCCAGCAAATGAAATTTGGATATCTACAAAAAGATATCATGTGGCATGTTGGAGAAGGGGCACAACAGGACACGCAGCAGTGCCACGTTAAGATCAAAGAGCTGAGGTAGGCACATCAGAAAACTAGGGAAGCTAACAGTTGTTTTGGTTTGTTGCCTAAAACATGCCACTTTTACAAGAAGCTGCATGCAATTCTTGGTGGAGATCCCACCACTATGCCACCATGCAGCGTAGATACCTCTGAGGAATCTGAGGTCAGGATGAATGATGATGAGTCTGTGGAGGAGGAGGATGAGAACAGGGGTCAGGAGAGTGGGGTATCCCTACTCCCTGAAAGCCAGGACCTGTTTGCTACACAGGAACCACCCAGCTGGATGCAGGAAACCGTGACTGACCGGAATACCGTGGAATGCACATGGTGAGTATATACTGCAAATTTAATTTCTTTGGTTATATCCCCAGTCCAGATTCTTGTACCAGTGAAAAAAGTGTTGTGTGTGGTAGCAGGTCTGTGTTTCCCCATAGTTGGTGTGCTTAAGCATAGGGTTCACCCAAGAAAAGATTATTTATGTGCACAGAGATGCTCCGAGAATCCTCCATGGATACCTCCAGGAAGCTTTCATGTAGGTACTCTGCAATCCTTTGCAGAAGGTTTCTTGGGAGGGCAGCCTTATTTCTTCCACCACAATAGGACACTTTCCCCTGCCACTCTGTTATTAATTCTGCAGCCATCATCACAGAACACAGCATATCAGCATAAGGGCCAGGTCTGTAACTGGATGCTTGCAGCAAATCCTCCCTTTCCACCTGTGTGACCCTCAGCAGACTGATATCCCTCATGGTCACCTAGGGAAGATGGCACACATTTATATTACCCGTCCAAGAAATTTTTTTTAAAGTGCTATTCCACAGCTATGGATGGTTTCTTGGGTCAGTACACTGCAAGTTCCTAAACAGGATGTTGTTGCTATGGGCCTCCGGCATCTGCCATGTAAGGGGACAGCCAACGGGTGCAGGTTTTTTAAAATCGAGTCACTTAACCCTTACCCCCCCCACACCCTTTTTACTGCCTTTTAAAAACCTGTTTTGGGAAGGACGATGGGAGCCCCACAACCATGCTGCTCTGAGAAGCATGGCCACCAGCCCTCTGACTTAACATGGCTGAATCAGCACTCCAAACCCTGCAATAGAGAAACAACGGTATGTGGTTTTAGCCTTGCCTTGGGAATGCACAGGGGAGTTCATTTTACATTGTAACATTGCTTTTCGTCCATGGGACAAGTTAACAATGGGTACCTTGTGCTTTGCTTTCCTTTCAGTGGACAGCATGGCCTTCAGCACCTGTCTAATACTCCTGCTGAGCGCCTGTCACACATAAGACGGAAAAAAAAATTCGGGATGACATGTTCAATGAGATAATAAACGCCTCCACAGCTGTTGACACAGAGCTAAGGACATGAAGGATTTCAACAACAGAGAAACTAAAGATGGACATGGATAACAGCAAGGCAGCCCAGGAGCATGAGCATTCAATGCAGGATGAGATGCAGCGTATAACGTGGGATCAGACAGACAAGTTGAGGTGTCTGCTTGAGTTTCAGGAAGCTCAACGACAGGAGAGACTCCCCCTGCAGCTCCTGCAAAACTGTAAGCTAATGCACACTTTCGTAGCCTCCACCCTTCAGTCTAGGAGGTTGCATAGGGAGCACTATGTGCTCCACTCGTCACTGGTTGAGGGGAACAGAAAGATGTGACAGACGCTTTAAGGAGTGGAAATGTGTACTACTGTCATGTGTGCACTGCCAAAATGGGCTCTGTATCCCCTCTCAGCCCCCATACTATGCATCTGGAATGTTAAATTATCTTCTTTTCCACCCCTGTGTTAAGGATCACCAACAAAAAAGTACTGCTTTACAGTTCATTACTCTATTTCTTGAGAGAAAGAGTAACCAGTTGGGGAAGGCAGGGGCAGAGGAAGGCACCATATGG
Source organism: Mesoclemmys tuberculata (assembly GCA_007922155.1). Lineage (NCBI taxonomy): Eukaryota > Metazoa > Chordata > Testudines > Chelidae > Mesoclemmys > Mesoclemmys tuberculata. The sequence goes on from ML675603.1 coordinate 56,409,308, forward strand.
GTGGGGGATGGGTAGGGGATGCAAACTGAAAGCACAGTATAGATAAGCGATGCACATTATTGTTGTCTTGTTGCAAAAGGGGTTTTTCAATGCTTCCCTGTGGCACAGCACTCCACCATTGGCTCTCAGTGTTGCAGTTGCATCTGGCTGCTCAAAATTTCCAAATGAGAACTTCTCCACCTTCATCTCACAGACATTATGGAGCACACAGAGGGCAGAGAGAACTATAGGGATGTTTCTTTCACTGAGGTCTAGTTTAGTGAGCAAACTGCGCCAGCGCACCTTTAAATGTCCAAACCCACATTCCAACATTCTGCACTTGCTGAGCCTATTCTTGAAACACTCCTTCTTGCTGTCCAGGTGCCTGCTGAAGGGCTTCAATAGCCAGGGGAGCAAGGGGTAGGCAAGAGCCCCCAGGATCACTACTGGCATTTCAACATCCCCAATATTTATTTTTTGGTCAGGGAAGAAAATGTCTGCCTGCATCTTTTTAACGGACCTGAGTTCCTAAAGATGAGCGCATCATGCACCTTTCCAGACCACTCTACAATATTATCAGTGAAGCATCCCCGTGATCCACAACGGCATGTAACACCTTTGAGAAGTAACTCTTTCAATGTATATACTCTGTGACAAGGTGGTCTCGCGCTAAGATAGGGATGTGCATGCCATCTATCACCGCCCCTCCCCCTGCCCACACACACAGAGTTTGGGAACCCCACAGCTGAAATGCCTTCCACTATGTCCTGCACATTTCCCAAAGTCACTAACCTTCTTAGAAGTCTATTAATGGCCTGGCACACTTGTATCACAGCTGCTCCCATAGTGGATTTACTGTTTCTGAATTGATTCCCAACTGATTGGTAGCAGTCTGGCATTGCCAGCTTCCACAGAGGGATGGCCACTCGCTTTTCCACTGTCAGAGCTGGTCTCAAGTGAGTATTCATACATTTCAGGGCTGGGGAGAGCTCTCCGCAAAGTTCCAAGAAAGTGGCCTTTTGCATACGGAAGTTCTGCAGCCACTGCTTATCATCCCACACCTTCAGAACTATGCAATCCCACTTGTCAGTGCTTGTTTCTGGGATGAGAAGCAGTGCTCCACTGACTGCAGATGGTGCGTGACAGCCTGCAACAAACGGGAATTGTTTCATTCTATGGCTTGTAGCAAGGCAGCTTCAGTAACATCACAATTTTCAGGGCTGCAGTTCCTGTCTCAGCCCTGAAAATACTGCAGAATAAGTTGTGAGGTATTTGTGAATCTCATAATAGTGCAGGGCTGAGCAGGCTACATTTCTCTCAGGCAATGGCGCACGTGCAGCAGAGACTGAAGGTTTTGAAAAACTGGCACGAAAAGGCAATCGTCTGTTTGTCTGTACTGGGACAAGGGGGGGGGGAAGGAAGGATGTTGCATCATGGGAGGATGACGACCTTCCCAAGCACACCTGCAGGTAGCTGCACTGTGGGATACCTATTCACAGCGCACTGCTTTTATTGTCAATGTAAGTGTGGATGGTGAGGATGCAATCTTCTGACACAATGAGAGTAGTGTGATCATGCTCCTCTGACTTCTGCAGCTTGGTGGGTGAAGGTCAATTTAAATTAAATTGACTTCACTCTGCAGTGCAGACATATCCCTAAGTTGCACTACCCCCCCCTTTCCCCTATTGATTAGAATCCATTTCAAGGTCTTTGTCCTGATATAGTTACAACCGTTTGTGGAAATGGACCTATCTACTCAAGCGATTGGTTCACCGTCCATGCCTGCCATCTTCAAATAATATGTTGCGCTGAAACAACGAAATCATTAACAATAAGTGCACAAATGGGAGTAGGTGCACAAGTGTGTGAGACAGAAGTTTCACAGGAGACAGTCCTAAATTATGGAATTCAATCCCATATGGAAATAAGAATGATCACTAACTTTACCACATTTAGAACTCAAATATGTTTAGTATATTACAGTATATTTCTCACATACCCTAATACAAACCTAAAACCCTATAAACTAATCAAGCTATTTTTCCTACAAATGGGAAAGGAGACAGTTGCTATTTATATTATTAAATACTTGAGAGATGCTCAGATATTAAGGTGACGGAGAGAAAGAGAATAAGCATGCACATAATGATGGTCATCACTATAATTCAAGATTAAGGGATTTATGGTTTATGCATCTGTTCAGTCAGAACAGAACACGTCTGACCTGAGGCAAAATATGTTGCTCCAGCAGGTAAGGTTGATACCATGGATGAGATGGTTGCTGTAGATACTGGCTCTTTGTTTTATTTGTTATGCCAGCCTATTTTCAGAAAGCTCCACTTCATCATTTGTCACCAGTTCAGTCAATCAACAACTATAAATTTTAATGCTCTGGGCCACTGCCACTATTACACAGATTAAGCACTCTTGGGACAATATTTCCACCAAGTTCATGACAAATTCACTGCTTTCATGTGTACTTCCCCTCTACTCAGGTAATACAATTATTTCACAAGATGCAATTTCAGCAGCTTGCCTCCATTCTAGTGAGTAACTCACACCAGAACAGTGTTATAAGTTATTTTATCTTGCCACTTTACAACTGTGAGTGACCAAAGAGGTCTTATATGAGAGTTATCTAACACTTGCATATTATATTGGTAGCAAACCTGTGGCTTTTCAGCATATAATTGGGTACACTGTACAGTTTGATCTTATGTTGTTTCCATGTGAAAGTCAAATACACAGCTAGCTTTATGGATACAGAATCATAGAAGTGTAGGACTGGAAGGGACCTTGAGGTCCTCCAGTCCAATCTGCTGCACTCAAGGCAGGACTACTTAACAACTAGACCAATCCTGAGACGTTTGTCTAACTTGTTCCTAAAAACCTCCAATGACAGATTCCACAACCTCCCTAGTCAGTTTGCTCCAGAGCTTACCTACCTGGACAGAATTTTTTTTCTAATGTCCAACCAGACCTCCCTGGCTGCAATTTAAGCCCATTGCTTCTTGTCCTATGGTCAGAGGTTAACAAGAACAATTTTTCAATCTACTACTTGTAACAACCTTTTATGTACTTGAAAACCATTATATCTCCCCTCCCCCTCAGTCTTCTCTTCTCCAGACTAAACAAACAATATTTTTCATCTTTCTTTACAGGTCATGTTTTCTACACCTTTAATCATATTTTTTTGCTCTCCACTGGACTTTCTCCAATTTGTCCATATTTTTCCTGAAATGCAGCACCCAGAACTGGATACGATATTCCAGCCAAGATCTTATCAGCGCAGAGTTGAGCAGAGGAGTTGCTCCTCATACCTTACTTACAATGCTTCCACTAATACATCCCAGAATGATGTAATTTCCCCCAGTTGTCCTTATTCCTCTTTTTATAGATTGGCATTATATTTGCCCTCTTCCAGTATTCTGGAATCACTCCAGTCTTCCATGAATTTTTTAAAAGAATTGCTAATGGCTCAGACATTGCCTCAGTCAGCTCCTTGAGTATTCTAGGATGTATTTCTTCAGGCTCTGCCAACTTGAAGACATCTAACTTGTCTAAGTAATTTTTAACTTGTTCTTTTCCTGTTTTAGCCTCAGATCCTGCCTCATGTTCACTGGCATTCACTATGTTAGATGTCCAACAAACAAAAAAATGTCATTTAGCACTTCCACCATTTCCATATTTTCTGTTATCGTCTTACCTCTCTCATTGAGTAATGGACCTACCCTGTCCTTGGTCCTCCTCTTGCTTGTAATGGATTTGTAGAAGGTTTCTTGTTACCCTTTACTGTCTCTAGCTAGTTTCATCTAATTTTGTCCCTACATACTTGTGTTGTTTGTTTATATTCATCCTTTGTAATTTGACCAAGTTTCTACTTTTTGTAAGACTATTTGAGTTTCAGATAAATGAAGATTTCCTAGTTAGGAAGTATGTCAAGAGATCATCCTGGTTTATCATCATACGCAGTGGGATAGTTTGCTCTTGTGCCCTTAATAATGTCCCTTTGAAAAACTGCCAACTCTCTCAAACCGTTTTCCCCTTTAGACTTGCTTCCCATGGAATCTTATCTACCAACTCCCTGAGTTTGCTAGTGTCTGCCTTCTTGAAATCCAGTATCTTTATTCTGCTGTTTTCCTTCTTATCATTCCTTAGAATCATGAACGCTATCATTTCTTGATATCTTTCACACAAGCTGCTTTCCACTTTCAAATTCTCAACCAGTTCCTCCCTTTTTATCAATATCAAATCTAGACCAGTCTCTCCTTTAGTTGCTTTCTCCATCTTCTGAAATAAAAAATTGTCTCCCATGCACTCCAAGAATTTGTTGGATAATCTATGTCCTGCTGTATTATTTTCCCAACAGATATCTGGGTAGTTGAAGTCCCCATCACCATCAAGTCCTGTGCTTTGGATGATTTTGTTAGCTGTTTAAAAAAACAATTATCCAACTCCTCTTTCAGGTAAGGTAGTCTATAGTAGACCCCTACCATGACATCATTCTTGCTTTTGTGCCCCTTTTATTTTTATCCAGAGACTTTCAAAAAATCCATCTCCTATTTCCATCTCAATCTTAGTCTACGTATCTTAACATGCTCAAAGAGGATCACTTGAAGTGTCCTCTCACGGTAGGAAAATCTGATCACTGTGCCACTGATCCTAATATATGGGCCAACATATTGATAGTCCTCCCGTGTGAATGGGCACCAAGCTGTTGTGATTGGATCAAACCACTGAATCCCACAAGTTCAGAGACTCAGGATGTTTAAGTAGAGACTGTTCATTGTTCATAATTCTGAATCTCTTATGTGCAGACCTTGTCAGACACCCATCTTGGGCCCTGGGTCCTGCATTCTGGCCACCTACACCTTGGAAGCAGTGCCTCAGCTTACATCACCTGTGTGTGTCAAGGCAAATACTTCTATCCCATATATTTGTACAGTAAATAGCCCAATAAAACCCAAGAAACAACATTCACAAAGCATCACAGAGCAGTTTCAAATCGGTCACATATCTTCACCCTTCAGATCACAGGATGCGTATACCTGGGAAAAGTCTGAGTGAACTCATAAGAGGAACTTCAGATAGGTAGTCACATTTCAGAGAAGGGCATGTTTTCAGGCCCTCCTCTATAAGACACTAGCCCACTCCACTCAAAGTGTTGCTCAATCACCATATGCTTGAAAATGATTCTGGCAAACATGGCTGACTTGCCACGGTAGCTCAGAATAAACCATTCCCTAACTATCCTGGAGGTCCCTAGATGGCAATAACCTGCAGAATGCCTGAAAGGAATGACAAATCTTAGCCATCGTGCAACCCCCCCATCCAGCTACAATGGCCTGTGATTTTGAAATATATAGCATTTGTAAATTTCAACTTACCATTGTGTGTGCATTCTTTTTACTCTGCTTAACAGGTGTGCCTACGGCGCTTCTGGGAACTGAAATGTTCCTCTAAGACTATACTGAATTTGAATTCTACAAAGTATCATTTTTTATCCTTGCGATTCCACAGGCACTTTTCTCTGAAGATGCACTGAATCTTTTTTGAAGTACGAGAAAATAATGTATTGTTTGCTGCCTGCTTTCAGGCCCTTCCATCTCAGAAGCCCAGCCACACTCCAGCAGGAGCCTGGGATTTCAAACTGTCAAAGACCAGTCAAAAAGGAAGCATTTCCATGATGACTTTATGGTGAACATCCTGGACAGGACCAACAAGCCGAAAGGGAAAAGGACTGACAGCAAGTGGAAAGGCATAGACCAGGGATCTCAAACTCAATTGGTATGGCGGGCCACATTTACATTGAGTTGAGTTCAGGGGGGCCACGCATAACACACACTTCTCTGCTCTACCTTTCATGCTCTACTCTCCGCCGAAAAAAATCTCCCCTCAGGGTACAATTCGGCGGCACAGTAGAAGAGAGAGAGGCTCTCACAGGGACTTGCAGACTCCACTCTCCGCCGTTAAATCTCCCTGTGGGGCCACATTCGGCGGCCATTTCCTTTTTAAGGCTGCACAGTAGAACGGAGAGAGAGGCTCTCACAGGGACTTGCAGACTCCACTCTCCGCCGTTAAATCTCCCTGTGGGGCCACATTCAGCGGCCATTTCCTTTTTAAGACGGCCACAACTTGCCTGAGCTCCGCTCTGAAAATACTCACAGCACAAGCCTGCGGCCGGATTCGGACTGCGGGCCACATAACACAAGCCCGCGGGCCGCAGTTGGCCCGCTGGCCGCGAGTTTGAGATCCCTGGCATAGACAATAGCAGAGAGCAGGAGAGAATTACTGACCGTGAGGAGACTTGCAGCACTGTTTCTGAAGCAGGAACATCACTTGAGGGAGAGAGTGCAGCAGAAAGACCAATTTGAGAGGCTGCTTATGCTAATGGGCACAATACTTCAGGCTTCTGCTCCACCTGCACCACCTCCTCAGTCCCCGCCACAGTACCATGTCCTGCAGAACAGGAATGCATTGGACAATACCAGAGTAGGGTGGCCCCCACAATGAGACCTGAACACTTGTTGTTCGAGGGAAATTTAGCCCAGCAGTTCTCCATCCCTACGCTAAGTGCATGCTAAAGGGAAAGGAGAAGGGCAGGCTAGGGGACATGAAAGCACAGTATTTGTTTGCACTGGTTTCACCGTTTTGCACTGTTCAGTGTTTCTGTTACACACTCTATTTTATTACTGGTTTTGGTATTGGTTTATTACTGGTGTTTTGGTGTTGTAATGTGAGCTGGCCTGTCTGTCAAGGCTTTAATTGGGGGGGAGGGGAACCAGTCGTAATACAGTCAGGTTCACAGATAAAGGCTTTTATTTTATTAAGAAATTTATTACCATCACTGTATGACATCTTATGTGTATTTTGAAGAATAAAGATAAAAAAGACATACGGCACAACTGGGAAGCTGTATCTAAACACGTTTTCTCAATACATTTATTTAGATCAATCCATAATGAAAATCCACAATTCATGTCTCACAAACCACTGTGTATAAACAGTCATCTCTCTTGTATAAGCTATCATCTCATCCACAATTAACAACTCATGACAATTACACCCACACTCCATCCATCGCATACAGTGAGAGTACTTCGTTTACTGTATAAAGTCTGGTACAAATACATCCATAAACATACTATTCTCCCTCTTCCTTTGGTCCATGCCAGTCCAGCATGTGAGTGCACAAAGCATGATTTCGTTGCCCTTGTGCATCTTGCTCCAGCTATGACAGGTGCAGTCTTTGGCTAAGCGTACCCATTCAGCAGTCTATTACTGTTATAGGTCTATTCAGGGGGAAATGGATCACCTTTGGATTCACAAAGATTGTGAAGAGCACAGCAAGCCACAATAACATGGACAGCATTGATGACACTGGAATCCAAACAGTTCTGTAAACAGCGCCAGCAAAATTTCAATCTGCCAAACATACATTCAACTACCATTCTACGACTCCTGAAAGCGTAATTAAACCTTCTTTTGCCCAGGACTCTTAGATCAGAATACAGTTTCATAAGTCAAGGCAAAAGGGTATACGGGGGGTCCCCTACAAGAACAGTGGGGACAGTTACTACATTTATGACAATGTCTTTTGGTAGGAATAGTGTCCCAGCCTGTCCATGGCTGGCAGAAAACCCTGGCATCATGAACTTTTCCAGTGCAGCCCATGTTGGCATCTATAAATTAGCCTCTGTGGTCCACAAGGGCCGGCATAACTATGGAGTAATAACCAGTTATGGTTTATGTACTTATGTGATCCTTCAGGAAAACAAATTATGGGCACATGAGTCCCATAAATAGCCCTGGTGCAGTTTGGAAACCCCATTCTTTTAAAGCCAACAATTATTTCAGGGATATTGTTTATGCACACCACCTCTGGATACACCACATATTTGATTGCCTCAGAAACCTCTGCCATCACTCTACCCACAATTGACTTTCCAACACCAAACTACTTATCAATGGCCCTGTAGCAGTCTGACATAGCCAGCTTCCAGATGGTTAAACCAACCCGCTTCTGGACCTGGTTGGGTAACCTACTCATAAAGCTCCAAAAATGTAGCTTTCTTCATGTGAAAGTTCTGGAGCCACTGCTGATCATCCCAGGTCTGTCTGATGATGTGATCCCAATAGTCTGTGCTTGTGGCCCTGCTCATGAAGCACCTGTCTACGTAGCTGTCATCAGCGACTATACGAAAAGTCATGAGCAGCATCAGCCAATTTGAGTCTGCCATGTCTATCATCCTCCAACAGGTGCCTTGGGTAGCTCAAAAAATGCCACTTAAAGATCCACCAGCATCTCATGGATGCTCTGCCTATTTCCTGGAAGAGGAGGGAAAGCCCAAGCAGGACAGGTTGCTGAAATAACACCTCCTCCATGCAGCTGGCGCCAGTTGCCAACAGAATACAGACCCAAAAGAGGTTTGGCAGGACGTGATGGCGGGCTACAACAACTTCCTGTAAAAGTGCTGTGTGATGGACAGGCAAGGTTTCCTACAGTACTAGAATGGCTACAGTTGGAGAGGATACTAGGAAGCCTGGGATAGGCTGGTTTGACTCAAGTCTGCATCATGTAATGTAGACACTGAGCAGAGATGTGAAAATCAGGTCCAGAAATGCTAAACCTAGGATCAATATTCAGTATGGAGACTCAAGCCCAAGCTTACAAGCAATAAGCCTGCTGAAATCCTATAGACCCTGAGCTTACATTGCAATGTAGACATACCCTTAAGGTACAACAAGAAGTAATGGTCTTAATCTGCAGTAAGAGAGAGTTAGAAAGTTCTTCCTAATATTGAACCTAACTGTAAGAGTACTTAAGCTATTAAATAGGTTTCCGAGGGACGCTGTGCAATTCCCCTCCCTGAAGGTTTTCAAGAACAAGTTAGACAAACAGCTTTCAGGGATGGTCTAGGTTTACTTGGTCCTGCCTCAGCATAGGGGACTGGGCTGGACTTCTGAAGGCCCCTTCCAGCCCTATTTTTCAGATCCAGTATCAAAGTACAGTTCTGTAGCAAAGTGTGGCTTCTACCAAGCCATGGTTACAGCCAGTGTAAGGAGGATATGATGTATGGTACTTTAGTGAGGATGTCAATAAGCATGTTGACAAGGGTGAGCCAGTTGAGATAGCATAACTGGACTTTCAGAAAGCCTTTGATAAGGTCCCTCACCAAATGCTCTTAAGCAAAGTAAGCTGTCATGGGATAAGATGGAAGGACCTCCCATAGATCAGTAACTTGTTAAAAGATAGGAAACAGAGTAGGAACAAATGGTCAGTTTTCACAGTGGAGAGAGGAAAATAGTGGGGTCTCCCAAGAAAATGTATTGGGACCATGCTGTTTAATATATTCATAAATGGTCTGGAAAAGGAGGAGCAAGAGTGAGGTGGCAGCGTTTGCAGGTAACAAATTACTCAAGATAGTTAAGTCCAAAGCTGACTGCAAAGACTTACAAAGGGATCTCACAAGTGGGTGACAGGGCAACAAAATGGCAGATGAAATTCAATGTTGATAAATGCAAAGTAATGCACATTGGATAACATAATTCCCAACTATAATACAAAATTATGTTGTCTAAATTAGCTGTTACCACTCAAGAAAGATCTTGGCGTTATTATGGTTAGTTTCTGAAAACATCTGCTTAATGTGCAGCAGCAGACAAAAAAAACCTAACAGAATATTAGGAACCATTAGGAAAGGGACAGATAACAGCACAGAAAATATCATAATGCCACAATATAAATCCATGGCATGCCCTCACTTTGAATACTGAGTGTAGCTCTAGTAATTTCAGCTCAAAAAAGGATTTACTAGAACTGAAAAAAGTATAAAGAAGGGCAACCAAAATGATTAGAGGTATGGACCAACTTCCATATGAAGAGAAATTTAAAAAACTTGAACCATTCAGCTTAGAAAAAGAGATGACTAAGGGGGAATATGAAACAGGTCTCTAAAATCATGGATGGTGTGGAGAAAGTGAATAATGTTGTGTTATTTAACCCTTCACATAAGCACAAGAACAAGGAGTAACCTGATGAAATTAATAGGCAGCAGGTTTAAACAAACAAAAGAAAGCACTTCTTCACAAAACACACGGTCAACCCGTGGAACTGGTTGACAGGGGATGTAGTGAAGGCAAAAACTATAGCAGGTTCAGAAAAGAATTAGGTAAGTTCATGGAGGATAGGTCCATCAATGGCTATTAGCCAAGATAGCCAGGGGTGGAAACCCATGCTCTTTGGGTCCCTAAACCTCTGAGTGCCAGAAGTTCGGACTGGATGACAGGGGATGGATCACTCAATAGCTACCCTATTCTGTTCATTTCCTCTGAAGCATCTAACCCCTGGCCACTGCTGGAAGACAGATACTGGGCTAAATGGACCATTGGTCTGATCCAGCATGTCCCAGTATGCTCTTATATTAGGTTCTATAATCTGGGAGAAGTTAGCAGGTAAACAGTTGTATCAATAAAATATCTGTGGGCTAGCAAATTAGTAGACACATTTATTTACAAGTTTTTATTCTTCGAATTAAAAAATGCTCTCCACTACCACTAGAGAAAGTAAATCCACGTAACAAGCAGTATATATTATTGATTATTGTACTAAAGTTCTTGTGAAAAAGTTTCCTATAAAACTTGAAGTTTCTAAAAATCATTTAATCCAAACATAAGATTAAAGCCCTCTCTTACACCAATTACGCTAAAGTGGTTCATAGAGTTTATAACTATTGAAGGCCTTCAGATTAACATAGGTTGTGATTACATGACAAAGTTTAATCATTTCAGCTAAATTGAAAAGCCACCCAACTTTTACAGTAGAAGAATTAATGTTGTTTATAGTGCAAACACATGAAGACAGCAGCATTGCCACCAAAACTGATCCACTGCATAATCATTAATGTAATTAAAATAATTAAGCAATAAGAGAAGAAGAGGTGTGTTAGTGGATTTTTCTGCCGTTTTTATGGCTGTGATACATTGTTAGGCATGAGGCTGAAGGTTGAGTGCTATAAGCGTATCAGATAATGCATTATTACCCAATAATGCACACTCTGAAGTGCCTCATTGGCATTATAAAATGAGTTTTGTTCATTTTATTGAACAATTTCTGATATGAGAAGTAGGTCACTACAGGATAAGAGATGAGGGGGGGGAGGTTTAAAAAAAAAAAAAAGTACTTGATTTAACATTTGTCTTCTCTAATGCCACCCTAACAAATACTTCAGGCTTTAGGACTGAAAAGTGGAGAGTTCTAAATGTTCCCAGGAAAATACCTCTCTTCTTGCTCAAAACATCTTTGTCAATCCTCATCCTCCTCAACTCAAGTACGCCTTCCCATATTTGTTATATATTTAAAATAAAACTTCAGATCACGTTAATTCAGTTTCCTGGTTTATTAGTTGATGTATTAAGGTTTCATTTTTAAAAGGGAACAAAACCAAAAACCCTTTTCATCAGCCACATTGACTATGAAATAGTAAAAACCATGACAGGCAGATGACTTGCGATTCCAGGAAGCAAAAAGGAGAAAGTCCCTGTTGCTCTAGCAAATAATTTTTAATCCATTAATTGAGTTACATGTCCAAGAGTAACCAGCTATATGACTCACCCCTAGAGCAACCATTTTCTGCCTTCTCTACTCCCCTTTTTGGTAAGCATACAGAACCACAGGATAACAATAAGAAAACTAAAGAATTTAGTAAGGAACTTAAATCCTTTAACTTAATAACTATGTATGCTTTCTCTCACTTTTCAACATCTCTGCTCCCTTTATTCATTTCACATACCCTTCATGCTACCTCCTACTATTGCAATGATGCTTTTCTTCCTTCAGTTTTTTATTTCGTCAAAGGAACACACACACACACACACACCTTTTTTCATTGCTTATTTCTTCCTTCCCCTCACTCCTATCCTCTGTATTTTGTGATAGTACTGATTTAACCTTTGTCAGAAGCAAAGAGGAACAATAAATTCCAGAGAACCACAATCTTGTGAATGAAGATTTTCCGGTTACTGTTATTCTTTTCTTGGGGAGAGAGGAGGAAGTCACATAAATTCCCCACAGTTTACACCACAATTAGGTATAGTTCAAAACAAATAAAATATAAGAAAGTACCTTTACTTGAATAAGTCTTTTGAAATACATTACAGCTATAGTAGAGAGGTCTGCACCCTTAAAAACTGCTATATTTCAACTAGAATGACCTCCCTTCAACATGATTGTTCTTCACTGTTCTCACTTATGCTCCATTACTCAATGCATCCCAGCTGTGAACTCAAGTTCTACAGCAAACCACTTGAACTTCTGCATATTTTATTTCTAAATAATACTTTGGGGCTTTTAAGACTTTACCCTATACCCTCTTCCCATTTTTTTAAATGTACAGCTTTCAGATTGATGTTCCTAAAAGTCAGATACTTTTGCAAGAAGAGTTAAAATAGCTAGTAATCATTTTGTTCATTTCAAATTTCAGTGAAAGTGGTGGAACTAATGCCCCAGAGTTTTTAATTTAAAGGCTTTAGTGTTTTCTATAGAGGCAGTTTTAATTTTTCCTCTATATTTACTACCAAGATAATTATAAATTGACCTTGAAACACTCCCCTTCCAGACTTTATTTTCTGTATTAGTTACAAATCGTGTATAACAATGTTAATCACGGTCAGTGTGGTATCAAGTTTATTTTGCTGTATTGACTTCTGTCTGATAAAATATAATTTTATGTTATTTAAAAAAATATATATAGAGAGAGTTTGAAACATATATAGTTAGCTTGGGTTTTGTAAATAAGTTTTTTAATTCTTTTTTTCCTAACAAACTATATTTTTAAGCATCATCTTAATGTTTGGCAAGTGCAGAATATTAAGAAGCATACACACCCCAACACACATGGATGTGAGCACAAACCCCCTGCTGCACATACAGCTACACTTTTTCATTCTTAAAGATGCATCTCTAAAAATCCATTCTATTATGTAAAGTAGGAAGCTTTAAAAAGCTTTGGCTAAATCTCTATGCTGTATAATTCTTTTTCTTTTTCACTGACTGTGGACAACAAAGGGAAGAAAATGTTAAAAGACAAAAAGTGTCTAAACAGGAAATAAAATCATAATCCTGTAAAATTTACAGCAAGGATGAAGAGTACATATTTTCTACAGCTATTTTATTCTAAATTATAGCTTACTGGAACAGATTAGAGTAATGAAACAATTTGAACAGACACTAAAATTGGTGTTTAACAAAAAAACCAAACACACACACAAAACACACCAACAACTATTTATCCGAGTACTTTTAAAATAAGCAAAGTGGTATACAACTCTGATATGGGTTTGACAATAATAATGTCTGTATAACGTAAATGAAGAGTCAAAGAGGACTCTGCGCTCAGTGGAGAAAAAGTAGTATTTTAGTAAGTTGTTTGCTTTCTTTCCATTTCTCCACAAACCAGTACATAACTTTTTAGGCTGGTAATGATTATGCCCATTTTTTTCCTGTTTCACCCAGCCCTTCTTGTTTTTCACCACTATGCAAGATTCCCATAGCTACTTCCACTAGTACTGATGCCATTCCTAAAACTGACCAGAATTGAAACTGAGGTCTGATGAAACAGTTCTATAAATGAACAGTTTAATGTGTAGAGATTTATTTTTTTTCCTCAGCAACCATTATTTTTAATGAGGCTAGTTTACTTTTGGAATCTTGGCAACAAACAGTCATTTACTCCAGTCCTAGAGCAATGATTGCAAAATGAGCAAATATAAAGATTACATGCAATGTAAAATCTGCACGTGCATATCATTATGCCACAAAACCCAAGATGTGCTAGAATGTGCCCATCAGACTTCTGCATTTGTTAATGAAAAGAACAGTTATTGTAAACCAGTCTACTGTATCAGATTTGATAAAACAAGTGTTAACTAAACGCCTTGCTTAAAAGCTTTGATGAGAAAATCTAACATGTTAAACCAAGAAACAGTTCAAGGACAGCAGGAGGCAATTCCAGAACACAGGCGCAATCTATAAAGGCAAACTACCACAGCTTTTTGATGTTAAGTAACTAGCAATATCAGCACACAACAAAGCTTAGAGGCAAACTGTTGTATCAAGTTTAAAAGTGTAATATCCAGGATCAAGAGTCATAATTACCATATACTACCACTATTTTCAAGTGAAATCAGGGTCAGTTTTAAACCAATAGTAAAACTATCTAAATTATAAGATTTCCTATTTATCCTCTTTACACTTGTGCTTTTAGATTTTTGGTTACATTATATTGTAGATACTCTATGGGCAACATACACACTTGGACTTCAACAAGGTGGGAGGTCACAGACGCTTACTTTGAAAACATATACATTTCTTAAAACAGGTTACGCACATTAAATAGTTTAAGTAAGAGAAGAGGCAATGGTACAAGATGAGTGGCACTTCATAAAAATGTAGATAAATTACCAGAGTAGTGCATTAAAGTACTCCCTCTATAGTGAAAGCATAATACCAAAGAGTAGACTTAAAAAAACCCTAAAGTACGGTGGGGAAAAATGCCTTCTTTATTCTGACTGTAGATGTACTATGATTTTCTGGTGGTATTTTATCAAATGAAATTATGCTTGTCAGACCAGATTATAAATGTTATTAGCTATTTAATTTTGTTAAATGGTGAAAGTTTTATAGTCACACTTACTGAGCAGAAGCCTTTTTCGTCTGTTGGGGAGGGGGGACCTAAAAATAATTAAGTTACACACTAATTTAAAGTGAATCATGAAGGTGCCAATAAGAAAAAACAAAGAAATCTCCTTAAATATAAAGGGGTAAGAAATACGTTTTTCCAATGATCTTTTTCATGGAAAATTTAGAGTTGAGAATGTTGAAGAGTTGGACAGACTCCATTATTTTTAAGGAAAGGAAAATGCATAGATTCCCTCATACAAATAATTACATGAATGAATCAATGACTCCGATTTGATTCATGAAATTAAACTGTACATTCAATTGTTTTCTCGGTGCATCACAGCAAATATCACACCACCTCACCAATGCTTGGAAGTGGTAATTTTAACATTGTTTGTATCTTACCCTTCTATTAAAACAGAGTAAAAGCCTTTACTGTTTCCTAGAGATGCTTAAAAAGCCATCTGTTATCTTATTAGTTACCACTCCAAGAAAGTTTTATAAAACAAGTTTTAAAAGTTACAGAAAATAATAAAAAGAAAATGCAACGTCTGTACAAATTTCCAATATCATTCATTGAGTATTCTGAGCAAGTTTGGTTGCAATGCCACCTGGCGGCTTAGAATACTAACAGATTCTGTTTGAACTGTGCTTAATGGTTTGGAAAATATGCAATGTTGTACAAAATATTAAACCTGGAAAATTGTTTAAGTTAATCGTTTGCATTTATTGGTATACAATTTCTTTCATATTGATTTTTCAGTGTTCTGCATTCTAGTGGAATTTTTAAAATTCACACATACAGCATGAACCTAAACTGGTATTTTACAATAGTTTTAAGTCCTGTAAATTGGATCCTAGATCAGAATGTATACACTCTTCTTAGAATTAGCCTCCAAAAGTTGAATTTTTCCATCTGAGGAAAAATGAAATGCTGCAGAAGTCTTAAATAAGGGTTACTGAACTGCTTTGTAAAATTACACTATATAATTAATTCCATAGTAAGAACGTTTTTATGGTGTGTTTTGGTGACCTTTTATTACCATCAAGTTCACAATGCTGGTGGGCTGCCTTTTAATCCCTCCGCAGACAAAAGCCCTAAATAAACACAGATCCCTTCCTGGGAAAAAGTCCACTCTGGTTAAATGGTAAGGAAATGAGTAAATCATTAGTAATCTTTAAAGCCAAAGCTATAAACTCAAGTTACCTTAAGTTAAAATGAAAGTGTCCTGCAAAAGTTTCAAAGTTCTGTCACAGATAGAAATCTCCAGCTCTTGACTCCAGACTAGGCGCCAGCTGATAAACAAACAATTTAAGTCAAGAGCTGGAGAATTCCCAGCTTTTTCATTTAATGGCTTTGGCCAAGAGTATTTATTGCCTCCAGTTTTATTCTCACTTAGGTCTAAGAGGAAATTTAAACTCATCATTATCTTAAAGCCCATATGGACAACAGTCAGCTCACCTGATACAGCTCCTTTTACTCTGCATAAGTTTTAGTCTCCACTAGAAGTGATGTAATAGCGTAAACTAATTAACTGTAATTTTAGGGTTGACTTTTTAATAGGCTAAATAAATTTTGTTCAATATGGTTTATATTCCCACTTGGAGCAGTAACAAGTCCAAAAAGTTTAACTTTACAATTTCCAGTCCAAACTACTAGTAGCATACATCCTTAAAGGACAAACTGAAACAAAAAAAATATCCTTCTCTCTGCAGAAGACCACCACAATGCTATATGCAACAACTTTGGGAATTCTTTGCCCTGGATCAACTTTTCACTTCTGAAAAAGCTGCAGAGTGTGAAAGGCAAAATTTTAAACATGACTTCAGACATTTCAGAATCTCATTATATACAAAGAGATAAAAAATTAAAATTCTCTATTCAGTACCAGTTGTAGCTTTTAAGCAAAGATAAGAAAACTATCAAATTTAAGAGTAAACATCAACTAAGCATCTTTGGTAAAAGCTCAGAGAGGCTCCAATCAGGGTTATGAATGCAAGAGAAATGCCAAGATAGAAGTATTTTATCACAGAGAAATTAGAAGAGAGACTCATTCTATGCCCTCATCCCTACATACTAAAGAAATCGAAATAAACATACCTCGTATGCATGTACATCCAAATGCTTATGTCAACTTAGGGTGTTTGAATGAAGTTATACAAAACATTATTCTGATTTAGTAATGGTCATTTTGGTCCATCTCCCCCTGACAAGACCTATTAGTTTTATATTGCATAATTTGATTTAATGCCTTCCTACTAGAAATTTTACAAGCACTACAGACCAATACAGTTTTGCTTAGCAAAGGGAACATTCTGACTTTCATCCCTTAAGGGTTAATGTAGCTCACACTTTAAACCAGGAGGTTCTGTTTCCTCATCACCACACCCCCCCAAATTCTTTCCTAACCTGACTTGGCTGAAAAAGGCAATTAATTGCTCCAGTGTCTGCCAAGACTTTCTTATTCCTTTAAAGTGAGAACAGTGTTTGAAACAGCTGGCTATTCCAAAAACAGGTAACACACCTAAATATGGAAAGAATGAGTGGAAAATGAATTATGATTAACATTTTAAAAAGGGTATGAACTGCATGGACAGGTGTCTTCAAACTATTATATGTCCAGTATACGCTGAAAATAATTGGCCTCCTATATTTTAAATAGCATACTTTAAAAAGAGATAGGAAACAATTATTACAGTGTTACTGTAGACATTTGTGAAAATAATTTAAAACAAAGTAATTTTTGTAAGTGTTCGGTACTAGTTCTTCATCTCTGTTCTTAACAAACAGGATAATACTCCAGATAATTAAAGAAATACCACATAGTACCAGCAGTTACCATTATAAGACCATCAGCAGAAAGCCTGAGCCAATGCAATCCTTATAGAAACCAGTAATTTCAGGTCAGGTTAAGGTCAATGGAAGGCAGAAATACAAGCCCATACTGCACTTGTCTGCCAAATATCTGGTTTAGTAATGAACGAACGGCAATTAAATTCTCATTTACATTTCCACAAGCATAGGGAGGCCCCAAATAAATGAGAATTCTATGGAAAACAGAAATTGTATAAAGCTCACCACACCTTCTCATTTTCCAATATGTGCATTTACTAAATTAAATTTGTTTACTTTGTCAAAGGCATTCAGAAAGGTGGTGGTAAGAGATCATTGGATGACACAGGACTAATCAGAAAATATACACCACAAAGCTTCGTATTAGCTATACCACTACTGCTAACAGATGACATATCTAGTCAGATATGCACCTAAATACTTTAAAGATGAGTTACCTCTGTACGTGGAACACAATTTCACTGTTTTTAGAAATGAATTAAATACATTTACTTTTTATTTTAAAATGTCACCCCTGTCCATTCCACTTTGATCTTACAGATCAAGTGTTTAAAATGAACAATTTCTAGTATCTTGTGCACTACTGTGTGTGCATACACAGGATGTACAACCACGAAGAACCAGATACTACACTCAGATGTGTCTGAACACATCTGCCCCAAATTTGGGGGAATTTGTTTTCCAGTTTTTCAGTCTCTAAGATACATATCCTTCAATTTGTCAACCTTTTCTCTAACCATGAAGACTAGGAGAATTTTATTTTCATATAGAAGATGGTATTTTCATGTTCTCTCTCGATCCCTTCAGCAGGAGCTTCAAACAAACATCCCACCTACTATCACAATAAAATCACAAGAGGCTGCAAGACCAAGATCATTACATTTGTACAGATGTCATCAACCACTGCCATGAATGGAATTCTCTATGGGCAAAGGGGCTCCCCACCACCACCTGGATCCAAATGCAAGATCAGAATTTAAAAATCTAATGGCTAGAACTCTTTGTCCAGACTATTTTCATTCTTATCTTTGCCTACAAACAAAATGTACATACAGAGCCTCCAGTGGATCATTTATGCCCAAATACGAGCAGCCCTGCTAAATTAACTTAAATCTTCAGTCCAATTCCCCTCTCCTAGCCAACTTTTCCTTTCCCCTGCAAAATGTCCAAGTGGTTTGGCAGTCTCAAAAAGGCTTAAAAGCAAGCAATATAATGATAACAGGAGAGATTATAGAGCTTTCCCCACCCTGGTGAGCATTTATTCATGTAGTTAGACCCACTGGCTTCACTGGGAATTGTCAAATGTACATTCATGTGAGTAAGCGTTGTATAATCTAGTCTCAAGGTTGTAAAGTAACTGAATTACATTAAACTTCACTTCCAGCATTTCAAGAACATGCATAGTACAGCCATGCTGAGAAATGCATATGTTGGAAGGGAAGGTGGGGAACCATCATCGGGCGGATACCCGAATACAAGAAAAACCATTAAACCATTTACAAAAATGGTATAAAGGACCCAAAAAAGTATTTATTTATTTATTCTGGTAAGCTACACAAGCATTTGGATTTGGAATAGTTAGAATTCTAGGCTAAACGCACATGGCCACAAAAACACTTGGTAGCTTCTCTTACTATTGCAATCTAAGTCAAGTACTTATAGACAACTACACACCAGCTAATAAATCAATTTTCTCCTCACCCTCACAAGACTCTTGTACTTTTGGAATCATCACTAGACATCCAGACGATAATGGGAATTTAGGTCACGTTATCTCTTATTCCATTAACTCGTGTGAAAGATATTCAGGTTGTTAAAGAATCAAGTGATAAGGATTCAAGAATGCAGTTCTTTCCCAGCTGAGATTTCACTGGAAACAGTAGTTTGACTTCTAGCCTAAATGAGGAAAACGACTGGACAGTATTTCTGTCTCAGTGAGCTGGGAAGTGAGGAACAGTATTTAAAGGAGTCAGTCACAGTTGTACTGGAAAAAATCATCAATACTAATGATAATGAAGACTACAGTTTATGAAGTCTAAATACATACATTAGTTCAAGATCATATTTGCAGAAGTCATTACATAAATAAGTGAAATCTATTACTACCTTCCCAAGAACGGCAAACAAGCAGTCTGGATTTGTGTGTTCAAGTTATATTTCAATGAGGTTTTTTATATTAAATTGAAAGCAACACCTCCCTTTGCTACTAAGATTCAATTCAGTCCAACACCAAATCCTTTAGGTTTAACTCAAACTTCAACCACAATTTCATCTCAAAATACAAAAGATGAGATTGTCAAAGCAATGCAAAAGATTTAGCTAAACATCTTCCATTAACCCCTACAGTGTTTTGAAAACCCCAATCAGGCTGGTCCTGTGAGGCAAACCACTATGCCTCGATGAGGCTCATTGCAAGATCAAGGCCTTAGTGTTTAACACAATACTACAGCTAAATAATCAAACCTTGAGCATCAGTTCTACAAACCATTCTGTGCATGTGGACCTCTAAACCCTCATAAAATCCACTAAGTACCAATTCAAGAAGAATGTTGATAAACTGGATAGGGTTCAGAGAAGAACCATGAGAATGATCAAAGAATGTAATGACCCATGATTGGAAAACAGGCCTTTTAGTGAAAAATGCTAAGAAGTTCAATCAAACTCAAGGAGTTCAATGTATCTTAACAAAGAAAAGGTTAAGGGGTGACTCGGCTACAGTTTATGAATACCTACATGAGGAACTGAAGTTGTATAATGGGCTCTTCAATCTAGCAGACAAAGGTACAATAAGATCCAACGGTTGGAAGTTGAAGATATATTTCGAGATGGTATCAGTCTAAGGCAGGGGTGGGCAAACTTTTTTACTCACGGGCCACAATGGGTTCTAAAATTTGAAAGAGAGGCCGGGCCATAAAAAACACATTTATGTACACAGCACCCAACACACTGCACCCCAGCAGCCAGCACTTCAGACCACCCTCCGCCGTGAAATTGACTATCCCTTTTCAATTTCGGCGGCAGAGCTCGAATCGCAGGGTACAGTCTCCGCCGTGAAATTGACTCGCCCTTGTCAATTTCGGCGGTGGAGTTGGAGAATGGGGCGGTACTTTGGACAGGGGAAGAATTTTTGCTCTGGTCCCCCAGTCACTAGGGGAGCCGCGTTCCGGAGCCGCAGCTGAAGAGCCGCATAGCCGCAGCTGAAGAGCTGCATGCGGCTCGGGAGCCGCGGGTTCCCGACCCCTGGTCTAAGGCATAAAACTTTCTAACAGTGAGGATAATTAACCACTGAAACAATTTAATAAGGGCTAGATTTTCTATCACTGGCAATTTTTAAAATAAAAAATATTGGATGGTTTTCTAAAAGTTATGCGCTAGTTCAAATAGCAATTAATTCAGGGAAGTCCTATGGCTTGTGTTAAACAGGAGGTCAGACTAGATCATCAAAATGGCGCCCTCTGTCTTTGAATATATCACCATGTATGGATGAGAGTCCACATGTGCACAACAGCTTGCAAGATCAGAGCCTTAGAACCCAATTCACACATCTGTTAAAATCATGTTAAATTCCCACGGATGTCAGTGGGACTTAAGTAGATGTTTAAGTGCTTTGCTGAATTGTGGCCTTCAGTGAGTGCACATGCATACACTTACATGAGAGGTGGAAGGTACATTTTTTCCTGGTCTAGTTTATTTTGTGTACACTTTTCTTGGTCTTTAGTGATACTTGGATACTAGTGACAGATGTCCTGAATGATTTAAGTATTAACAAATGTTGCAATTTTATCCTGAGCCTTGTGCTATTTAGTGTTTTTTTAATGTCCCTGGTTCCTAGAGTCATGCAACTGTGAAAATCACAGATGTCAGTAAAAAAAATTCTAGCCCTCACAGACATGAGGAAAAAGCTTGAAACACAAACCCTAAAAAGCAAAAGAGAAAGAGTACCCATATGTGTTTTTTGGGTTTTTTAAATCATGATTTTTTAAGCCAATCTAATGATTTTGGGAGGTCTGCCTCATGAGTTTTGGATACTTGGGATTGGCAATGTCTTGGTTGATTTTCAAGGGCACAAATGAGAGATGAGTGCCTAATTGCCCTATATGCGTTTGAAAATCTCTCTCTCGCGCGCGTGCACACGCACGCACACAGTCTGAAAAGAGAAATTAAGTTTCTTTTCATCCTGAAATTCACACATTATCACCTCTGTTACTTTACACTAGTTTAGGTTCCATGCCAAAGAATACACATTTTAAAAACACAAGGTGGTAAACTTTTTTTTTTATGCAGACGTGGAGCAAAACAAAAACATATCCAGAGAAACACTACACAAAGTTACAAAATGGTTTATTCTTTTTTCAGTTTTGCACTGAGTAGTTTACACTTTTCTTCTAACTGAACCAAGACATTACCTACCGAAGGATAAAATAAACTATTTTACTATTGTTTTCACGATTATTATTTCTGGGTCTTGCCATGCATGACGTCAGTGTGTATTACTTTGCATACTATTCTCGCAAGAATGCATATGTTGATGTGTAGTAAAATATACTTTGCTCACTTTGCTTAGTACTACAGTAGAACAACATGTAAGAATAAAATGAGTTAAATTTACTCCATGGGCATGGCATGCTGGAATAGGGAAAATGCAATTCACATCAACCTTGACTCAAAGGGCAAACTGCAGCCAAAAGGCAATTCACAAACATTTCAGAGGAATGAGAAAACAGTTGGGGAAGGCAGATTTAAACTGCTCAGGGATTGTGATGAATCAGCGACTCTGACAATCCCCTAGCCCCAGCCTCAGCCTGATGAGCTCAACCCATTTTGTGGGCTACAATGGCCAACTTCAGGCCTCCCAGTGGAGCTGGGCAATATGTGCCTCCAGAAGGACTTCTCACTACTGGGGTCCGCTCTGGTTCTGCTAGTTAAAGCAAAGTGTGCCTTTGGGTTGGGAGGGGGAGGAGGAGCAGAAGAGAAAATGTTAGTAGCAACTTTAAAATGTGGTTTTAGGCAATTTGATGTAACCAAGCAAGGGTTAAATGCCTACAAAATAAAATAAAACCACCATTTTTCTTTCATTATGCAGTTTGACCAAAAAGCCTCTGAAACCAAAATTAAATCCTCTATCCCTTTCACTCCAACACTCCCTTTCCCTTTCTTTTCCCTCTCTAATAAATAGTGGCCAAACTGATTTAAATGAAATCTGTAAAAGAATTTGTGCTTGGAAAGAAATGACATGTTTGAGCCCGAAGCAAACTAAAACCACCAAGTTATAAACCTCTCAAAGAGAAGGTTTATAATGGAAATGCCAACAGACCTTTAACTATAGTGGTGCTGTTAGGTGCCAACATATAAATAATTTTAGTTTTTGTGGTCACCTCACCATAAATTAGATACAGTGCTAGTGGAAACAGTAGGGTTCTGATTCAGTAAACAGTAAAGACCAAGAGTTCATGTTTGCATTTTAAGACAAGCATAGCATAGATTTGATGTTGGCTCTAAAATGAAGTCTATAAGGGGCTGTTGGATTAAAAAAAATTGAGTAAGCAAGCCATGTTCTGAATTCTTGAGAGCCCATAAAAATAAAAACTCCTTAATAAGCTTTGCTGCCTACTGTTTCAATCTTCCAGGAATCCTTTAAACAAGTTACCAAAAATGCTCCATTCAACTTTTGTATAATTGTCTGTTTAGAAAATTCAGTGTGCACAAGTGTGCACACACGGTATAAAGCGGTTATTCATACTGGACACTAGTAATTGCCGAATACAATACATAAGTGATCACATTCTTCAAAAAAGGAGCACCTGATGGCTACACCAAAACACATTAAAGTCACTTGCTTCATTACCAGGTAACTCAGTTTACACTGGCATTGTTACACCATTAATAAAGGCTTAACATTTCTTCGTTTGTCTTAGTGGAAGGCTGATGCACTTGGAGGACCAAATATAATCATACTGGCACTGGCAAGTGAGAATTACATCTCTCCAAGGCAACCTGGTCCCCTGTGCCCTGGGCAAGATGGGTGGGAGGGGCTACCAGTGGTACCACTAGCACACTTGATTTAAGTTTCCACCTGGGAGAGAGTGGGAGCTCTAGGCTACAGCCAGGATTCAAGCAGAGGATCCCCCAAAGGATGCTCTGATTCAGTGAATGTTCTTAGTTGCCTCATCCATGCCCCCATCCTAGACAGCATTGCCCCAAAAGAGATGATTAGAACAGCTTTACTCTGCCACTGTCATCCTCAGAACCCTTTGCTGAGGTGTACCATGGGCTGAATGTAGTCCAAAGAAAATCAAGGGTCTGCCCTATTAATCAGAGAAACCCTGTATACTAGAGCCTTACTAACGGATTACTCCACCAAGCTGGTAATATTCACACGTTCCCTCAGTAGAGCCTAAAGACTGCTACAGTCAGTGAAGCTATCACTGAGAGTTCAACAGTTTTACAAAATATACTAAGATTTACTACTGTACCAAGAACTAGTCTAAAATAAACTCTGAATTACATTTAAACTGAAGACACGTTTGTGCCTCCGTACAATGCAGCTGCACTGAATAAGACCCCTCCCACACCGTCCACATAAACTTACGCAAAGGGTATGTTTACACTGCAGCTGGGAGCGTGTTCAAGTGAACCGACACCCACTAACTCTGATCTAGCTAATGTGCTAAAAATAGAAAAGTAGCCCACGGGCAGAAGCTCATGCTAATTGCCTGAGTATAAATCCACTAGACTCCTGGTTGTGTACTGGAGTGGCTACCCTCAACTACACTATTTTTAGTGTGCTTGCTCAAGTGATGGCGTATGCGGGCTGGGAAGCACTCTCTCAGCTGCAGTGTAAACATACTCAAAAATGCAGGTAGGGTGAGTGAATGGGCAGGAGTTACACACCCAATATCAACTCAAGCAAGAAGGCAGGGAGAAGGTGCAGTGATTCCACTGCTTCTTTACATGTCAGCCACATGGGAGGAGCAACAGAAGTAGGAGAAGCTGCACTCCGAAAAAGGGTGGTGACACAATTTACTCCGTCTTCCTAGAAGCAAGGGGACAGCATGGGAGATGTTTTCACTGAGTCTCAATTTTTTCCTACAGTCTTAAAGCAACACACCACCACATGTTCAAGGAAGAGATGAAAGTCTTAATCTATTCCCCAATGAACAGTGTACCTTTTAAGATACAAAATCCTCAGCCTTTATTTTGTTGTGTTAATTTACCAGTAGTAAGTCTCCCAGTCCACTAGTGCAAGTTAGCAAGATACTACTGAAATTGTGTTTTTTCTTGACTGCCTTATTCATTAAAGATTCAGAAAGACTACCTAATTTTTACTAAAAGTTTGGTTCCCGTCAATAGCTAGAACTCTGCTTAACATGAGGTGTGTGTATATCTTTTAGAAAAGATGCAGTAAATAATGTGTCATCATGAAAGTGACCATATCTGCCAAGAACTACCTGTGTTAGGCAGCACAGACACATTTAAGGTTGTAAATAGCTTAACCATTACTAGCTTGATTCCCTCTCCCATCTAACTTCCACAAAAAACTGGACAGCATAGTCCAACTCAAATGCCTTGTTTAGAAACTCCAAATGTATTTCACTCAGTTGTCTCCAAAATGATCACTT
Organism: Mesoclemmys tuberculata; assembly: GCA_007922155.1. NCBI lineage: Eukaryota > Metazoa > Chordata > Testudines > Chelidae > Mesoclemmys > Mesoclemmys tuberculata. The sequence goes on from ML675603.1 coordinate 56,434,440, forward strand.
GTGTTTTTGACAAATGTTAGCAACAATGGACAATCACTGAGTTATTCACCACAAGCCTTTGGAAACCAGCAAGTTTATGAATTAACACAGTTAACCCTCCAAAAATATTGCCAAAACAAGATACTTAAAAAAGCCTACTTTTGACTTTATCTGTGGGTTTGCAAACATATTAGTGGATGTGACCAGACATACCCAACAACTGTGTCTTCTCATGAGGCACAGGAAGTATACATAAACGGAATACAATAGGACAGCAAGAATGGAGGTTATCTTTGACAACACACAAATTATCATACTGTGTGCGCTACCCAATAACCAGGGTCTTACTACAAAGTACAGAATCCAGCAAGCCATATCTTTTTAACCAAAAAGAAAAACTAAACTTCAGATATCTCATTGGCAAGCATATTGCAGCTAAGCATCAACAGAAAAAGAAAGAAAAGTTTGCCAGCATTCTACTCAGCATAAAGGGCCATCATCAAATAATTTAGGTCAATATTTTAAAACTCCTAAAGGGTTTAATAAAATTTTATATAATGTTTTCACACTTTTTTTTCATTTCAGTGGAGATATTTTTATTTTAACATTCCCCTGGAGTACTGAAAAGCCAAACAGAACTACACTGTGCTGAGAAACAGAAACTGAAGCCAAACAAACTAGTTGTAGGGCATGATTTTCAAAAGCACTCACTGTTGGCCTAACTCTGCTCCATTGAAGCCAACAGTAAAATTCCCTTTTATTCTTCTTAGGAGCTGGGTTAAGCCAATATTGGGTGTGCTTTAGAAAATCCCACACTCAATATCCTAGCTAAGTGAACCACAAGGATTAAATAAGCAATTTAAAGAATGCAAAGCTATTTTTTCTTTCTGCAATTTTAAGAGTTAAGATCTTAGGTCAAACGTCTAATGCAACACACCATTTTGTTTTCATTTCAGTTTTACATTGTACATTGACATGGAGAAATCTTAATTACCACAATAATCCTCTTTTAACCCAGTTAAATGAATCTTCCTTATTCTCTGCATTACATTGGACTCTATGCTTCCTCTCTACCACACCAAATGTTACTTGTCAGACTGCGTGAATCTTCACATACTTCTTAGCAGTACAGAGCTACGTAGTTTCCTTATGCGCTTTCATTTAATGCAAAGTAGTGGTACTTCTATCTGATTGGAAGATAAACTAATTTAATCAAGTTAATCCATAGCTTCCGTGTAGTTTCAGGTAATCAAAGCTCAGTGTTTCAAGGAGAATGACCCCAGCTGCAGAATCAATGAAAAACTGACATGATTAATGTAGGTACTCTACAACCTGCACTACTTTCACAATTTATTTTTCTTCTTTTTTTTAAATGAAGAACTATTGCTTCTGTTATAACATTTTCCCTTCTTATCGGCCCAGCTTGAAAAGATAAAAGTAAAAACAAAGAGGTGCCCTCCATTACAGGGCTAGTCTCAGTAAACAAACCAGCTACTTACACAGTTGCTCAGAATCAAATGTGTGTTCAAATACATAAATAAATCCCTTCCTTGCCCAACCACCTTTATAGCTTTAAGAAATAAATTAAAAGAATCCAAATGCTAACATCGGTTCAGATGGGACCCAACAACAGGTCTGGTTTCAGACCTATTGATCTTGGTTAAATCCATTTAAAACATCAATAAGTGACGTTTTCAGAAAAGCCCCTATTCTGCAAGATGTTCTCTGTTGGTGGGCCCCTTATACCTTGAAAGAACTCCGACCAATTTTATTTAGTTATTTTTTAAAATAGCGTAAGACTGCAGTTGAGCTGCACACAGATACAGGAGTCCACACCCCTACAGAGCAGCTTACAGGATTGTGGTATTTAGGAAGTAAGGTACTGAAGTAGTCTCATTGATGTCAATGGCATACTCATGTACGTAAAAATCAGACATATGCTTAAATACCCTGCTAAATCAGGGTCAAAAGTCTGGAAATGCAATTTTAGACATTCAACTAGCCAATCTGCATGAACAAGGTGTTTTTTATGTATATATATGTATGTATGAAAGTACACCTGCAGATTTTAAGTCTGTTTTGAGGCACCTCTGAAAACATCTAATTGGGTGTTCTCAACCAGTTACAGCAATTGCTTTTAGTCAAGAAAAAGATTCTGACTACATTATGTATGCTTGATAAAACAGAAAATTCCAGAATACTTTTCTGTAAACTAAAGGCTTCATTAAAAAATTCCCCATAACATTTAAAAATAAAAAAGAAGTTATATATAGCTTCATAGCAGCCTTTTGCATTCCAGAAGCACCAACCTCCACCACCTGAAACCCTTTAAAGTTAAACTTAAAGCACTTTAAACAGTCCAATCATCAAAATAAATTACAAATAAATAAGATTACTTATTCCCTTGGGATTATGATAGAATAAAGTTTGAATTTCTCTAGCCCCTTTCTCACTTTTTGTATCCCAAAGCACTTTACTAAGGAGTGACTTAGACACTACAGTGAAGCGACTGTAGGCAAGTAGAGCAGCCATAGAAATTCAGTAACAGCTCACCTATGAATATTAGAACGAGTTTTACTGAAAAAAGAAACGAATGTTGGCCATCATTCCAGGGTTATCACCTGCTTTTTTTCAAAGAGTGCCATAGGGATCTTAAACTTCCATTTGGACCATTTTCCTTTCACTGTTTTTGAACACCACATGTGAGAACACAATAAAACAGTAGAAACTAGAGGTGGAAAAGACCTATTAGTTCATGAAACCCATCCCGTTAAGTATTTTCCCTACAGAATAGTTTCTAGCACTTTGCCTAGTCTAGTTTTAAGCATATCAAGAGATCTGGCTTCTAACTCCCAACCCTCCTTGGTAAAGCATTCCATAATCTATTAAGACTATTGTTAGGAAGTTTTTCCTAGTGTATTCAGCCTACTTTTATTATTATTATTTCCAGCCCTTTACTGCTAAATTCTATCCCACTGGACCACCTAAATAATCCCCTTCTCTCCTTATCATTTACACTTTCAAATGTATGACGTTAGATACTTTCCTTTGCACATCTGTCACCGCTTGGCCAGAATACACAAAGTTAGTATTATAGTCACACTATATATTTGAATAAATCGATCCCTCCATCTCCTTGGATACTGCGGGACCACTTCTCTCCCCACTCCGTTCTTGTTCTGTTTTAAAATACATTGATGCAAACTTTGTTTACTCATTCTCAGTCTTCTAATACCTCTTCAGTTCTCCGTAGTATTTAAAAACTGAAAACAAAGTCAGGTGAGTAAATTTGTTATCCAAATTCTTTCGCAGCTTATTGTCCAACCCTGTTGATATAAATACTGTAAGTTTATATATTTTCATGTGTTCAAAACTTGCATTTTATCAACAGCTAGATTTACAATATGTTCAATACTTTCCAGTTGTCCAGATTGCACCTCCTTACTTCCTACTTCTTACTCTAAAAATAAAATTATCAATAATTCAGCAACTTTTAAAATAATTTATAACCCTCAATTTTAGTGGCCCAACTTTCAATCTAGTATTTCTTCCTCCTTCAAGCCTGCGCTCCACTCTCAATTCACTTGTAAATCTCTTTTATATTCCCAACTCTTTCACTATCAATAGCTCATTATTGAATAGCTCAGTTATTCTGAACACCACATTATTTTGCATGCCATCTTTACTATAATCAGTCACAAAATTATTTATACTGTAGCCCAAACAACAAAAAAACAGCAGTGCAAAAAAACACTGCATGTAGACTATATTAAAGAATTCGACTACAAAACAAATAGGAAGAGAGAAAAAACAGCAGCACATTCAAGGAAGAAAACAACAGACAAGAAATTGAAAGTGGAGAGCAGACAAAGGAGAGAGAGATGGGAAAGCTCTTCCCGATGTCAGGGACTGCAGAGATTATGCTGTTGAGTGCTGTATAGGGGGCAAGGTTTGTGGAGTGGACTGGAGCATGTCCATGGGAGTTATAAAACAAGGCATAAATCCAGAAATATCAGTAGTGCAGGAAGTGGGAGTGGGGTCAGGAGCATCTTTTTCCACTTATGATAGGCTTGCCAATGACTAAACGGGTAGAGATCATGACTGAAAAAAATAAAATAATTCTTCTTCTGGGTATTGTTCCAAAGATCCCAATAATTACTTTCTACTCCAAACAGAAACAAACACGCACACAACCCTATGAAAAGAAAACTGAAGTGCCTCCCCTCTCCATATGCTAGAACAAAAATATTGTGCCTCTCACAACAGAGATGATAAATCCAAAAATTATGGAGTTAAGGCATCTCTCTGTACAACCACATGCAGATCATGGATCAGAAATATGGCCCAGGTACTCTTTAAAAAAAATTAGGTTTTTAGAAAACAAAAATCCTCACATTTCTGGAAGTCTGTCTAATGCAACAAAAAATTGAACCAGGACTGTTTTATCAAAAACATATTGCTGAAACTTACACATTGCACCCACACAGTTCTCTTTTAACTTGCACATAATTTTGTTCTGCTTTGAGTTACTTGAAAGTATACTCTAGTGTCCTGTTTGCTTGTATTAAGCATGTGCCCAAGCCATTTTTGAAGGCATCAGCTTGCACAACTATTAAACTGGTCATATCAAAATACTGAGGCGCAGTTGCTTGCTTGAGGGTAGTGCTAACTTCACTGCAACAAAGGCTCTTTTGCTGTTGCATACACTGATACAACACCTAATTTGTAGCAGTTCCCACAATGGTGTAGTTAAGCTTTGTTTCGCTTGGGAGAAATACATACTGGATCTTTACTACAGTTTACATCATGGCTAGCATGTTTCCATTACCTGACATAGGATTTGACCACGCCAGTCTGCTGACTCGAATGCTATGATCACACCATCTACTGTAAATATTAACTTACCATATTTGGCAAAAGCATTATGAAGTCAAAAAATTCAGATTTCAGGTATTGCAGTAACATCACCTTAAATTGTCTAATGGTTAGTAGAAGCTGTTGGAAGGGATGAAAAGAAAAGGGAAATCCATTACATCAGGTTTGGGAGGGTTGTGGAAAAAGGACCTCTGCCCTTCTGTGACCATTTTCAGCATGGGGATACACAATGAGCTGTTCCAATATATGGGTGGTTTGCCTCACCTCCTAAATCACCAAGTCAGCATGAGAATTATTCTATACTTTACAGCATCAGACCACCATCTTCCACAGATTCTCACAAGAGTGCATAAAAATGTCATGGCTGCAATATGTGATGAAGGAAAAACGCATTAAAATCTCACGGTCAGATTGATAATACTTCAGACATTCCTGGAGACAGTCTTGCCTACAGCTTCGGGAAGTTAAAAACCAAACAAGCCATGGATTTTGTTTTTATATACTGTACCTCCTTTGAGAGACTGCAATACCAGTATTTTGAGTAGAAGAGCTGATGTATATCCTCTCCTGTTTTGTTTTTACTAATCTTTAAAATAAATTATATTCTTGTATGTCAAAAGTTAAATAAAAGGATTCACAACACTGAAAGAGCATATTGATTTTGAAATACAAGAAATTATTTTTACATGAACATACCAGCTGTAGTTTTAGACAGCATAAAATATACAGCATGCAAACATACTAAATTCAAGATATTACAGAGGCATTACTCTGAGCTGCAAAGCTAAAACGTTCCTTGAATAGTAAAGTCAGAATCCTGTAACTTCATAAAAAAAAACTATTTTGGTTTTGTTTTATTGTTTTTATATACATTTTCCTTTATATACAACGCAGTGGGAGGAGAGTTTATCTGTGGTGTAGCGTAGCATAATAACCATTTAGAGAGTTAATTCTGTATTACAAATGAGGCTGTATCTTGCCTCCACTGAAGTAGATGGGGGTCAGGATTTTGTTCATGTTGTTAAGGACTAGATTTTGACACCCTGACTCATGACGACATATTCTACTCAGCACAAAGCCCCACTGATTTCAAAGGAAGTTAATTTTAATATGCTATATATATAAGCTTCTTTGTGTGATAATTGTATTTTATAGAAGGCTGTTGTAAAGTTGCCAAACCAAAAATCTTTGCTGAGCCAGAATTGCCCAACCAAAAAGGGATCCATTTATTATTAGTCTAATTACAATAGACATTTATTGGTTTTCATCGTATCCTCATTTGGCATGGAACATTTATATTCATAAAGAGCAAACAGTAGAACTCATCTCCTGTCTTTATTCACATCAATAAAGTGCTGGCAATGATGGGACAAACCTTCTCACACAGACCTGCCAACGATCCTAATCCCCAATGCAAAGCGATTGCCATCTCTAGACAGTATTAACAGTTAAATATGCATACTACAGTGGGGATGAGAACACAACACTGTAGCGCTTTTGTGTATTAACTTCCAATTAAAAACTCCTGAATTTAGGTTTTAAGTGTATAACAATGATACTCAGACTGAGGCTTGCAAGCGGTGAATGGTTTTTTAAATGTCTCCCCTGTTGCTCTTTGCAGCATGTGATATTAAAATACTGTGGGATTTAATTATTAACCAATCAGGATACTTTTACTATGTTATTAACCAATTGCAGTTGATAAAGTAATAATCATTATTTATTTTATATATTTATTTTATTTTATATTTTATTCTCACAGCAAAATATATATTTATCTATAAGTATAGATATAATAAATGAAGTATCTCACACACACGCACGAAACAATGAATTCACACTACTGTGGCTCTTTTGGGTAACAGTGACTGCTAATTTGGCTCCTGAATCACTGAGGTCTGAGTATCACTGGTGTAGAACACGCTAGCTTCACACCAGCCAAGAAAGTGTGTCACTACTACACGGAATTCTAGGTCTGTCCTCAAATAAGCATTGTAAGAGTAAAAATGCAAATAATCTGTCGAATTAATGCTGCAAACTGGAGGTCATATGTATTCGTTTCACTTGGAACCACCAATCACATATACTGGAGGCCAGCACTTTCTCTATGAGGTCTGTGGCTCAAATGAGTTCCAAAAGACTATTTGGAATATAAACATATGCTTTCACAATACAGACAAATATTAGCTACTATTAGGAAACAGCATAACGCTGGGCACAAGTGGAATCATCTGTCAATAACACCCTGGAAATAGATACAGGTACAAGGATGATTGCTCATGTCTCTTGCCATCCTCTACCTTCACAACTGCATTTTAGAACAATACAACAAGGCCTGTAGCTTTCTAAAGCTGATTACTGTACTTCTGTTGATCATTAGACCAAATATTAAATAATGCAATCAAGATACACAGTAAATCCTACAAAAAGATCCTTTTATGTCTTACTGCTTAATGTTATGTTTTATTACTTAATGATTTAGCTTTTTAATTCTTCTAATGCAGCACTTAACACAGAACATGCCCTTCAATTGTCCATTTTCATTTGGTTTACTGCCAAGTTATATCCTGTACAGTTAATGTTCTTATCTTTATCTACTAGAAAAAGCTAAACACTGATTTCCCTTCCCCAACAAACGGTAAGACGCTCATGATATTTTGTATGTTATGGGCATTACAAACTCGAGTAGAAGAATTTTATTCAGAAGACTCAACTATACTTGTTATTGCTGTAACCAAATCTCCATCTTATATTAATACCATAGAGACATAGGACTGGAAGGGACCTTCCAAGGTCATCTAATCCAGTCCCCTGCACTTATGGCAGGACCAAGCATTATCTAGACCATCCCTGACACGTTTGTCTAACCTGCTTTTAAAAATCTCCAAAATGGAGATTCCACAACCTCTCTAGGCAATTTATTCCAGTAGTTACCTGCCCTGACAATTAGGAAGTTTTTCCTAACATCCAATCTAAACTGCCCTTGCTGCAATTTAAGACCATTGCCTCTTGTCCTGTCCTCAGAGGTTAAAGAGGACAATTTTTCACCCTCCTTCTTGTAACAACTATTTATGTATTTGTAGGATGTTATCATGTCCCCCGTCAGTCTTCTTTTCTCCAGACTAAACAAACCCAATTTTTCCAGTCTTCCCTCATAGGTCATGTTTTCTAAACCTTTAAACATTTTCATTGCTCTTCTCTGGACTTTCTCCAATTTGTCCACGTCTTTCCTCAAATGTGGCATCCAGAACTGGATACAGTACTCCAATTGAGGCCTAACGAGCACAGACTAGAATAGAAGAATTTTACTTCTCAGATCTTGCTTACAACACTCATGCTAATATATTCCAGAATGATGTTTACCCCCCCACTTTTTTGGGGGAGGGAAGGGGAGTGTTACACTGTTGACTCATATTTAGCTCATGATCTGCTATGACCCCCAGATCCCTTTCCGCAGTACTCCTTCCTAGGTAGTCATTTCCCATTTTGTATGTGTTCCTTCCTAGGAAGAGTACTTTGCATTTGTCCTTGCTGAATTTCACCCTATTCACTTCAGACATTTCTCCAGTTTGTCCAAATCATTCTGAATTTTAATCCTATCCTCCAAAGCACTTGCAAACCCTCCCAGCTTGGCATTGTCCACAAATTTTATAAGTGTACTCTCTACGCCATCAACATTACCAAGCAACAAAAAACAGCCATTACAATAGTTTGAATGCAATATTTTAAAATAAAATGACCTCAACAAGTTCTGGGTAAAAAAAGAATAGGGAACACTTTCAGAAGGTAACCTATCTGCACCCTCAGCAAGTTTGCAGATACCAAGCTGGTAATGGTAGATACCTTGGAGGACAGGGATAGGATACAGAGTGACCTAGACAAATTGGAAGATTGGGCCAAAAGAAATCTGATGAAGTTCAACAAGGACAAGTGCAGAGTCCAGCACTTAGCATGGAACAATCCCATGCACAGCTACAGACTAGGGGCCAACTGGGTAGGCAGCAATTCTGCAGAAAAGGACCTGGGGGCAACAGTGGACAAGAAGCTGGATTATGAGTCAACAGCGTAGCCTTACTGCCAAGAAGGAAACGGCATACTGGCCTGTATTAGTAGGAGCACTGCCAGCAGATCAAAGGAAGTGATTATTCTCCTCTATTCGGCACTGGTGAGGCCACAGTTTGTCCAGTTTTGGGCCCCCCACTACAGGAAGGATATGGACAAATTGCAGAGAGTCCAGTGGAGGGCAACAAAAATGATTAGGGAGCTGGAGCACATGACTTATGAGGAGAGGCTGAGTGAACTAGGCTTGTTTAGTCTGCAGAAGAGAAGAGTGAGAGGGGGTTTGATAGCAGCCTTCAACAACCTGAAGGGGCTCCAGGGAGGATGGAGCTAGGCTTTTCTCAGTGATGGCAGGGGACAGAACAAGGAGCAATGGTCTCAAGTTGGAGTCGGAGAGGTCTACGTTGGATATTAGAACAAACTTTTCCACTATGAGGGTGGTGAAGCATTGGAATGAGTTACCTAAGGAGATGGTAGAATCTCTATCCTTAGAGGTTTTTAAGGCCTGGCTTCACAAAGCCCTGGCTGGAGTGATGTAGTTGGGGTTGGTCCTGCTTTGAGCAGGGGTTGAACTAGATGACCTCCTGGGTTCCATTCCAACCTTAATATTCTATGATTTTATCCTAGCACGCAAACCATTTGTGAAATTATACTTGGAATGGGTAGCAAAGGGAACTGCATAATTCAGTGATGCCAAATGGATGAATATAATATACTATGTTTAGAAAAAGATTATGCAGAAAAGACAGAAAAAATACGTAGTAGAGGGGAATATATATTCCCAGGCTGACGATCTAATTTTACAAACTGAAAACAGATATTTTGGCTGTGGAGTAAGAACCCTTTCTTCCATACGCTGTCAGCTGATATCTCCTCAATTTTTCTACCCTCTGTTCACAGAAACAGAAAAATATCGGCCCCCCCACCAAACTCCAGCTGCATGATCAAATTCAGCCTCAATTACACCTTGAAGAGAATGAAGCTGCAGAGAATAGAAGCAGAATTTGACCTTGCAGAATCTTTATCATGGTGATGATGTGCAAACTAGAACACAGTTTGAACTTCAGCTTCTAGGGCCAGTTTGCAGGACTTCTCACTTGGAGGAGAGACAAGGGAGAGAAGGGGAAGAAGAAACATCTTTTTACTTGTTAACTAAGAACATTTCATCTGAAGTCAGTAAAAGATAATAAATATGAAACCACACAATGCCATTTACAGAGTTATTTTTAGAATAGAACTGCAATTAAACTCTGGACAGCCAAGAATGAGTATCCTAAATAGTTCAATAAAACTGTTTGGTATTTTTTGTTTTAAATTTCAACACTGCCTTTATCATCTTCCAGATTGTAAAAAATTTCGACAAGAATTAGGCTTTAATAACGGTCTGTTAGCATGATTTTTAACAGGTAATTTTACCCAAGAAAATGGAAAAGATTTGCATATTTTAAAAAATGTCTCCTGAAGCGTGTAATATTAAGGTCTGCAGTATCAGTCTCCAACTTCAAGAATATTCAATTATTACATATATACATGCCAATCATTTCCAAACCAGATACACGAGAAAGTTTGCTACATCATAATATTAGCCATTATGGGATACATTTAGTACCTTCTACATAGACATAGAAAACATTTTTTAAATCATTTATAAAAATTGTCCTGATTTTGAAAAAAAAATCTTTTGACTGAAGCCCTAACCTTTAAGCTCACATTTCCCAACAGGAAGATTTTTTCTTTTAATGGGAGGGAGGAGAGGGGGGATGAAAACATTTTGCTTACGAGTAGTGCTGTCTTAGTGAACTCAGGGCAAGACAAAGGACCATTGTGCTGAGAGAAAGCTCAGTGAGTCCAAATTCAGTCTACTACCCTGGCAGCAAAGTGTGCATCTAAGGCTTAAGTAAAGCCACAAGCAGCTTCTTGAAGGCCATCAGTCTTCCCTCCTTGTTCCTGGAAGAGACTCTAATGCAGCTGGCTGTGGAAAACCTGAAATGTACCAGGCTGCAAGATCAGCCAGAAGCCTACAAGCCCAAATTACTTTTCTCCGCTGCTGCAACACCCCTGTCAGACAAGAGAGCACAAGGAACATGCCTCAGGCCTTGGAGAGGGCCAACTGTCACCCTAAGGCAAGAGTGTGAGCACCTGTGCATGTCCTCAGGGAGGCAGGCAGCCCAAAAGCATTAAAAAATTAATAAAACAAAGCAAGAAAAGTATATCTATATAAGTAGACAAATAAAGGAGAGGGAAAGAGAAAATATTAACAAAAAGAGGTAGCAACTGTGCCAGGATATGGCACAAAAGGTTGCTTATAGCAATAGACAGAGAAAGAGAGAGAAAGAAAGAGAGAAAGAAAGGATGCACCAATAAATAAGTCTTGTACAACATACGTGATTAGATATTTAGCAAAAAGACTTACCACCAGAAACAGGGGCATCCATAAAAACAGCCCCCATTTTTTCAACTGCTTTAGCTAATTCTTTTGAAATTGCTGGGTCAATAGTACTGGAGTCTATTAATAATGAACCTTTCTTCACTTTCCTTAAAAAAAACAAAGAAACAAAACAAAAAAACAGTATTAGTAAATAAAATATTTGTAGCTAAGTAGAAACTGCACATGACATTTCTTGGTTGGTTTTGTTTGTTTGCATTGATAATCCAAAACCAGTCACTTAAAATGGACTACTAATATACCACAAAACCCTTATGAACCTGAACAGAAAAGGAATGTTCTCCCTAAACCCTATTATAATATAAAGGGTTAAGACAACCTGCATTGTTTAGATACAAATTCTATCAAACAAGATTATATATAGTTCTATATGTGGCCTACTTAAAATAGGTTTATGCAATGAATGGTAGAGTTCTGCATACAAGTATATAGATGTAACTCCCTTCAAACTTTTAGAGGTCCATACATAATGGATCTTTCTTTCCAGAAGCAATTTCCTTCATACCAAAATATCTTATCAGAATTATCTATTCATTTCAACGTAGCAACCTTGTTTTATTTACCACCAGAACTTGCTCTAACTATAATTACAAATTGTAAATCCAGCAGATTAAAATGGGTAAGAGAAATGTGAAGCAATATGGGAAAAAGCTGTGATTTTTTCCTATTGGTGTCTGGTAAATGTATGTAGCATGGAAAAGATCATTTTTCATATTGCACCTTTGAAATTTACTCTAAGTAAAATGCAGATATCACATACAAAATATGTCTTTAATTGGCAGCTGTCCATATATGGGTCAAAAACCAAATTCAGATGACTTCTTTGCCTTCCTCCTCCTCCCCATCCCACCTGTAATTCTCGTCCAAACAACCCATAACACTCAGTTCACGCTGCACATTTTTCCCAATAATAAAGAGGTAATAATTTAAAGTTACATATTAGGCAATAAAAACCCATTCTATATGTTGTATCCAATTTCTAGTTATAGTACAGTGCAAACACAGAAATAAAATTCAATGTATCAATGTGTTTATATTGTTGCATGTACACTTAAAGAAGGTCATATTGTTTAACACAAATGGATTCAGTTTTGCTCTTGGATATACACATACAGACACTTGACTGTAGCCCATACTCCAGCTTCAGATTCCAACATTCCCAAAATATGAAGCTCTTGTCCTATTTCACAGAAGAAACAGACTTGAGAGATTACTTTACATGCAACCTAACAAAAGCCAATTCTGAAGACACCATTATACTACCTTCCTCCAGGTTCAGAACCAGCCCTTGAACAGGGGACTGATGGAAGTCTATGCCATCACATATAATACAGAGCAGTGGTTCCTAACCTTTTTGGCTCAAGGGCTACCATTTTTACAACCCTGAAGGGCCACCAGTCTCTGCCAGCATCTCCCTTTCCTCCCCCCCACTGCAGCCAGATGGAAGAAGTTCAGCAGGGAGGCTGACTCCCTCCTCACTGATCTCCCATCCTCCTGGCTGCAGCAGGGAAACCACGTCCATCCTGTAGCTCCATGCGTGCCACCGGGGTTCCTAGGCAGTGGCTCCCTTCTGCAGTCAAGGTGACAGAAGATCAGTGCTTCCCTCCCTCTGGCTCAAGCAGGACCTCAGCGCTTATGGACTCTGGTGGAGCGCTTTGCTCTCTTCTGGAGATGGGGGAGGGGAGTGTTGCTCTCCCATCCTCTTGGCTGCAGCAAGAAACCTGCACTGGTTTTGTAGCCCCGCAGCAACGCACTCCACCTGGATTCTTAGGCAGTGGCTCCCTTCTGCAGCCAGCAGGAGGGGAACCGTGGGCCACTTTGAAAGACCCTGCAGACCACTTTTGCCCCTTGGGCCACAGGTTGGGAACCACTAATATAGAGTGACGCTAACTTCTTCTGGTAAATGGAAACTTCTGCCGTATGACTCGGATCATTCTTAAACTCTTGAGCTCAATGCTTTCTTTCTTGGCAAGAGTTAAGAATCCTTTAAAATGGACAAAGTACAGCCTATTATCAAAAAATGACCACTCAACACAATCTGTCAGTCACTGCCAGTATCAAATTTTCCTTTACTGAAAAAGGGAATTGAGAAGGCAGATGGGGGTAGGGTAGGATGAGTCATAAAAGCACAGCTCAGTGTCAGGTATCTTCAATGTTGTTTTAGTTTGGTTTCCTCTGTCTGGATTGTGTCTTAAATTATTAACAAAGCCATAAAGACATCTGAGTAAACTTTTTTTCTGTTTTCCATTCTGGTGCTTTTTTCAGCTTATTTCATGGTCAGGAACCCAGCTTTTTTTTAAAAAACAAAATGGCTGAAGGGCGGGGAGACTGCGAATTCATTCAATTTCTATGGCACCGGAGTTACAGAACTCAGCCCTGTGCCTGTGAGTCCCGCTGACCCATCCCAAAGGTGTAGGAAATATCCCATTGACTATACTCGGAAAGAAAGGTGAATACACAAGTGAAGCAAACGGAAACCTTTATTTAAAGAGATGATGGAACTGCAACCTTAACAGAAACTACAAATGACCAGAAGAGAAAGCAATGTGAGAAATATGCAAACATCACTGTCTGTAGACCTATCTCCTTGCCTTTCTACTTCCCTTCGCCTGCAGAAGGAGGGGGAAACACCTGCAGAATGTTGTGCAAGGGGACAAATGAGGACAACTCCTGGGTGGAGTTTAGGGACCAAAACACAGGCCATTGGTTCAGTCTCATCTTTCCACTCCTGCATGCTCTGGGGGACTCAGGTGCCAGCAGTAGTTGTTGTATCAGACGTCCAGCATGCTCCTCCCCACCACCAGGAGAGGAGGGTGGGTTGGAACCATCACCTCAGCAGCGGCCTGCTCAACAGCTGAAGGAAGAGTAGGAGGAGGAGATGGTGCCTCTTCCAGGAGAGAAGCAGGCAGGTCCTGAAAGCATTCTGCCACCAGTTGTTTTCGCGGCTGCATGAGTGCACGATCCCGTTCTCACAGGGCATACTCCTGTTTGCCATGGTGTGACTCCAGATCCAGGAACAGGCTCATCAGTCCTCATTCTGCCTAAGGGCCCAGTCCTCCCTTGCCCTAAGGAACACAAACTGCTCCCAGCTGCAGGGCTCTTCTCTGTTTGCCTCTGCTTCTTCCAGTGCACTGCTCCCGCTCTCCCAGCCGAGTGGGTTCTCTGTCAGCATCAGAATGTCCTGCTAAGTCAAAGACAAAGGTAGCATTATATTGCATTTCTCCTTTGAAAAAACCTAATACACCCCCACATAACATAACTGTGCTGCCAAAGGCCACAATACTGGACCTTTTAAGCACATGAAAAATGCAACTGTTAGTCTCCTTCCTTCTCAGACAGCTTTCGCGGCCTATGGGGAAGAAGCGGAGAGTAGTAATGGTAAGATACCTGCAGGGCTGTTATTAAAATGTTGTAACGTTTACAGTGCATGAAGGGGCTGATTGGGATGGGATTTAGTTCCTTTCAAAGGGTACACTACCAGTTATCTTTGTTCTTTAAAGGCTGGACCTCATTTGGAGAGCATATAGCACTTTTCAAGGTTCTAAAATGAAAAAGAAAGCTGTCCTTCCAGTCTATGGAGGAGCTCCAGCCTCCTATACCAGAGAGATGTTTCTGTTAATAGTCACCTCCCTATATATTGGTGAGTGGTAGGGTCTGGTGAATGATGAAGGTGGACCAAGCACATTTGCCCTGTCATTAAAGCTGAAGAACCAGTTTTAATTTCAGCTGCATCAAAAATTTGTTGAATTATGTTTACAGGCCTGGGAGGCAATTTGAGAGGCAACTAACTGTATTCCAAGCTAGCAGACAGTTCCCAAATATAAGAGGAACAGAGAATCACAAAGAACATTCACCCACTCCTTAGCCATCCCTACAGCACCAGAAAGTCCAGTCTGTCTCCAGCAAACAGCACAGAAAGAGGCAGAAAGTCATACCAAGTGTATTTTCTTCCCTGAACGTTCCGATTAACACTGCAAGCCTCTCACCTCTCCAGTGCTCAAGGACATAGCACTGTGTTTGTACAACTGCTGGAGCAGATCCTTCAACCACCTCCACTTTACCTGGCTTCTGCAGAGTGAATCAGCACAGGGAAAGGCCAGACACCAGGGTAATAAACATCTGCAATGATCATAAGGGGAACGGACCGCTGTGACACTCCTTGGACAATCAAAAGGTTCTCTTTCTGTTTCCAAACTTAACGAGGCCTGCACCCCAGCCACCAGCCAACTCCACCCCATCCCCATGCCACTTCTGCACAGGTCTTTTGTAAAGGGAAGGAAAGACTAGAATGCAGGGTGGGGCATAGGAGTGGTTTTGAGTCTTTGAACAACCATAAGTGTCAAAACTATTCTTTTACCTCCCCAAACCCTTTCCACCCCCTCTCCCTTTCCCCCCCCAGTCCACATAGCCCAGGGTCTAATCACTGTTCACAGTGCTGGCAGAGAAATGCAGACACACGGGAGCGCTGGGACTGCTGATTAATAATCTTTTGTTATAGCTTCTGCTAAATGCATTACAGTGGCCCATAGGATTTCACTGAAATAACTGATTTACAGCTGTGTCCTGCTCAGGGACCATGTCGAAGTGGAGTGGGGGTGGGGCAGCTTGAGGCACATATCACCAGAGCAAGAGGGAATATTTCTGGGGCGCATGGAGGTGTATAGTAAACTTACCAGCCTTGGGTTCTGGTTCCTGCATGGGTTCTCCTCCGGCTCTTCATGAGGGCTTCCTCAACCAGGGCTGCTGGGTAAAGGTGCAGAATCACATGCTCCTCTTCCTCTGGGTCTTTTGGGGCTTCCTTGGCAGTCCCCACTGGCACCTTGCTCTGCCCTTCATGAGTCCAGTCACATGATGAGGCCAGTGAGTTTGAGAGGGTGGTGGTGAGGCACTTCAGGGTCCATGCTTGCAGCCCTGGAGAGCACTCAGTCCAGTTCATCGTAGCACAGGCACGTGTGAGGTTCCCTCCCGGAACAATTGTTTGAGTCCATCACCCTCTGGTACAGCAGCCTCTGGTGCTTCATGAAATTCCAGCACTGGGATGGAGTTTGGTGAATGCTTGCCTCGTCCAGTAGAGGTGCAAATTCCTGCCACTTCTGTTGAAGTCATGGAGGACAGTATACTCTGACCACACATTGATCAGGATGCTGGTTTACTCCAGAGACCAGGCAGCAGCTCTTGGAACACGATCCATAATCATCTGTGCTGATTTTAGAGTTGACCAAAAAACGGTTCTGAAGTGCTCAGCGCAGGCTGCTGCTACTGCTGGCAATGGGGGTTAAGGGTCAGGGAGCCAAGGATTAAATGGTTTGTGGGAGTGGCCCTGGAGGACTACTGATACTCGTGACTAGGTACCCCTTGCTCCTGTCCAGACTGCACTGTAGAACAGGTATGGGACCATGCCACAGCAAAGGCATGTACATACCCACATCCCTCATGTATGCAAGCTTTCTTGCTGTGCACTCCTTCAGGAACATGCTTCAGGGCTTCAAACGTGGACAACAGGGGGATTATGGCACAACAATGCACATGTAACCACGTACAGTTGCTAGGGTATGTGTGGCCACAGATATCCTATGGACTCTAATATCATCCGTATTAGACAACTGGCTTCACTATTCCTTCAACATGTATAGAGCAAAGATTCTCCATTCAAGTTAGAATGCCTGAGAAAACTGGGTGATTTGGGTGAAAAAGTAGTTGGTTCAAGCCCCAAACAAGACTGAGGTATTCATCAGAAAAAGGAAGAACTGACGGGAGCTGGCTGGAACTTACCTCCACCCCCACACACCAGGGGTTTCCACCACCAATCAAGATGGTGCAGTATCTTGGAACCTGCTAGGGATGACGCTACTCCTTCAGGTTTTAATTGCAGCAACAGCCAGAAGTGCCTTTAGCTCTGGGTCTTCCTACCAGATGTAGAATTAACTATGGGCACCTGTAAGCTAACCATCTCCAAATGAGACAACTTGAATTAATGCTACCTGAGGCAGACCCTAAAGACTACCCAAGAACTTCAGAGGATTGAGCATGCAGCAGCCAAACTCCCGATTAAAACAGATCGCACCAGTGCTCTGAGCCCTACCAGCTATAATTACAATACCCAGTCCATTTCAAAGGTCCTGATCCATCTCTTTAAAGTCCTAAATGGATTAGGAAGCAATAACTCAGTGATTGGCTTGAACATTGTATACCAACACTACTGAGTATACCTGAATAATGAACCCTTGGTTTGTCCACACATTAATTAGGGGTAGAGTTTTTCTAATGAAATATACTCTGGTTATGAACTGGAGTTTAGGTTGAACCAGAAGTCCAGATGGAGCTATGCTGATTTACCATAACTGAGAATCTGGCTCAAAATCTTAACACCTTCAAGGCACAGTTTAAATGATGTGCATATTTACAAAGGTATTCCTCAAACAACCAACAAGAACAGAGTAAGCTCTTACAAGAAGCCTGGTGTATTTAAAACCATAAGGTACCATTGTCATGTTAACGGACCTTCTAAAATGTGAATAAAAGGTAATTTTATAAAAGCCCTTCAGTATATCCAATAGCAGAATTCAGTCTTGAGTTAGAAAAGATCAGTGTTAGATAGGTCAATGATTCTCACTTCTCAATAATCTAGCAATTCTCTTCCACTCACAAATCCTAGAGTTTCTTTATCAATTAGTCTTTCAAACAAGGCAAGAATCAATTGCAAGGGTTTGTAAGCTTGTTAAAACTTCCTAAATAAACAGTTTAAAATAAAAATCAGCTAATGAAGTCTACCTAGATACTCTGTGGAAATGTTCTGCACTGACATGAGCCAACATGGCATCATTTCAGATCTATCCCAGACATGGGACTCAAAGACTCCAAAGGAATAAAAATAATTATATGCTTGAGTGATTGATTCATTGCCCCGATTATGGCAACACTAACTATAAAACGTCTATGTATCATATTAATAGGAATATGCACTTATTTTTAGAAAAGTGTCAAGTTTAAATTGTGTCCCTCCTTTAAGCTTCATAGATAAATCTTGTGCTACTAAAAGATAGTGATTTCAGCCAATGAAATTTAACAAATATACACTACTGAAAGAATCCCACACAATTAGCAAATTAATCAATCAATGACCAAGCACATAAAAATAATCAGTTAAATGCATGTCTAGTACAGCATGTAGCTAACATAATAGAAAAACCACTTGTTAAAAGCAATATGGCTGTGATCATAAATAGAAATGAACCAGCACAGAGCAAATTCTTACCTTAGAATTCCATTTGCTCCTGTATAAGCTTCTACAGCATTGGGGCTGGACGGTAGCATAGTAATAATCCGGTCTGCTCTTTCTGCTACATCTGCTGGGGAATCCATTATCTTTAAAAAAAAAAAAAAAAAAAAAGTAAGCTGCTGCTTTTTTGAAAGAAAGAGTTTGAGAAAGCAAATATATATTCTTTAAATGAAAGCACAGAAAATACACCACATGATTAGACAAGTTCTGGTGATCGAGGGGAAAAATTTGATGAGGATCCTATTGTGATGGTATGCAGAACTCCTGGGTACCACCTGGTACCTGGGATATCACTGAAACCTCTGTCTGACCAGATTGGACTCCCTCTCACACTGTGATGCTGTGACAGGTCACAAACCCCGGTAGGTTTTGCATTTTCCATAGGCAGGGACCACACCCGTCTTAGTTCAATGAATGCTTTCCAGTCAGTCACTCAGGATCAAGATAGAGAAACTCCAGCAGGCTCCTCAGTCCAGGCCCACACCTTCTACCCTGGTCATAAAACCTGACCAGTAGAGTCCACCCTTCCTTCAAAATAGAGAAGACATGCAACACCAGCGTTTGTTACTAAGCAGTTTGTCTAAACACTTCACTCAAAGACACACTGGTTAAGATAAAACATTAAACAAGTTATTAGCTACAGAAAATAGGTTTTAAGTAGCAAATGTAAAGAGATTAAAAGAAGTTACCAAATGAAATAAATGTAAAGTCGCAGTCTAAATTCTACACACAAACAAGCTCCTGAATTAGCAACATCTCACGCTTGTGAGCTGATACAAGCAGTCTCTTAAATGCAGGCTGGGCAGGACTCCCCGCTGACCCTGACCCTCCCACCCACCCTTTCAAAGTCCTTTGTCCTCCAGAAGAGCCGATCCTTTAGGTATTCAGTTGAAAAAAGTGATGATGTCATGCTCCTCCTTTTATACTGTTTCAGCTTGCTAGAACAGTCCATGGATGTGATATGGCACCTGCTTCCCATTGGTCAAGCAACCCATTGAGAATGTGATTCTTGTTAGGGGAATCTATTCTTGAATGGGTGAGAGAGAACCATTAACACTGTCTAGCTACTCCACTGCTGTGCCTGAAAGGCTGTTTGTGGGAGTTTACCACCTTGCAACACGTCCTAGTAGCATTTACAACCATGTATTATAACTTCACATACTATAGTAGCACATAATCTCCTTTTGGATTGTAATGTTCAGCAGATCAAGTCTTTTAAAATAAAACTAAACAAAGCACACTTTGTACAGAAAATATAATTCTATGACATTGGTGAAGATGGGGTTTTTTGAGTGTTCTTTTCAGACACAGAGTACAACACCTGTCACCAGAGATTACTCCAAAACCAGGGGTACGATGATCATACTGATCCAAGACTGAAGGCAAACTATTTACTGCAAACACAAGACCATCCATGCAAAATGCATCTCCACACTCTCTCTGGGGCACCGCATAATTCTAGAGAATCAGCCCCCCCTTGGATAACTGCTCCTAGGTCCCTTCTATATATACTGGGAGGACCAGGAAGAGACCCCCCTCACACAGATGTATTTAATTTTAGAGCAACATACTGTGGTTAGCTTTAACTAAAGCTACAAATGCTGTCATCAGGAGTACATTGGCAGCCTCATGCATGTTCTGGCTGATTGCCAGGGAGGCTTCCAAAGGCCAAGGCCCTCTACAAAGAGAGCATTTGGTCCTGGAAAAGTTCCGACAGCAAAACCACCCCCACCAATCTTAAATTACCACAAAAGGCAATAGCACAACTGATAAAAAGTGAAAATAGAGTGAAATCTTCTGACTTTTTGTTGCCACCTTGCCATAATCATATTGTCTCCTACAAATAAAGTCAGTTTATGAACAGATAAATGCAGCCAACCCTAAAAACATACCCAACAACAAAATATATTAATAGAAATTAGAAAAGAGACCTATTAGAATGACTAGACCAATCTGGGCAAGACTGTCGCAGGCAGTATAATTTCTGGAGTTCCACAGAATTTAAGGCCAGAAGGGACCATCAGATCATGCAGTCTGACCCCCTCTATATCCCAAGCCATTAAATTTCACCCCAATAGCTCTATATTAACTTTAATTAGACTAAAGCACTTTAGTCCTCAAGAGACAAAGGCCTGGTCTACATTAGGAAATTAGGTCAGTGGAACTAGGTCATTTAGATCTAACCCCCGGTGCCAACCTAGAACTGCTTGTGGAGGTGGATTACCTACACTAACAAGAGAATCCTCTGTGATGCTGTATAGAATATGGGTGACCATTTATATTATTATTAATGCCAATATTACAAAGTTGCAATTCATCTTACAAGATGCCAAGTAGGGTATCAGTGGAAAAGTTATGATTTACTGAATATGATAAACTTATTTATATGTGAGCATCATCTTTGTATGGTAAGTTACAAACGTGTGCGATATATCTGTATCTCAGACTCATGCTGTGTTACTTGGTGACATCCCCAGACAAACTGACATCAGCACTATCTAGACTGTTTGATGTCCCATCAAGGGTAATCAGCTATACAATGAACCCAGAGAGAAAGGCCAGGGGCTACGCCTATAAATCAGCAGGACGTGCAAGGACATACATGTGAACTGGGGACTCCAAGAGCTTTTCCATGCCAATGTGCTGTGAATTTGTGTTTGGGACAAGCCACATGACAAAAGATATAAAAACGCAACTGCAACATCTCCATAAATTGTCTTCAATCCTGCTTTGTCTCTGGAATAACTTCTCTACAAATTGAAGCTTTAAGCAAAGGACTGACAGACCCATCCAGGTTTGGATGTGTTCCAAAGGGGCTTTACAAGCTAGCAAACTCACCACTGCTTTAAGAACCTGAAGTCATATGTATGTATCTGAATGCTTTGACCATTTAGCATCTCTCTTCTCATTTCTTTTATAATGAACCTTTACTTTTAGATACTAAATGATTGGCTGGCAGCAAGGTACTTTGGGTAAGAGCCAAACTAATATTGATCTGGTAATGTGGTTGACCCTTTGGGGATCAAAAGAACATCTGGCACAGTGAGCAGAGTTTTAAAGAACTTACCACTTTGCTGGACCTATTTGCTGACTGGCAGCCAGAGACTGAAATGCAGTAAAAGGGGCTGTGATTTCTTTTTTGGCTTCTTGGTAACCAGGGTGGGGGAACAGAAGCATAGTTTGTGACTGGTTAGTGATTCTACCTATAGTGTTGGCCACCAGTTTTGAGAGAATCTACTCTCTTTTTTGCAGCCTGTGTTGACCTTGGCATTTTCAGCGTGGGCAATCATAGGCACTTTGGCCTACACACCCCTCACTGGCGTATGAAGTGTCCACTGAAGCACTACAGCAGTGCCATTACAGCGCTCTAAAGCATAGGCTAGCCGCAAGCTGTTGTGTGCCACCCAGAGAGAACATGAGAGACCAAGGTGCTACCAATATCCAGGGCCCCTGCAAAAACAGGGAATCGACTGGTGAAATATGTGCTGATGATTCTGATAGGCGAATCATAACCCATGCTGCAGAGGAAAGTAAAAAATTCCCAAAGACAAGCAACATACTACATATCTTCTGTCTATTAAAGACCAGCAAACAAAATAAAAACTCAACATGATGAGAGTTTAGGAAAATAAAAGTTTACTTTATAGAAAAATGAGCAGGCAAGAATGTGTTTTATAATTAAAAGAAATTTTACATCACTGAACGTGTATGCCTAATTGTAACTGGTCATAACAATAATATCAATGTAAAAATAAGTTAACACAAGAACTGCTGCATCCATATAACCTAACCTCAAAATCCAATTTGTTACATCCAATTTGTTATATCCAATGTTTCTTACTGATGGAACTTAAAAGCTGTGTTTTAAGAAAGGCAATATATACAAAGATTCACATTGCAACATGAGAGAAAATATCTAACATATCACACCTAAAAACACAAGTCCAGACAACAATAAAAGTCAAAATCACATAAAAGAGATGGAGAAAAAGACAAACTTCATTGGTACAATTTTAGGAGTCATTGTATTCATCTGAAACATTGCAGAAAATATATAAAAAAGGACATTCACAATTCAATATTGAATTCAAATGACAACTGATGATAAAATTATTTTAAATGTAGAAAGGGAAAAGACATCTGAAAATAAGTGTTAAGAGACTTATGCTTATTTTCAATACATTAACTGCCTTTCCCATAGTAGGAAGCATCTTAAATGACAAAGACAGACAGGATGGAAATTCCTCTTTGGACAAGTGTTGCAAAATTAAAATCAGCCAACACCACCAGAGCTTTTCCAAACCTAAAAATGAACAAGTTTTGATGTCCAAGGGCAAAAGTTTATTTGCTGACCACAACAATCTCACATTTTACTTGGCATAGTCACAGCAACAATGAGCAGAATGCAGTTGTTTTAAAAAAAGGGGGGGGGGGAGGAAGGGGAAATATTTATTCCATCTCTGATCCTCATCTTTAAAATCAGCCAAATCGATATGATCCTGACAAATGTTTTTGTTTTAAGTAAAAAGTCAGCAGCTCAAACATCCCTCTCCAGAATCTTCCATGCAGGTTTCAACATGTCCACCCTGCCAATTATCCAGCTGCTACAAAAGAGATCAACCTTACAAAATACACACACTGTGCGTGAATTCCTGGTTCCATTTAAGTCAGTGGCTGAACCCTCCCACCCCCCTTTGATTGCAGTGAGGGTAGGATTTCACCCATAAAGTCCTTCCACAGTTTTCAATAATATTTCTGTGCACCTTAAATTTTTTTTAAAAATTGAAGTTAATTTGAAAGAGATACAATGATGAAGATAATATACTTTGTCTCTTTTCCCTCACATCCAATCATCTTGGTTTTCTGAGTTAATATAGAGATTGTGAAACATGATTTTTAACTTCTTAGTCAGCCCTAGACCATTAGGGTTCCAATCCTTTTTACCTTAAACTCACACAGGTAGTTCTATTCACCGCAATAGAGTCATGTGCAGGAATAAGGTAAGCAGGATGTGGTTCTTTGTTTGTAAATGAGGTGGGAGGGGGTAGACATCTTTTATAATCTATTCAAGAGCCCAAATATCACATATTCATGCTACAGAATATCCTTGATATTATGATTGTCTACTTCCATATAAACTGAGTGTATAATCCACACACTGAATCATAAAGCACAAAAGACTTTTTTTTGGGGGGGTGGGGGGGGGAGAAAGGAAGAGGGTGCGGGGAGGATTTAATTAAGGATTCCTGCATCACAAGGCACTGTTAATGTTTTTTTTTGTTTGTTTGTTTTAAAGTTTGGTTAAAAGTGAAAATATGGGTCCATTTTAATTTGATCCCTAATTGATCCAACCATTTCTGGTCAATAGATACTTATGAATTTACACAACAAACAAACTTTTTTGTTTTGATACATAAGTTTGACAGTAAAAGGACATATAAATATTACTCTCTCAATATACACAATGTATTTATGAAAATCTAAACCTTAATAGGGCCCATCACCTATTATTTTGCATGGTAGGCTTTATGCTTGTTTTTAAACAGTGGCCATGAGAAGGAAGTGTAAAGTTACTGAACAAATAAATTTTAGTTAAAGAGGAGATATGGGACAGTTTGGATAGCCGTGTTTAAAGAATGGTTAACTTTTTCTTTTTGTTTTAAATATACAAATATAACACCAACGGAGCAGTAAGACAACATTACCAATGGTGAAAGGAGACAGATTCCAAACATAAAATTGATGCTAGGTACAATGAATGAAGCAGTATCAGCAGAAAGATTTGTGAGAGCTACTGGCTAGTGTGTAGGACGTGTTCCCCTCTGAGCTGGAAAGCCTAACTCTTTAGTTTAAGCTGTAGAAATTCATGCTTTTAGTTCTGGGGATCCCCAATTCAATCCCTAGTGCTGGCCAAGATGGCAGCCATCACGTAAGTGGGGGGGAGGCCCGAATTATACCCTAGACTTGCACACAGCTTTTTATTTGAAGTAGCTGTTTTCAGCTTTCTGACAGGATGGAAACGTCAGTTATTTATATCAATAGTTCACTAGTACAGCTGAAGATTCAGGAGCCTAGTTTGGTCCTTTCACAAACACTATGAAGTGACACTAACAACACTGTATTGAGTGCGTAAGTTAAAACCACTACACTTTAACAGTTTGCCTGGATGTTATGGTTGGAGGGCAAAGCTGTGTAAAGACAATCTTATACATTTTTGTAAAAAGTATAACCCATTCACACCACACAGAAAAACCTGAATCAGTTTCAGAACTGGCCCAGTAACACTTATTTCCTGTTCAGATAGAGCCTGTATCATCCAGGACAGATGGATGTATGGAAGACATGGAGCAATATTTCTTTCTATAAATGTTCATTCATTCTGTTCATGCCAAACCCTTCTCTTTTCAACAACAGCAGGAAACACAAGTGCCACCAATCTATTATTATTTTTCATTTGTATTATCATAGGACCTACGAGCCCTATTCATGGAGCCCACTGTGCTAGGTGCTATACAAACACAGAACACACAGATGGTCCCTGCCCCAAAGAGCTTACAGTCTAAGACAAGAGTGCATCAAATACCTCTGTTGGGGAAAGCTGTAGAACGAATGTGATCTGACAGGAGAAACTGTACCAGGCTTCAGAAAAGCCAGAAGTCTATTGGGCATGTGTATAGCATGTATGTGAAATAGCTATTCTAATACTTGCCATGTTCTGATTCACAAACATTCCTTTCAATCCAGAAAAGAATGAGAAGAGGAAAACTATGCAAAATCATCAAGAGTGGACAGTATCTTTACATATCTGAATGTCTTTTTCTATTTGTAAAAAGTGGAAGCCCTCACACCTATCCCTCAGACACTGAAATAAATGTGCTTAATAGATCAAACCATGTATATCAGAAGTTAACTAAAATACTTTGAAAGAGAAATAATAATGTTTAAAATTTAAGTAATTTAGAATACTTGTGTAACTTTAAAAAAGTACAAGTAAATATTGCATGAGCTAATTAAAAAAAAATGCCAACATAGAAATTGCGATATTGGAGCACAGCAGTGGCCCACCTAGTCCAGCATCCTTTCTGGCACTCCTGCTGGTTCTACCCTACACGCCAGATCAAAAATAAAAGGCAGCCCTTGCAGCCCAATGTTCCTTTTACAGTAACTTCTACAAGGCCTCCCAGACTCAAGTTTCAAATTCCTGCAAAAACTTCTGGGGTAGGAGTTACACCTATGGATGTAAAAGAGGAAGCTATTTTCAAGTATTTTTTAAGTGTGTTATTTGTATTTGAGACTACAAATATATTGTGTTCAGGAGTGTAAATGGGCTTTTGACTTTATTCTTAAAAGCATTTCAGCTCACCTTTAAAGTCACTTAATATCTCATGTTAAGTCTTACAGCTGCTGCCCAGGATTCTGTTACTAAGGCAACAATGAATTGTATGAATGGTCAGCCTTGACAAATCCCATTGCACAAAGGGAATCAAGAACACAACTAATGGTACAGGCTTTTTTGTTGTGTGTTTGTATAGTGCCTAGCACAATAGGATCCTGTTCCATGCATGGTGCTCCTATGGGCTACCACAAAACAAAATAATAGAAGCCAAGCAACAGGCTATAAAGCTTACTGATCCATTTACAGACTTTTGGTCTTAAATCAATATTCAAAAACAGAAGGAATTAGATGTCCAATTACTAGTGCATTCTATCCTGCAGAACACTTTGATAGTACCTTTATCACTATTTATGAATACAGTTGTGATCAGCTTTAACAATTAAAGACATTTAGTTAGAACTGTCCTTCTTACACCTACTCACACTTCCCCCATAAACTGCTCAATATTTTTCCCCAGCTGTCTGTCATATCACATGCTGAGTAGCCACAATATTATTTCTGTTCTGGTTTCCCCTTACCCTAGCAATATTTTTTGTCTTCAGCTCTTTTGTGCTCATTAGTCCTCCTACAAATAATGGCAAGGGCCAAGACCATTAGAGTTCTGCAGCAGCAGCTAAAAAAACCTCCCCTTATTTAAAAATCAGACATTTGCTCTGAACTGTAAATCATACAATCATGCAGGACAGTGGGTAGGATCCTAGGATCCCATTTTAAAAAAAAAAGTCAATGAGAGTGTTGCCATTGACTGCAACAGGGTCAGCCTATCACAAGATGCACAAGTGCAGGGTGAAGAGATCAGCTTATTAGCTTTATAAATTAGCAACAAACATCCATAATTTACTTTCCTTCCCTCCTTTCTCTTCTTGTTCTCCTCCCATTACAAACCCTGCGCACCAAAATAAATAATCACTTACGTAAACCTTTGTTTTAAATTATGCTTAGCAAATGTGTACCAAAGTCAGGAATTTTAAGAAGTTATTTTAACAAATAAGCCTTCAAAATGCACAGTTAATATTAAAATAAAGAAAGTTGATTACTATACCTGTGCCCCCGAGTCTTGAAATTCTTTGCAAGCTTCTGGGAATACATCATATGCAACAACAGGATATCCGTGTTTTATCAGGTTTTTTGCCATTGGATTTCCCATATTACCCAGCCCAACGAATCCAACTGGGGTTTTGGAGGCCATTGCCCTAGAACACACTGATTTTAATACAATAAATGAATATTTTGGAAAAATACACCTTAGCAAACGTAAAAGCTAGTGAGCAATTTAGTTAATATCATCTAATCGGGGGTCGGGGGGAAGTAACTTCAACCTCAGTATATATTTAAATTTCATTAAGTGGACAGATTTAAATCCTATTCACATAAAATGTAAACAGTGTCCTATTATTTTATACCTATATAATCTCAGTCTGATACAAAGCAAATTTTATATTTTATTTAATTTGGAAAACATTTCTCCAGTTTAAATATTGGATATTTTAAAAAATTGAATATTAATGAACAATACCTGATCAACAACCTTGGAGACAGAAATCCTATTTAGTCACAGAATAGATAAGGTGGGTGAAAACATCTTTTATGGGAACAACTTCTGTTAGTGGGAGAGAGAATTATGCCACACAGAGCTCTTCCTCAGCTCTGGAAAAGGTACTCAAGAGTATCACAGCTAAATACTGAAAAGTTCCAGAGGGGTAGCCATGTTAGTCTGTATACAGCAAAAACAATGAGAGAGTCCTGTAGCACTTTAAAGACTAACAAATTTATTTTTTGCAGGCATAAGCTTTCGTGGGCTTTAACCCACTTCATCAGATGCAGGGAATAGAAATCAGATAGGTGGCATACATATACAGTCAAGGGGAAGGTACAACAATGGGTGGGGTAGGTAATAACAAAGTTCATACAGTTAGAGTAGCTGAGGCCTATTCACAACCATGGATTAGAAGGTGAGAATGTGTGAACAGTGACCATTACTTCTTGTAATGAGATAACCATTCCAAGTCCCTATTCAGACCCAGTCTGATTGTGTCAAGTTTGCAGATGAGTTCTAGCTCTGCAGTTTCTCTTTAAAGTCTGTTTTTGAAGGTTTTTTTTGTTGAAGTCTGGCAACTTTCAAGTCAGCTACAGAATGTCCTGGGAGACTGAAGTGCTCTCCTACTGGTTTATGGGTGTTCCCATTTTTAATGTTTGATTTGTGTCCATTTATTCTTTTGTGTAGTGACAGTCTGGTTTGGCCAATGTACATGGCAGAGGGGCACTGCTGGCACATGATGGCATATATTACATTAGTAGATGTGCAGGTGAATGTGCAGGTGATGGTGTGGCTGACGTGGTTAGGACCTGTGATGGTGTCACTAGAGTCGATGTGTGGGCAGAGCTGGCAATGAATGGGGTTTGTTGCAGGGATAGGTTCCTGGGTTAGTGTTCTTGTTGTATGGTGTACGGTTGCTGGTGAGTATTTGCTTCAGGTAGGGGGGCTTTCTGTAAGCAAGGATAGGTCTGCCTCCCACGGCTTGAGCGAGTGAGGGATCATCTGCTAGGATAGGTTGCAGCACCTTAATGATGTGTTGGAGAGATCTATGCTGGGGGATGTAGGTGATGGCTAGTGATGTTCTGTTTTCTTTGTTGGGTCTGTCCTGTAGTAAGTGACTTCTGGGTACTCGTCTGACTCTGTCAATTTGTTTCTTCACCTCTCCAGGAGGGTATTGTAGTTTTAAGAATGTTTTATAGAGATCCTGTAGGTGTTTGTGTCTGTCTAAATACAAGATCATAGCTTAAGTAGTTAGTATATATTTTAAGGGACTCTTCAAGGTGGCCTTAGTCATAGGACAAAAAGAGGGAGGAGGGTGTAATAAGCCATACATCAGATGTCTTTATTAAGACCATGATATCTAGCAAAATTATTAATTTAAGCTCCCAGACTTGTCTTTTGAAAGTAGTGTGCAGATTTCTTTTGAAAAGGAGGATGATGTGTCAAATGGACAGTGACTGCTTTATGAAAAGTGTTCACCCAGAAGTGATGTTGCATTTTTGTCTTTTGTCATTTTCCTGTGTGAGTTCATTTGAGAGTGTAGTGTTTGTCTGGTTTCATTCACACAGTTCTTATTGGGGCACTTAATGCTCTGGATGAGTTACACCACATGTAATGAAAGACATGTGTAAGACCCTTGGATCTTGAAAGGTGTGTTGATCACTATAGCAGTGGAAACATGGCTGCAGGCTTTGTGTGTTGTTCTGAGAGGATCTGGTGCCTCTTGGGGTTGGTGTGTCTGGGTCTGTGGGGAGCTTCTTCTGATGAGCTTGGAGAGGGCGGGGGGTTGTCTGAAGACTGGAAGAAGGGGTTCAGGAAAGTTCTCTCTCTCAGTACCTTTCCCAGAGCTGAGGAAGAGCTCTGTGTAGCTCGAAATCTTGTCTCTCTCACCAGTAGAAGTTGGTCTAATAAAAGATATTACCTCATCCACCTTGTTTCTCTAATATCCTGGAACTGACACAGTTACAACACACTGCATATAGAACAGATAAGGCACACAGCAACTGTATAAGCTTTCCCTCTCAGTTTTGCTACCTATCTCAACTGGATGAGTAAGAGGCAAATTCAGGTTCCTTTGCCTCTCCGCTGAAACAACCAATTGTGGGTGTGGCTTTAGGATACAGGCACCTGTCCTCTAGAAATTGGACTGATACCACTGTGACAAAGTAGGAATTTGCTGTAGTATTTTTATGACTCGTGTGTCTCAGTTTCCCCACTTTACTTTGCACTGCTACCCAATGGGTGCAAAAGGGTTAAAGCTGCTCTTGGAGCAGACTGAAGTTCTTGTATCACCTTGCTGTCCCAGGAGGTATGAATGGAGCATTAAAACACTGTTTGAAACCAACTCATATCAGAGGTTCCCAGACAACGAGAACAATTAAACAATCAACACCTTACAGCAGGAAACCCTGGCAGGTGGAATATGTGAACTCAGCTGGAGAACAGAGGGGAAAGGTTCACTTGTTGGTGAACACTTTTCACAAAGTGTTCATGCTATCTCTGATTTAATCAGTCCTCACCCTCAAAGGAAAACTGCACAATGCTTTCAAATGACGAGCTTGGGAGCACAAATTCATAACTTTGCTAGACACTAAAAATCATGGTCTTAATAAGACACAGATTTATGGTTTATTACATCAATCTATAACCCACTAGCACCCACCCCCCAGCTGCCCTCTTCCTTTGTCCACTATGACTGGAGGGGTATTAATGGGCCACTTCACTTTGAATGGTCCCTTTAAATATATGTTAACTCCTTATGCTAAACAATCTGTTCCACCATGAATTTAGCTGTGACACTCTGTGTACAGTACAGTTCCTAGATCTGAAGAACTCTGTGTGGCTCAAAAGCTTGCCTCTCTTACAAACAGAAGTTGATCCAATAAAGATATTACCTCATCCACCGTGTTTCTCTAATATTCTGGGATTGACACAGCTATATCATCACTGTGTACAACAAAGGGGAAAGGGGTGAGAAGTTGGAATAAGGGCTGCCCCTTGGAAAGACAGAGGGCTCTCACTTGGGACTAAGGACAAAGGGAGAGAACCACAGCCAGATGCGGACTGCATAAGAGCTTGGCTGGCCGACTGCACTGGCTTGCCCAGGATGGACTATACTTGTAACTTTTGTCTCTCTTTGCTAACCTAAGGACTTTCAGATTCCGGACGACAGATGACTAATAAATTGTTACTTTGCTTTGAAAAGGCTACCCACTGTTGCTGCAAACACTCCACTGAGCTTATTGCATCCTGCAGGGGTACAGAACAAGCCTCCTGCTGGTGTCTAGTGTGACTGGATTCACTGAAGGAAGCCAAAGGTAAAGACAGGGACTGATGGTGCCTGAATGCACTGTCTTGGAAGCCACAGGCCTGCCCCTGTGGAACTGTGTGAACCACTGGGGCTCGGCATGCTAAAGAGATCACTCCTAAGAGACTGGTTACAGGCTAGGGCATAGACCAGACACCATGGATATGTGAAAACCACCAATACATTTCACACAGGTTGTCAAACCACGATCAGATGGTAACTGGTCACTACCCACTGCGTGGCCAGATGTAAACAACTGAAAGAGGAAGTCTCCACGACACATCTGTTCCTTGAGCCATCTGATCCCCTTCACTGCAGTTTGATGCTATCCTTAGCATTATTTAAACATCCATATAAACAAGAACAATGCCATTAAGATTATTTATAAAGTGCTATAGTCTTCACTAAAGGAACAATTTCCATAGAAGTACAGAAAAATGGGACAGAAAAATAAAGCATGATATACAATATACTAATATTGTGTGATATGGTGGTTTATGAATACATGGAAAACAATGAGTTCCAGAGAGGTAGCCGTGTTAGTCTGTTTTTAGCAAAACTGCAAGAGTCCTGTGGCACCTTAAAGACTAACACGTTTATTTGGGCATAAACTTTCATGGGCAGAAACCCGCTTTGTCGGATGCATGAAGCGGAAACTTCAGTTTGGTAGGCATATATACACATGCAAGGATGGGTGAGTTACATGACAGTGAGGAGGGCAAGTGCTAAGGAGGTAAACTCAATCAGGGTGGATAAGGCCATACACAACAGTTGATGAGAAGGTGTGAATATCAACAGAGGGAACATTATATTTTGTAGTGGGCTAGCCACTGTCAGTCTCTATTCAGACCTAGTCTGATAGTGTCAAGTTTGCATATGAGTTCCAGCTTTGCAGTTTCACACTGGAGTTTGTTTTTGAAGTTTTTTTGTTGAAGTATGGCAACTTTCAAGTCTGTTACTGAGTATCCAGGGAGACTGAAGTGCTCTCCCAGTGGCTTTTGAATGTTACCATTCCTGATGTCTGATTTGTGTCCATTTATTCTTTTGCATAGACACAGTCCTGTTTGGCCAATGTACATGGCAGAGGGTTTCTGCCCACAAAAGCTTATGCCAAAATAAATGTGCTAGTCTTTAAGGGACTCTTGCTGTTTTATGGAAAACAATGTAGTTTTAGTCATTTTCTAGCACTAGCTACTGTGTATGAGTATTACACATCAGGCAAAGCATACTTCCCATGAACACAAGTGTACAATCATTCCTTTCTAACCATTCTAAAATAAAATAATCCTAGCTCAACACTAGGGCAGATGCCAGTTTTTAGGTCTCATTGCCAGTTACAGAAGGCAATTTTTCCTTGAAAGTAAGAGAAAAATCTGATTCAAATTAAACATTAAGACGACAAGTGAACACCAAACAGCAATGAAGATAAGAAATTAAACCATCCAAATTCAAGAGAAGAATGGCATGCTCCACGGCTAGCCTTTCAGATGTCTCAGTGCTTGGAACAAAATTCTTCTTAATTCAGAAACACTTCATTAATTATTTTAATTTTTTTTTTTTTCAACTCTAAAGCACCTTCTTAGCTAACAGCAGTCAGGCTCTGATCTACAGCACTATTGTGTTAGTGTCATACTTAATAAGTCAGCTGTATTGAGAGGACTGCTATTTAAACCCTGGTTTCCACAACAGCCAACAACAATTATCTGGCTGGATAAATACTGACAGTTCAAAAAAAAAAAAAAAACAACACTGCACTGTACTTTATATATATGTTCTAATACCTATATGTCCAACTATACAAAGAGCAAATCACTATAAAACATGCTAAACATAGTAAACCAATAACTGAACTGAGAGCCAAAAAACACTCCTGACCATACTCTTCTTGAAATCTAATCCTCTCTTGGTTCTGTGATTCTGACCTTTCCTGGTTCTCCTCCTGACTTTCTAATTGCTCCTTCAGCATGTCCTTTAGACTACCTTCCTCATGCTTCTCCCCTCCACAACTTTCTGTGGGGATTCCACAGGGCTCTGTCCTTGGTTCCCTTCTTTTTTCCCCTCTATAGTTTATCTCTGGGTAATCTCATCCACAAACATAAATTCAATTACAGTCTCCATGCTCATGGCTCACAGATCTACCTACTTCAGGCCTGCCACCTTTTCTCAAAAAGTAAAATCTCAGCCGGACATCGCCTCACAGATGTCTAGCCATCAGTTCAAGCTCAACATGGCTAAAACAAATCTTGCCCCCCTGCACCCACTAAATTCTCTCTCAACCACTCTGAACAACGCCAACCTGCCTGTCCCTCAGGCCTGCAACCTGGGAGTCAGTTTTGACTCTGACATCTCTCTAGGTCCTTCATCCAGGCTATGAATAACTCTTTCTGATTCTGTCTGCGTAACATCTCTAAGATATGGCCTATCCTTATCCCTCATGGGACGTGAACTATAACAAGAAGGGTTTCTACACGTATCTTAGTAACAAGAAGGTGGTCAGGGAAAGTCTGGGACACTTACTGAATGGCAGAGGCAACCTGGTGACAGATGATGTGGAAAAAGCTCAATAGTCAATGCTTTTTTTTAAACCTCTGTCTTTACAGACCAGGTCAACCCTCAGACTACACACTAGGCAGCACAGAATGGAGAGGAGGTGAGCAGCCCTCAATGGTGAAAGAACAGGTTCAGGACTATTTAGAAAAGCTGGATGTACACAAGTCCATGGGGCCGGATGCAATGTATCCAAGGGTGCAGAGGGAGTTGGCTGAAGTGAGTGCAGAGCCACTGGCCATTATCTTTGAAAACTCATGGCAACTGGGGGAGGTCCCAGATGATTGAAATGAGGCAAATATAGTGCCCATCTTCAAAAAAGGGAAGGAGGAGGATCCAGGGAACTACAGACTGGTCAGCCTCACCTCAATCCCTCAAAAAACCATGAAGCAAGTCCTCAAGGAATCCATTTTGAGGCACCTGGAAGAGAGGAAGGTGATCGGGAACAGCCAGCATGGATTCACCAAGGGCAAGTCATGACTGACCAACCTAACTGCCTTCTATGATAGGATGACTGACTTTGTGGATATGGGGAAAGCAGTGGACATGATATATCTTGACTTTTGATATGGTCTCCCACAGTATTCTTGGCAGGAAGTTAAAGTAGTATGGGTTGGATGAGTGAACTATAAGGTGGATAGAAAGCTGGCTAGATCACTGGGCTCAACGAGTAGTGATCAATGACTCAATGTCTAGCTAGCAGCCAGTAACAAGCAGATTTCCCCCTGAGGTCAATCTTAGGACTGGTTTTGTTCAACATCTTCACTAATGATCTGGAGGATGGAGTGGATTGCACTCTCAGCAAGTTTACAAGTGACACTGAGTTGGGAGGAGTGGTAGGTACGCTAGAGGGTAGGAATAGGATACAGCGTGCCCAAGATAAATTGGAGGACTGGACCAAAAGAAATACGAAGAGGTTCAACAAGGACAAGTGCAGAGTCCTGCATTGAGGATGGAAGAATTCCATGCACTGCAACAAGTTGGGGACTGACTGGTTAAGCAGCAGTTCTGAAGAAAAGGACCTGGGGGTTACAGTGGACAAGAAACTGGATATGAGTCAATAGTGTGCTCTTATTGCCAAGAAGGCTAATGGAATATTGGGCTGCATTAGTAGGAGCATTGCTAGCAAATCAAGGGAAGTGATTATTCCCCCTCTCTTCGGCATTGGTGAGACCACAATTGGAGTTTTCAGCCTGCGACTACAGGAAGGATGTGGAAAAATTGGACAGAGTCCAGCAGAGTGCAACGAAAATGATTATGGGGCTGGGAGCACATGACTTATGAGGAGAGGCGGAGGGAATTAGGCTTGTTTAGTTTGCAGAAGAGAAGAGTGAGGGGGGGATTTGATAACAGCCTTTAACTACCTGAAGAGGTAGCCTTTAACTACCTGAAGAGGTATTCAGGGAGGATAGAGCTAGGCTGTTCTCAGTGGTGGCAAATGACAGAACAAGGAGCAACGGTCTCAAGTTGCAGTGGGGGAGGTCTAGGTTGGATATTAGGAAAAGCTTTTTCACTAGGAGGGTGCTGAAGCATTGGAATGGGTTACCTAGGGAGGTGGTGGAAACTCCGTCCTTGGAGGTCTTTAAGGCCTGACTTGATAAAGCCGTGCCTGGGATGATTTAGTTGGAGATGGTCTTGCTTTGAGCAGGGGGTTGGACTAGATGACCTCCTTGAGGTCCATTCCAGCCCTAACATTCTATGATTCTATCCATCCACACAGCTAGCACTTTCATCCAGGAACTCATCATCTGACATCTCAGTTACTGCAACATCCTTCTCGCTGGCCTTGACAAATGCAGTCTTGCCCCACTCATATCCACTCAGAATCCTGCCACAAAGATCATTTTCCTAATCCATCATTTTGAACATGTCACTCCTCTCTTTGCATCCTTGCACTGGCTCCCCTTTCTCCGTTGTATCAAAGTTATGTGTCTTCACTTTCAAGGCCCTTCTCAACCCATCCCCACTCTGCCTACTACCTCATTCACTATTGAGAAGTTGATGTCTGCCTCCACCATCCATTTGTTACATTTTCAAACAAGCGCTTTCTCCTATGCTGCCCCATGTGCTAGGGAAGAGCACTTCATAAACAGTTGCAAAATGACCTGTGATGCCTACAAACAAAACATTTGACAATGGTTAGTCTGCTGGTATGCTGAGACCACATACAGTGTTATACTGACTGATATTGTCTCATTGTTTACAAGTATGCTCCCATTCGTCTGTATCAATCTGTCAACTCTAATCTTATATTTAGATTGTGGACTCTTTGGGGCAGGGATCGTTTTTGTTCTGTGTCTCTACAGTCCCTGGCACAATGGGGTCCAGGTCCCCGAGTAGGGCTCCTAAGTGCTAAGGTGATATAAACAAACAAAACCTGATTATACTAATTGAACACATCTGAATGCATGGGGAACTAGATATTTCACATTTGTTATAAAGTAAGTTAGATCACGGTTTTTATTTCTTATATAATTTTCAGTTACTATATCAGTAGTTAAACCAATTGTTGAATAAGCCTCATTAAGAATAATACAACTTGATTTACAACACCTTTGAAAATATCCAGTTTCTCCTACATTCAAATACAGAAAAATTAAACTATTAAAATTAAACTGCCGAAGTTGACTTGTAAGAGGCTGTTTTCAACTAACGGTATTTGAAACTTCGATTTACTTTAAAGTGGTCACTTGACATGGTTGCTGAGTGGAGGTGGTTTAGAATGAAGCATCATTGTGGCAAGATCCACTTCCCATATCTACATCCTAGAGAGAAGAGGCATAATAAGTAGATGCCAGTTTTAAAATATTAAAAGAATCTAAGTTTAGAGATAGGCCAATAACTGATCTTTGTGTTCCCTGGCAGTTCTGAAAACAAAAGTCGGTTTGGGTTGAACTGAATAAAAAATAACTGCAAAAAATGTAAACAAATTTTTTTTCAACCAAATTCAGTCAAATTAATCCTCCTGAAATGTACTTTTTCAGCTGGTGACAGGATACTTCCACATAACCATTATTCCAGGAGGTAGAGCACTGACCTGGGATGTGAAATGTCCAGGTTCCATTTCCTCTTCTGCTGGGTGTAGAGACAGAATTTCAACTTGGGTTTACCGTACTGTAGAAGAGAGTCCTACCCACGGGATATTCTGGAGCAGATCTCTCCTGTTAAAAACTGTTCCACTTTTTATAAATAAATAGTAATTGGAGCAGGGACTTGAACTTGGTGAGGGCCATAACCACTAGGCTACAGAATCACACTCTCCCTCTGTCCCAACAACAATGAATAGTTACTGAGCTAGACAGAGAGAGAATGGCTCTATATACTGATGGTCAAGGCACTCAGCTAGTACCTGGGAGACTCAAATTCAAAGTTCCTACTCTAATGACCAAATATTCATAGAAAACGGAACAGCTTCACAACAGGAGAAACTGAGAGCTACCCACAGAATATCCAATAGTTTAGTGGATGGGTTTCCTACACTGCAGGAGAGTGCCCCAAGTTCAAATCCCTTCTTCATATCAGGCACAGGGAGGAATTGAACCTGTCTCCCACAGCCCTGATGAGTGCTCTAACTACTGAGCTAAAAGTTTTAAGGGAGGCCTCCCCCTCTCTGATTCCTCAATAAAAAAATGTGATCCTAAGCTATTTGACAAATTTGTGAACAGTTTTGAGTTTACCAAGCTGCACTTTTTGGCAAATAAACTATATTTGCACATTTTTCATCCAGCTCTAAGTTAGCCCATCCTTCACTTATCAGAAATAGAACCACAAACACTGGTTAAGCATATGTGTCTGAAATTCACTGCTAGCATAAACACAGGTACAACTTCATTAATTCCAGTGGAACTGTGCCTACCTACAGCAGGGGTTAATTTGGCCTGTTTATAATGTCTTCTGGCTCAATAGCTGAAATATTTTCAATTGCTCTGTCATGAAGAAACTCTTGGCTAGGCCTTCCCTTCACTTCACTGGCAAACAAAAATTCTGATTCTGCGATCGTCCATGCAAGCAGATTCTTTTGCCTTTACAAAACCCAAGTTACTTGGAGGATCCACCTGTGCTGATCCAATTGCAGATTTAGAGCCTTCAAATGGAAGGCTTTCCAGACTATAAATTTAAATGTTCCACATTTAAAATAAGTCTGTAAGAGTAATGATAAAATACATCAAGATTTCAGTTTTGCTGAAGAATTCTATAAAACTAAGCAAATCTCTGTTTGTTTCTTGATTAATGTTAATAGGCAACTGCAGAAAAATGAGTGAGATACCTCCAGGTTTGATGCCCACCTTACATTAATTTCCTTATGAAGTAAGTATTATTTTACAAACACTGGGCAGTTGGGAGAATTAATAAACAAAGTTTGTACTTTAGAGATAAAAATGTTAAGTACTGCATGTTTGGAGAAAAATATGTCTGTAATGTTACAATTCACATTTGATCTTGTGATTAAGTACTACATTGGATTTCATTCCAAATGTCATTAGGCTCATAGGGCTAATCTGTACTAGAACACTAAAAGTTAGTGGTGCTTCAGTCAATTGTATGGCACCAACTGAAACATCAACCAATTGAGTGGGTCCACATTATCCACCCTGAATTGATATAAGGTTTGCTTGTGGAAACAACAGGGCTGCCTAACAGATTCAGTGGGATGGAGAGTGGGTTGTCATCTTTGATAAAAACAACAGCACTCCCTCAGTTGGCAAACCTTCTCAGTTTGCCAGCAAACTGCCATTCTATCCCACCATACCTCCATCAGCAATCAGGACCCCTCACACCCCAGAAAGGGTTTCCCCCATCATTCCCCCACATATTTTAAACACACACACACACAAAAATTCCAGGTAGAAATCACCAGATGAAACCGCACACCCTGGCCATCTGATACCCTCATACAGAAAGGTCCTCACACACAAATACTCCCCCTACATGTTACTCTATTGGCTGAATTAACACCCCCCAGTACAAATGTACAAAGTCAGCAATCCAGATGTGGTTTGCCAGCTGCAAACAGCAGTTCAATAAGCCACTAGGGAACTCACAATGTATCAAAAAGGTTCACTGGCTCAGGGAGCTGTCAGATCTGAGAACTGTCAAACCCTTACACTAGTCAGAATTAAAAAGGGAGGAGGATGACAAGACTAACATGTATGTAGGCAGAGAGGGAAAGAGAGATCGTATGAATGACTAGCGCTGTCTTTAACAGGCAACAGTAAGTTACATTTATGCCCCTGATCCTGCAAACACTTCTCACAGTCAATGGGACTTTATGATAATCACGTAAGAGTTTGCTGCACAATTAATTTAAGCACTTAGGGTACGTCTACACTGCAAGACCATGCATAAGCTCAGGTTCGAGCCTAGCCCCCCCATATCTACATTGGAGTTGTACTAACTCGGGGCTCTGCTGCATACACTGCAGGTTTCCCACCAGCAGCTTGAAATAATATCTCCCATTACCAATAGGGCCGCACAAGAACAGTTATGTCCTCCAAAATGTGAAAGGCCTGAAATAATATAACATTGCTTTGCAGCAAGTGCACTATCTGCACCCCACCCCCCATATGCCAATTAGTTATGACATTTTTATAAAACAGAAAAAAGGTTGTAATTTTAACTTTACCATTGTCTCTGCACTTCTGTAACTGCGGTTAACAAGACCAGTGTGTCCAGAGAGAGTATGTGGGCTGAAGCATCACAATACATGATGGTTCAGTTTAGAAATGTAACATTTTATGTCCTTGAGATACCACAAGAATTAGTTCTGTGCTCCTCCGCTGAGCTACTTTAGACAATAACCCTCAGTTTCTTGCCCTATTTCAGGGCCTCAACCTCTATTGCCTGTTGTTCATCAAGAACGCAAACCATGGCCCAACATACCTTCACAGACTGTTCTAAAAGGAAGCATTTTTCTGAAGTTATGGTTGATGTTCTTGAGAGAGCACACCAGCAGGTTCTATACCAGAAGCAGAGGCACAAAGGACTGGAGCAATAACATACTGACAGACAAGAGGAAAAGCTGAGGCTTGCCGCCCAGGTGGAGCACAGGGTTTCAGCAAGGGAGCAGTCGCTTGCAAAGCAGTTCCTGGCACAAGGAACAGCGGGTTAAGGGATGAGGACAGAGCTCAAGAGAGAAAATGTTTCAGCATCTCACATCCATCATGGTTGCAAGAGCACTGGCTCCTACTACTTCCTCTACATCACAGCCTGATCTCCCTGCTTCGTACCTCAGGCATGCAGTAGCTTGGATAACTCCATGTTGGGGTAGCCCAAGCATTCAAGCCTCATGAGCAGCTGGGAAGGGCAACTAAACCCCAAACAGCCTTCTCTCTTCAAACCCTCTACTGTGGGATATCACCACCTCTCTCCCCCAGAGCCTAGTGAGGGAAGAGAGAGAATGCAAGGCCAGGGAGCATGTAGTGGTAGGGGGTTTGGACTGGGTTTGCAAAGCTTCCAGCACTTTTTGGGAGTAGGGGGAGAGAACAATGTTCTTCCGGTATGTGTTCAGGTGTGTTGTAATGGCAGCTGCTCTGCCTAGCACTGGGTGACACGTGCACTGTTTTAATACCTGTTTACAAATAAAGCCTTTTAGGTCTTCAAGGAAGTTTACTGCTAACACTGCATCACATGATATAATCATGATTTCAAATAATAAGTTGTACCTTACTAAGCAAACGCTATTCCTCTATTTATCAAGGTACAGCAATTCACATTTCAATAAATTCCATACAATAATCCATGCTGTCCCCCCCAATTCATTAATCATCATGTTGTTCACAATTATATACTGGATGGCACTCAAGCCCACACACCTTCCAAAGCACTAAACACCCTGCCCCAACATTTAATTAGCCCCTTTCTCCCCTACAAGCATATTTGGACAGGTAGATCCTCCCTCTTCCACTATGTCATGCAAGTCCATAATGTGAGAACACAAAAGTATCCCTGACTTCTGCTGCCTGGGTGCAACCAACTCCCGCAGTGATAGCTGCATTTTCTGGCAGAGGGTACCAATTCAGCAGCCCCTCACTGCCATAGGTCCATTCAGGGGAAAATAGTTCACCTCTGGCTTCATAAAGGTTGTGAAGAGCACAGTAAGCCACTGTAATGCGGACAGCACTGATGACACTGGCATCTAAACAGATCTGTAGAATCTCCAAAGTGATTTTAATCTGCCAAAAGCACATTCAACAGCCATTCGATACCTGCCGAGAATGTAATTATAAACCTTCTTTTGCCTGGGCCTATGAAAGTGGTCCCTCAGAATAACAGTGGGGACAGGAGCTCCCTTTATGTCAACGTCATTTGGTGGGAATAGTGTCACAGCCAGTCCATGAATGTAGACTCCCCGGTGGCAAAAAAACTTTGGCATCATGAACTTTTCCAGCCCACAATGACATTCATAAATCAGCCTCTGAGGACCACAAAGGGCCCGCATAACAATGGAGTAATAACCTTTACAGTTTATGTACTCATGTGCTCCTTGAGGAGGGCAACTGATAGGCACAAGCCTCATCAGTGGCCCTGGTGCATTTAGAATACTTAATTCTCTTAAAGCCAGCTATTACCTCTGGAATATCTTTTATGCCTGCCCCCTTGGGGTAAGCCACATGCCCAACTGCCTCAGATATCTCTGCCACCACTTTACCCACAGTAGATTTTATAACCCCAAACTGGTTGGCAATGGACCTGCAGAAGTCCAGGGTAGCCAACTTCCCAGACTGTTATAGCAACCCACTTCTGGACTGGCAAAGGTGGTCTCAATTGTCTTTCTTTACGCTGAACAGTGGGAGCAAGCTGCTCACAAAGCTTCAGAAATGTTGCTTTCTCCATGCAAAAGTTCTAGTCCCACTGCTGGTCATCCCATGGCCTGCATGACAAAGTGATCCCATCAGTCTGTGCTTGTGGGCCTGAGACAGAAGCACTGGTCTATGTAGGGAGCATCAGCGGCTATGCCAACTGTACTGAGCAGCGTCTGTCAGTGTGAGTCTGCCATGTCATGCCAGGGTACTCTTTCTCCTCCTCCAACAGGAAATCCATCAGGTACCTTCAGCGGGGCAGAATGCACCACTAAAACATCCACCAGCACCTTCTGGATGCTCTGCCAGTTTCCTGACACAGGAGTAAAAGGACAAGCAAGAGAAGTTCTTCAAAAGGTGCATCCTCCAGGGGATCCCAACTACTGAAGCTAGCAGCACAGACCAAAATGACTGCTTGGCAGGCTGTTCAAACTTCTTCTGACATGCAAGATTTTCCCACATTGCATCATGACCATAAGGCAAAGCATCCACATTTCAGGAGAGCAATAGGAACTCCGGAATATGGCTGGTTTTACTTGGGTCTGCAGTGTGGACGCCAGAGCCCCAGGTTCAAGCATGAGTTAGAAAAGTCTTAATTCAAGGTTAAATAACAAACAAACAATGCAGACATTTAAGCTCAAGGTTGTCTTACACAAGTCAGCTGACTCAATTCCCCCTAACCCTGGGCTTGCATTGCAGCACAGAAATACCCTGAGAGTGAAATCCTGGCTCCAGTTTTACCAGTGGAAGTTCCGTCATTGACTTCAATAGATCCAGAATTTCACCTCATACTGCAGTCATTGCTCTCTCAGGTCTCTATGCAAAAAATAAAGCAAATACATTTGCCAACCTTTAAACCTGAAGAAATTATTTGTTCTGTCCCCTCCCCTTCTAAGGTAGTTATTTCTTTGAGATATATAAAGTTACTTTGTGATTCCTTCAGGGGAACTGCACTCTGGATCTCCTCTCTCACATATGTTGACCACATTCAAGCTGTCACATTTAAGCCAGTTACCAAAATCATAATGCTACTTCAAACCTTTTATAGAAACTTCTTTATGAACAGTTTAGATGGCAGGTATGAAATGTAGTGACAATTATGATCAATGGTTCTGTGGTGAAAGACACCAGACACACAAATGGTACTGAGAATAAGTCTATTTCATTTAATTTCACTAACATATGACCAAGTGTATCCATTATTTTGTATTTCACCTGAACAACTAAAAACTTTTTTAAAAGTCAGGCTCAGAACTGTGAAAAACTTTAATGTATTGTGTTAGTGGAAGAGCGATAGTAAAATAAAGCAATGTCACTCAAATTTAATTTTAAAATAAAATTAGAGTCAGACATTTGTTTTCATTGATCTGAAAAATAAAATGATAAAAGCCACAATAGACTTAAAAATGATACTTAAAAGTAATAGAGTCATTTCAAGTTTTACCCCTTTCGCTGAGCCTCCTATCAAATTTTGTGGTTTTAAAGTTATATTCCCCTTTTAAAAAAAATATACACATATTGCTTTTCTGTTGCTATAAGAAAGATAACTAACCAACACAGGGGAAACTGACTGAACTACACAACAGAAACAGTAAAACTGACTATAAACAAAGTGCTGTCAAATGCACAAAATAAACAATTTAAAAAAACTGTAGATAAAAATCCTACTTTTTTCATTTTTGTAATCTTAGATATAGCAACTTGTAGCAACACTAGGTAGAACAATGTCAAACAAAAGT
Organism: Mesoclemmys tuberculata; assembly: GCA_007922155.1. NCBI lineage: Eukaryota > Metazoa > Chordata > Testudines > Chelidae > Mesoclemmys > Mesoclemmys tuberculata. The sequence continues at coordinate 56,477,403 of ML675603.1, forward strand.
ATGACCTTTAAATCACCAATGTCCCTTTAAAAAGTAAAGGAGGAGACAGGGAAAAGGTTATAATTTGGGCCCTAATCCTGCAAATACACTTGCTTAACTTTGCAACTGCAGCCAACTAGACTACTCCTGTGTGTAAAGTGAAGCATATATGTAAATGTTTTCAGGAGCAGGGCCTTGAACAGGAAAAAGTGCTGCTGGATTCAGCTTCAGCTCATAAATAATGAAATATAATCACAGAAAAAAAACCAAACAAGTATGAGTACCGATTACAGGTATGAATGACATGCTGTTTTAAGTCACTAGCTTCACATAAACTTCTGTGGGCTGTTTTAAACTCTACATATGCTTACTTTAAACAAACATGTTAAAATATTTATTACACTAGGCTACTCATAAGATGAAGTATTGATATGAATGAACCTCATATAATTTTACAACCTGCATGGCTTTAATAGGGTGCACAATACTTGTAAAAGGTGCAAAACACAAGCGATAATCCCCTCGTGCTATGAAGCGTATTTATGTATCAGGGGGTTCAGAAGCCAATGCACTTTTCATCTGAGGAATTAGCAACCTGTCAGGGCCCAGGGTGGGGAGTCCTCCAAGTGCACTGATGCGCCGGTGGAATGAGGAGGGCAGCTCCCATGTCTGCAGCTAGCACCCCACTGCCCTGTTTCCGTGGGACAGGGAGTTTAGGCGCGGCGCTGTCACTGCGCTGAATCACATGCCGCCCTTTTAGCGAGGGGGTAAGAAAGGCAGCAGACGCGTTTCTCTGACGGCTCCAGAAGCAGGCCTTTTAACAGTGACTGGGCAGCGCCCCGCAACCGCCGCTAGCGCGGCTGAAATGTCCCCCCAGACCCCCCGCAAAACACCCCCAGCTCCAGGGAGAGGCGGGTCCTTACCCACGGCCACGCTGGCAGCACGCGCCTCCCTGCGCTCGCGCAGCAGCCTGGCGCAGCCTCTGAGCATGTAGACCGCTGCCATGCCGTCCCGCTCTGCGCCAGCCACCTCCGCGCGAGCGCACGCGCCGCTGCTCCCGCTTCCCGCGGGCGGGGCGGGGCGGCCGGGAAAAAGTGGCGGCTAGGGTAGCCAACCACCGCTTGGTCTGGCAGCCGCGCACCAATGAGAGGGGACGTCCTCCTGCCGCTGACCTGCCGGGTTCGCCCCCAGCCCCGTGATAGACAGGGGGGAGCCCCCTCTGCTCCAAAACGCAGGGGAAGCGGGGCGGCCTGCTCCGCTAGGGGCGCTGCCCTTGGAGTAAGCCTCCGGGGGCAAGGAGGGGGCGCCCCGGGTCCCCCGGCAGCACCCCGTGCAGCCTGCAGCGCTGCCTGAGCGCCGCGGAATGGCTCGCGCTGAGGGGCGATTTCTCCGCCGGCCGCCCCCTCGGGGGCTTTGCCCGTCTCCCCGCCTGTCCCCAGCAGGCGTCCCGCCCCCGCCAGCTCCCCTGCGCCACACACGGCTGGAGCCGGAGCGGTGACACGCAGCCTAGCCGCCTCGTCCCGGCGGGGGTTTGCCAGCCAGCCGGCGTTGGTCCGGCTGTCCTCAGCTCCCTTCTCTGCAGCGGCCGCGCCAGCGGGGCACACCTCAACATGCGCACCGGTGCGACGTCCCTGAGCGACACGGGCGGGTTTCCCTTTACCTCTGCCTGCCTCTCCCTTTGCCGTGGCAAGCTTTCCGCTGGAGTGTTTCCCTCTGCAGCCAGTCAGCAGAATCTTCGTGGCGTCTGTAGTAACATCTGAAAGGTTATTCTGCCCCTGGAGCCCTAGCGTTCACCAACCAACCACCCTGCCTGCTTGCACTTGTATACACACATCAATTACTTTTTCAGATATTCTTGGACATCAAATTTGATATGCCACATAAACTCACGTTGTTCCCCCGCCCCATTTTAGCTGGTGGTGTCATTTCTGTTGTCATAATATATAATGCATAACTAATCTAATATAAAACTGTAATTAATATAAAGATCTGACCCTTCAAATGTGTGTAAATAGTCCCTTTTCTCCTGTTACGTTTTGTTCCTATCGTTGAGATTAAATAATATTCTCTTTTGAAAGGAGGTTTGTTGTGGCTGTATTCACAACTGGTCGGTCGCACAGCTCCTGAAGGGAAGTATTTCATATGACCAAACCTAGTCAGGCTTCCTGAGGAATCACAGTTGGTGCACAGGGTACTGTTGGTCTAAGAGTTGGAGAAGCATGGGATTCCATTCCAGGGCAAGTAAAGGGATGAGGGCTAAGACCTCAGGAGGGTACACTCAGAAAGAGTAGAGAGAAGTCAAAGGTGCAGCTGGGCCTGTCAATTGCAACTGCTCCCTCTTAGTCCTTAATTCCGTTTAATCCTGTGTTCCACATATGGGCCATTGCAGATGGAGAGGTGTAATTTTCCACTTGTCATAGTCAAAGTAGATAATATTGGTTCAATTGTAATTTAATTGAGTAGAAATCCAGTACAGGGCAGAATTAGTAAATCCACTAATGAACTGTATAAAACAGCTGATCCAAAATCCATTCCTAAATTGATTTTGTGTAGAAATTAAAGCGGACCAATGCATTGGTCACATTACACAGGGTAGGAGTTAGAGGCCATATGGAAATCAAGTTAATGTCTTAGGCCTTGTCTATACTAGCACTTCTGCCGGCAAAACTTTTGTCACTCAGGTATGAAAAAGCACAACCCTGACTGTCATAAATTTTGTCAGCTTTTGTGGATAGTGCTATGTTGGTGGGAGACACTCTCCTGCTGACATAGGTACTGCCAGTCATTTAGCTCTCTCCTGTCGATATAACGCAGCTACATAAACACTCTTACAGCAGCACAGCTGTGCTGATACAGCTGTGCCGCTATGAGTTTTAAGTGTAGACTAGTCCTTAATACATTGATAGACTGACTAGTCTACAGTTAAGCCTTAAATTAGTATCATGCCCATATAACAGTCCCAAAGAGAGGACTCTGGACTCCACCTGTTATAAACTAGATTCTGCTTTTCTTACAGTTCATCATACAGTAAGAAATCAAATGGGCAGATCACATTACAACACAATGAATATGGTAGTTCATACATCACACAGCAAAATCAACCAGAATGCAGGTTTTGGATTACATCACATTTTAATTCAAGTACCAGCATTGTCCGATTAACATACTAAATTATGCAAATGTTTCATATCACCCACATAAGATATTAAAATTTAAGAATGATTTAAATATTAATGGTTCAGGGAATCTTCTTTTTTCAGCACAAAGGTTAATTTATGTGAATAGAAAGATAGTTAAGAGTGCAACTAAGTTTCACTTAAAGCCAAATTTTGCATCTTTTCTAAAATCTACAACAATATATCATTTAAAAAAATCATCATCTTGAAAATGTGTAAGTCAGGTCAAGAGCTGGAGTACAGTTAGTGGAGAAAACTTTATATAATTTGAACAAGGGGTTCCCTAGAAGAAGCTCCTTCACCTTGAAAACTGAGCTGTTTTCAAAGTTGCAAATATCTTCTTATACTTTTTTGCATGTATAGAGATAAAAACACATTAAATTTATATATCTGGATTTCCCTTGCTGAAATCTAGCGCACGATGCCAAAAGAAGGTCTAACACAAGAGATATGAATATGAATAGACCTCTTATTTGGAACTACAGGCTGGAATGCTGCAATGCTGAGGATATTGTCAGATGGCATGCAGACTCCTTACCACAACAGTGACAGTTCTCTTCAAAATCTAAAAGGGAATGTAGCGGGGATAGGCAAATGCTTGCTTCTCCCTGCAGGATATGAATTCAGGATATCCCATACCACAGTACTGACATCTATAACTTGAATTGAAGGAGTAATTCCTTTACTTGGTAACAGGAGTGGCCTCTTATACAAACTAGCCACTACAGAGGAAGACATAACACACATTGAACCAATGGGGCCCACATACATGGCCACATGAAAATACCTTTTGAGCTAGGCAGTGTGAAGTATCATTCACTCACTTTTACAGAGTAACAACCAGAAACAAAACCCATATAGCATAACTAACTTTTATCCACTTACCCATATTTCCTTACAGAAATGTATTATGCCAAATCTACATGCTTGGCTCTACTGTCTGTACAACAAAGCTACTTTTACATATTCATCTCTACACAGAGTTGTAAGACACACCATTGAACTGCCTAGCAAATAGTTGCACATGACGGAATTTCTATGTAGTAAATGAGGCAGAGGGCTGCAGGAAAAGAAAACATGGCACTGTGGTTAAAGCAACGGAATAGGAGCAAGGATTACTGGAGCCATTCTGTCATGCTAGCATTTTACACTAATAGATGAAAATGACTACAGAACATGCAAAGCCATGGAGGATCGGACCCCGCTATTATATCTGCAAGATCCCTTTCTTCTTTCACTGTGAAGGTTGACAATGCAAAGTGAAGGTGGTAGCTGTATTGTTATCCTCAATGAGTGGACCGCTCTCTCATTCACTGCATACTGCGCAGCCTGTACACTGAATGTGGCTCTGGATCCTTGACTCGTTACACATTATCCATCCTGTGCACTGAGTGCCAAATTAATCATTTGTATAACTCCATTCACATTCAGTAGCATTTTACATCTTCTTTGCACAGGTGTAAAGGACTACTCAAGGTGTAATACAGTGGTGGATAAGAGTCACAATGCATGCTCACAAGAGGACAGTTAAGGTTACATGTGCAACTCAAAGCTTGGGATTTCAAAGCTTTTGAGTTCTGCGTTTACTAATCTAAATGTACTTCTTACATAGCTTTTGTAGAGAATATATTACAGAGATGGGCACATTAGAAATATTTTAGACTAGATTAGATTAATTAGAGCCCCTTTTCCCACACTGGCTATAAGGCATCAGCCCACACATTCTGGAATAGGTCATTTGAGAAGGAAACTAACAATTGCAAGACAACTACATTATGGACATAAAAAAAAAAAAGTAAATTCAGACATTTTTCCAAAACACCCTCTAGTTATGTTTGAACTTTTAGTAGTTTATAATAAAGTTAGTTCATTTTGTTGAAAAATTTATAATTTTACCTTTAGTACAGTTTATCTTAATATAAACTAGGCTTTTCTAGTTAATTTATTTTTATATGTTTCTCATTTCTTTGCCAAGCTAATCACATTCTTTCCACACAAAATACAGAAAAAAGCTTTGTTAGACTCCAAAATAATTTTGTTTGAAGTAAAATAGCTATGAAAGCTTTCACTTGTATTAGACCCTGGGACAAGCATGCTCTCATTTATTCAATATGGCAGAAATATCTTCTAATATGCTAATATATTAGTCACAACTAATAGGATAGTGTTTCACAGAGATTTGTGTATGATGATTTCTGAAATTGTTTAACAGTAAACACGTAAATGTGTAATTGAAATAATTATTATTTGTATGGTATATTTCTAAAAATTGCAACATTTTGTCTTCCACATGTTAAATATCTGGGTATGTACACTTTTTAGGTGCATCAGATAGAACTACTTGCATACTTTTAAAAATATGACAGTAAAACCTAGAGTATCTATAAAAAGAAATTCATTCAATATTTCAAAGTATCTGTAAGTGCTAAATAAGTTTTCCAGAAATCAGTGATTATGCTGCAAATGCATCACAAAGAAGAACTGTTAACAAGTGTGACTTTGCCAGTAGTAGGAAGATTGCCAACATTTAATTGGCTTTAAAGGTTCTTTTCCATCAATGGTGTATTGTATCTTAAAGGCAATAATAGTAGCTTTATGATTTAGGTGTGAAGTGGGAGCTCAAGGTATCTGACTAAACATGGCATGAACAACTATTTTCTTCAACAAAATTTGCTAAAGTATTTGTCACCTTAGTTTAACTAACATGTTAATTTTGTGTTATGCAGCAAGCACGTGAATAGAAAAATATAATACATAGCTCTTATACAGCACTTTTCATCAGTATATCACAATGTGTTTTAACAAAACAGGATAAGTAACATTACATCTATTTTAGAGATGATAAAACTGAGGTACTAAGGGATGTAGTGAGTTTCCCAATGACACCCAGCAGGTCAATGGCACAGAGAAGAGAACACAGGTCTCCTGACGATCATTCCACTGCCCTAATTCACTAAACTGCACTGCTTCACTATAACTAATTATAGTATAATTCTTTGTAAAACACTAATGGATAAATGATGGCTAATCCTGAGTGGTACATTAGGTACAGGCAACCTTTTCACTGTCCCCCACGCTTCATCCCTTCCCCATCTGCTCAGAAAACAAACCAAATGCTGCCATTAGTGATCCCTGAGCTAGCTAGCAATCCATAGTCACAAAGGTTGGGGATATAGTCAGAATTGTGCCCCGTCTGAATATCTACTGATGTCTGGCATCTACTAGTGGGGAGCAAATGCCGCTCTTTTCTGAAACATATTCTTCCTGAACCTTTTCAAGACATTCTGCCTGCATTTTCTCTGCTCAGGCAGAACTGCATGGAGAAACTCTACTTGGCCACTACAGTTCAGCTTCTCATTCTAGAAACCCTCTGTAGAAATTGTCAGAGCATGGTTGTAAGAGCCTATTCCAACTTTCCCCACTTTGAAGTCAATGGAAGGACACCCTTCCTTCCCCCATTGGCTTCAGTTGGAGCTGAATTGAGCCCAAAACATCCTGTTTTGTTGTCTGGCAAGTTTTTTTCACTATTCTAATATAGTGGAACCTAAAACAGAACACCAGAAAAGTGTTTTTTTGTTCCCCATATACAACTTAAATATTTAGTATATATCATAAGCCATAATAAATGAGAATGAAATACTCTGGTACAAATCAGTCATTGAGGTCTGTTATTGTTAAACATTGATCATGCTATGTTCTCACAGTTTATAGTTCATAAAAAACTCTTCCATTGATTTATAACATATTAATGCATCCTTGCTAATGCTTAGTGACCTTCTATACATGAGCTCTGTCTTTTAGTGATTTAAATTTATTTTTATCATTGTTACTGTGTGAAGATGTTCCACGTGCCCTTTGACACATCCCCTGAGAGCATATGGTGCCATAGACACTAAGACATGAAACTGTAGATTTAATATATGAAAATTTCATACACTGTCCTGTGTTGAAGCAGTATTTTTCATGGATTTTTAGTGATGGTTGTAAATGTGACTGTCCATATGATCACCAGATTTCAGAGGCACTTCAGATTAGAAACCATGGAGATCACAAAGAGGTACCATTTATTTTTTGTCAATATGCTATGGAAGCAGTATTTAGAATATTAGACAAATTACTATTCCATGGGCGTTACAGGAGAATTGTAACAAAGGCTGCTTATTTGTTGCTAAATAAAAGTAGAGTTCAAAGCTGTTCAAAGACATGGAAGACTACTTTTTATAGTCATAAGAGGGATGTTTTCTTTATCCATAATATGAAATCTCCACTTGAATATGTGATGAGCCAAGTCTGCTTTAGGCATTGGTATGTTGCTACACATTTTAGGATTTCTTGTTGACAAATAATAGGCAACTGATTCATTCATATTATGTACTCATCAATTTACATTGGCACAGATCTAAGAAATTATTTGTCCCTTAACAGTAAACCACCTTAAAGTAAATGGGGGTGAATATATGTTAATTTAAGCTAATTTAATGCAACCTCAGTACAATTCCTGACTCTGCTACTGACTCACAAAGAGATGGCTATAAGCAGCTGGGATTGTGCTTCCCAGGGAGGGTAGACAGACATATGCTAGCTCCGCTGGAGCTAGCATGCTAAATATAGCCATGTGGCCAGGGCAGCATGGGCAGTGGCTCAGGCAAGCCACCCAAGTACAAACTTGCCCAACCCACAGGGTATGTACTCAGGTGGCTAACCCAAGCCACCACTGGACCACGGCGGCCACACTGCTATTTTCAGCACAGTAGTTCAAGCAGAGCCAGTGTGTATCTGTCTACCCACACTGGGAAGCATGCTCCCAGCTGCTGTGTAGACATACCTTCTGTGACTTGGGCTACTCATTTAGTCAGGAATGGACAGATTTTTCAGACATTTCCACTAATTACAGGTGATTACATTTTTGAGACCTAGGGCTTTATTTTCAGGGGTGCTGAGTATGCATAGCTTCCATTGCATTTAACTGGAATTGTATGTGCTCAGCACTTGTGAAAAATGAGGCCATAGCTGTAGAATATCTGAATTCAACCTTAACTCAATTTAGTGATGCCCAAGCAAGCTATAATGGATGCAGCAGTAAATCTGAGATTGTAGTCAGAAGATAACCGATAGGGCTACTGAATTCTATTCCTGGCTTTAACGCTTAGCCTCTCACTTCCTCTGTTTACTCACCTATCTTGTATAGCTTCCTTACAAGAGTATGTCTATACTGCAGCTGGGAATGTGCATCCCAGCATGAACTGATAGACATACACTAGCTCTATTCAAGCTGGCACACTAAAAATAGCAGTGTAGCCACGGATTAGCATATGTGGGTGCTTGAGCTAGATATCCACATCCCATCCTGGGGAATCAGACAGTTCTGCCCTTGGGCAGCTAGCCGCAGTCACCACCCAGGCTGTCCCAGGCTACATTGCTATTTTTAGCACTCCTAGCTACAGTGTAGACATACCTTAAAGGATTTTGAGATCCTGAATGAATACTTAATGAAGTAACATAACTCAGAAGGGAAGAAGAATCAACTTCTGCAGACTGTTGTCTACTCTTGGATACAGATTTCAGATTTAGGGCCTGATCCTGCATTCTTTATGCACCCAATGCCCACTGAGTTTAAATCCTTTGCAGTTTTGGGGTGTGTTTGGAACACAGGACTCACTAAATTCAATGGGAGCAGATTAAGGCACTGAGCCCCTTACAAGAAGAAAAAGATATCATTGAAGTCTGTGTATATCAATATATTCTCTGTTCCATACAAAGACAAAACCGCTATCGTTATTGTAATAATTTGTTTCAATCTACGCATTTCACATTAAAATTTTATACAAAGTTGTATAGCTTGCAAATATAGAGAGCAGTTAGGTACAGATATTTATTTTAACAGGCTTCTGTCATATCCTACTAATTAAAGAGGAATTATATCCTTTGATGTTTAAATATTCTAAATATATAGCACACTTGTTTCATTTGAATATATTACCAAAATATTATCATCCAGCATGCTTAATTGCGAAATTTTTTTCTCATTCATTTTGCTGTGTCTGTATTAGCTCTTGTAGACCATTTCTATAGGTTACTATCCAATAACAAAAGTTACTTAAAGAAAGTAAAGTCACCTGCAACTAAAAACAAAAAATGACCAGAGAGACTATTAGAGAATAATACTCTTTAGGGGGCTAACTTTCATAGGCTCTGTAGCTTCTTCTGAGAAGAACCAGTGGCACATGTTTCTCCACTGTCATTTGTGATACTACTGCTGCTAAAAGCAATGTCACTGGTGTATTGGCCATCAAAACAATACAATCCCTCTTAAAGATCAGCATGATATAAGTGTCGTAAAGAACCGTTGGACATAAGCAATGTCTTGCTTTTTCCACAGCCACTTACAAGGGACAAAGTACTTATTCACACTACTCCAACCTCATTGACATTAACAGGAGATTTGGCCTGTACTGTCTGAGGTGATGGTAAATTAGGGATGACATGTAAAAGGCACTAAGCATTATTCTGTTAGTAATCATTTAAATCCAGGGGAGGAAGAGGGAGAAGAATCTATTTGTAAAAAATGAAATTTGGGTAGATTTTGATTTAATTTACTGTGGACTTACACCAGTATATCACCAATCCCATTAATGGAATTATTCTGGAATCACTGGAGAGAACTAAGTATTGTTGAAATTAGAATCTGCACTTGACCAACTTTAGTGATAGATAACACAGGAAAAACAATCCTGATAGATTTCCAAAATCCAGAATTTCTTAGTTCCTCTTAAAAAAAAAAGCCGATTGGACTTTCTGTACTACCTCATGTACATAAACTGAAGACTTGATTCACAAATGAGAGGACCAATTGGTTTGAAATATGTATACTTTTATATTGGTTTTATTTTGCACCAGAACGACATTATCTTCCATGCACATAAAACATCAAGTTGTTGGTTTACTACTTTTAAAAATGACCATAAATGTATCATTATCAGTAGTGTAATACAATCCTATTATCATTTTATCAGATAAAAGAGAGTGATAATATTGTGTTTATTACAGCCTACAGAGATTTAACAAATCTAGAGAATTCCAGCCTTGTCCAAAGTAGATAAATGTAGAAGAACTGGAATACACTTCCCAGTAAACAAACACTTTGAGGTCAGGAGATCATACTTGTTCAGCTTCTCTTCATAAGCTTTATTGAAAATAAACTTCCATATAATCACTGAATATATTTCATGCTACTTAATAATACTGTGAATCAAGTGGAATGGTGATCTAAATGGTGGTCTAAGTTACATGATGGGTGTTGTAGGATGGCCAAAAACACTTGTACTTGGCACAGTAGTGTTAGGACTAGGCATTCAGAGGGGACTAGGTATTCCCATAGGGAAAATTTCTTCTTAATCATCATCAATTAGAATAATGGTTTTCAACTTTTTAAAATTTGCAGATCCCCAAAAAGTTTCAAATGGAGGTGTGGACCTCTTTGGAAATCTTAGACAGTCTGCAGTCCCCGAGGGATCCACAGATCACAGGTTGAAAACCACTGTTCTCTGGAAGCGATAACCTTTTGTGGCCCCCCAGGTTCTGTGGACCACAGGATGAAAAAACCCACTAAGTTAGGGGTTGGGCATTATGCCCTGATCCATAAGAGTTTATATCCTTCCCAAAGCTCTTGGCTATGTTGTTTTTTTTAGCCCTCACTATTGTAACTTACAATATATGATATGCCACGTTTCTCTGGATCAGAATATAAAAAAAAATCGGCCTTTTGGGGGTGTAGCTTCTCATTACTTTCAGACAGAATACAGAAAGATATAAGGCTGGTGAAAGCAGTACATCTACCAAACCATATAAAGCATACATAAAAATACCTGTTTTATATTTGTTAAAATTTAAATAGCACCTACTCAATGATCATTTACATGCAGTTCTCTATGTGCCAGTAGGAGGTGTGTTAAAAGTAGAAAATTTGAAAACACCATAAATAAAAAATTAAACACTCCCCCAGACCTAGGTCTCCAGTGCACACATATTAATTACATCCCAGAGAGCAAAGACTCAGTACGTGCAAGCATTTACTTCATTATTTGGATTTATTACAAACATTCCTTTTCACTTTAACAATACAGTAATCCAACTGTGAAATAACAGCAATTCAAATGTGGTCATTTACAGAAATGTGGTTTCTTACGCCCATTGTACAGTGCAAAGCTGCCAAGTCTCACACCTCAGGAGTTCGCTCTCTCTTTCTTTCTCATACACACATGCACGCACACACACACAAAATTAACATGTCTACTCTCACCTATACCCTTATGGGAAAAGTCACAAATTTCATCAATCTCACTCCTACAGATTTAAAAATCCTGGCAGCTTTTGAATAGCTTTTCTTCATCAATTCCAATTAAGTGCTGGAAAAGAAATCCAAAGTACACATAGAGAAACTTTCTCCTTAATAAGGAATGTTAGCAATATGTGATTTCTAATATGTTCCAAAGGGGTGCCTCCTAATCTTTTTTGAAGGTGAAGTCTGTAAGCACTTTGGTTAGACTTTTTAATGTTCAGAAATTAAACATTGTCAACAACGTAAGAATATTATTTGTAATTGTGACTGATTCCCAATAACGTAACTATTAATTTTCTGTACAACAATTTTAGATAAAATGTTAATTGGAAAGTATACTTTATAACATGATTAAAAAGAGCTCCTGTTTTAGTGACTGATATATATCTTCATAGCAGTCTCAGGCTTTTTACGGAGGTTTGAGTATGGGTAGGATTATAACTAATTGGAATCACTGGAACCTACACAAATCAATGCCCATCTTCATCACTAGCACTAAGCCATGCCCTTATACTATGTAACCGCAACATACAGTACCCTTTCTTGGGTATTAATAATTCAAAGTATATTATTTGTTTGCAATGTGTACAAAGCAGAGATGAACCTAAATGGAAAAGTTCAGATCTAGATTGAAGACTCCCACCATTTTGGTTTATTCCATTAGAGAAATAGGCTCAAATAAGACATTTGGATCTGGACCTGAATCCAGATTCAGATTTACCCACAATTATATTTTTGTTCACACCTATCTCTAATATCCTGGCATAAAATGATTAAAGGAGCTCTTATTTTTAAAAAGGTGTTAGTAGGAAGATGAATCCCTTTCTTTTGTTCCCATTAGTAGTGTTGGTACTCCAGCAATATGTTCATATTGTTGCGAAAATGTGCCCCTGCAAAGATGTCTGCACCAATAAGTGGTTTTAATTCTGCCAGAGTTAGGGTATCTTCATCAGAAATATTCATTTTTTCAACAGTTACCCTTTTGGAAAGCTCATATTACTGATAAGTACTGCACTATCTTCAAAGATTTCCAAATTTTACCATCTTTACTTTACCTGCTGGAGGAACTGACGATTCTTAGAAGTGGAGATATTTGTAATTGAACCAATGCAGAAGTGAGAAATGGTCAGCAGTGCACCGTGATGCCAAGAAGACAGTACTCTGGAAGCAATCTTGGAGCTTCTACTTATTAGGCCAATGATTCTGAGCTAGTGCACTAAAGTGGAGGATCCTAGGTGAACTGGTCTATCTGGGTATGTCTACATTGCAACTAAATACCCAGGGCCTGCCCACGTCAGCTTACTTAGGCTTTCAGGGTTTGGGCTACAGATCTAAAAATAGGAGTGTAGACTTCTGGGCTCAGGCTCTGAAACTCAGAGATGGAGAGGGTCTCCGACACTGGGTTCCAGCCTGAGCACAAATGCCTACGCTATTTATAGCCCTGCAGTGCAAACCCCACAAGCCTGAGCCAGTGGACTCAGGTCCTGAGTCTCACTGCTGTGGATTTTTTTTTTCTGTGTCGACATACCCTCGCTCCCCAATATTGGTTTGCTCATTAAATGACCATAGAAGTATTTACTTAAATAATTTCTCAATAAAATATATCTGGCAAAAGAAGGTTTCTGTATTTTGTAATGATACTGAGTCAGAACACACAAATGTTTTTAATCAGATGCTGCCTGTGCTTTTGGGAATAATAATTGATGTCCACACACACAAGAGTCACTTCACCAAGAACTCACAATCTACCACAAACTTGCTCTGTAAGTGCTCAATATTATTAAGAAGCATAGGGATATTTTACCTAATTATGATCTTTAGATTCTGTTCTGGATTTCAAACATTGTCAAAATCTGGGTTCAGATCTAAGGTTTAGATTCATGCCCATTTGTACCTTGTTAATTGCACTATACTACTCTCTGCACTTCATAATTCAAACCAATAAATGGTAGTTTCATCCCCTTTCTAAGTAAATGTTTGGTATCCAAACCTGGATGACTAAATTAGGTGCTTAAATCAATCAAGTCTGAAAAACTGTCTAACTTCTATGTTTCAATTTTCCAACTCTAGATTAAGGATTATACTTATTTATCTCACAGGCATTTATTAGAAATAATTGATTATTTGTACAGAATTTTGAAGATACAAATTATTATTTGAATAAGGAAATGAAACTGAAACTGAAAATAAATTATCTCCCTGTAAAGCTTGCATGGCATGAAATATTTCTTTCTTTGGATGTTATACAAGAACATGATCACATCTCATCCTACTCTGAGTTTATTAAATATTCTTCTTTTAGTTTAATATACAGTGTGGACGTAATCTGATTCAAAATACACTCTTCCCTTTTTTACAAATGGGGATGGGTACCCTGTTGAAGTATTTCTACGTGATATACATATTTTTTAAACTAACTTGTCTTTGGCATCTTTTTGATTCCTTGATTTCAATTTGTATTACGAATGGAGAATAAGATGCAACAATTTTTATCTGAATCTCTAATAAAACTCTGACTTGGCAACTCTAAACAACTCATATTTCCTCTGTAGCTATTTCTGGGCTTGTTAAATAAAGCAAAGAGATGAACAGGAGGTAAAATGAATGAGTGACAGTAAGGCCTGGTCTACACTTACTTTTGCGATTCGGCGGCAGTCGACGGGAGATACGCAAGTGACGTGAATCACTTGCGTACTTCCCGTCGACTTTGCAGCGTCTCCTCTGCACGGCATCCATACTGCGCTGCGTTGAAGGGAACTGTGCTCCCTTTGACGCAGTGCTACTCCACTTGCCGAGGTGGTTTTTCTGCGTCGCTTCCTGAATCGACTGAGCGCGTCTACACAGATCGCTCAGTCGATCCAGAGCAATCGATGTGAAGGCGGCGAATTTGCCACCATCAGTGTAGACCCAGCCTGAGTCTATGTGACTCACATCAATATATATGCATTCCTTTTCTATTTGTCCTTTCACATCCTAATAGACACACAAGTAATAAAAGGGTTCTACCCCTCTGTGATCAGCTTCAGGAAGAATACCCTGACAAGTCAATTTTTCCTGACAAAGAGAAATTAGGCTTACTATTTAAAACATTTCCAATGTGCCTGCTTCTGTAATATTTAAGCACCAGATCCAAAATTAAGAGATGCCTCAAAATTGTCATTTAAGGACTCTCTCTGGCACAAATGCTGTTACTTAAAGATTTTATTTAAATTTCTTCTTTAGTCCTTTTACTTTCTCTTTATTGTTATCTGTCCATGAAGATGTTGCATAGCAATTAATTATTTTTTGTTTAGTACTGTTATGATGGAGATTGGGTGAAATCTTCTTGAAGCTGGAGACCATGACAGCCAACTTTCATTCAGGATAGATGTAAGAAGCAGTTAAACTCCTTTTGCAATAAGATAGCTGAAACAATAGGATCCCCACCCAAAACACAAGCCACATGCAAGGACAATTAGAAACTGAGCTATATGGGGGCAGAGTGATTTCTTGATGGAGTGTGAGTGTTGTCTGGGACCAGAAACATCCAGAGCAGCCAGAGACAGGCAGAAAGAAGAAAGTAAAGAAATGGTAAATTGGCCCTGAAAAAACTGGAGAGAGACCTTTTGGGGCAGAGTGCTAGCTGGAAAGAGGCTTGGAAGTGGCCCCAAAATACCTCCTGTTGTTTGATTCCTGTATTCAAGACTTTGTGTGCATTGTTTGTAAATAAACAGGACTTTGTGTTCAAACAGGATTGCATTAAAAAATGACTCCATCATTTATTTCTTTTCTTAACAGAAATAACTTGTAAGACCCTACTTGTTGGCTAACCGCTCAAGATAAAAGGAGTAGCAATACAAACAAATTCAGGAAGTATACAGTTAATTGTGAAATATTGAGCTGTAGAAAGGACTTTTCTACTAGAAAATAGAACTGTTTCAAGTTAGTCAATTAAAAAAATAAAAGCAGCCATAGGCAGTTGTGATTTAGCACAACCCATTACATTCCCAGAAACTAGTAGTATGAGTACAACTGTAGAAAATGAAAGCAAAATTATTTTCATCAGCATGTATATTCCCAAGTGGTGACTCTAAAACTTACACTATATTAGAGCTCCAGATCACAAGAGAACAGTGAAAGGAAAGCAACTACGGCTCATAAAAGGCAGCTACGTCTCACATCTCAGAGAACCCTGTGGAAAAGAAATGGAGAATAAAGGTAAAGCAAAAATTGCTCCCCCCATTTTTAAAGAAATAATTATTGGTTTTCTGATTAGCATACAAACTAGCTCCATTTTCCACTCTTAACAAATTCACTTGTGCTTACAGGAGAAAGATTATCGCATGCACTCTTCCTTTGCCTTGTGAACTGATCTATAAGTAACATACATACTTACTGCTTTTAAAAAACTTACTGTATATCCCAAGATGAACTAATTAAATATAAAAAACAGTCATTTAAATAGTAAATTATAGTAGAAATAAAACACAATTTCTATTTGTAATTTCTTGTTGCACAAAAAGTACAGTGAATTGCTTTATCACTTGAAATATCCATTAACATAATCAGTTGTAGCTATGTTTCTGTCAGAGCTTCATTTAAAGAGTAATAACCTTATTAAAAAGGTAAATCTGGTTCCTCAAGGGCTGGTATGACTTCATGCCTCTATTTATCATATGCTTCCTTCACAATAATCATCACAGGTAGAGAATACATTCAAGGTAGTCAAGGTAACGGGAGTTTTGAGGGGAAAAAAAGTTTAGGTGTACTGGGCAAGAGTTGTCATTTTTCAATCCCATTTACCTATTCAATCCCTCTTTTATTCTGATAAACCACCTATCAGAGGGTTTATAGCCTAAAAGACTTTGAAACCAATTTAGGCAATATTGAATCATTGGGCCAGGTCCTCAGATGTTATAGCTATTGACTTCAATGGAGTTTGCCAATTTATACTATTTGAGAATTTGCACTAGTGTGGCATGCCTGCTATTATCTAATCCTTTGATAGGTTTGGAAATAGAGGAGGTTCAGATGACTAATTGGGTTAATCTTAGTGAATGAGGGGGTGCACACACACAAGGGTGTATGAATATCATGGCAAGTGTAAGAGCAGATGGTAGAGATTTAGGGATAAGTAAGTATTAGGACAGGAGGAAAGGCATAATGATGGATGTAAAAGGTGATTGTGTGTGGTGAGGCAGATGTGTTTTATGGGAGTAAAGACTGGGTTTTGGCATATGATGTTTGGGAATGTGAGCACTGGAGCTGCTCCTCAAAGTGTGTACCTGGCAGTAGGGAGTGAGGTGTGTGTGTGGGGGGTGGGAGGTAGCTCTCTTTGGTCAGTGTGTGTGGGGAGAGGGATGTGCTTTGGGCCCAGCTCCCCATGGTCAGTGTGTATGTATGGGGCAGGGAGAAGAGGGAATGTTAGGGACTGGCTCCCCAGAATCAGTGGGGGGGAAGAGAAGGAGGAAGTGCTATGGGACAGGGTCCCCACCAGGACCAGTCCGGGGGAGGAGGAGGCTGTGCTATGGGGCACAGTGTGAGGGTGGAGGGGTAGAAGAGAGTGCTCTGGCGGGACTCCCCAAAGGTCAGCGGAGGGGGATGCTCCGGGGCCAGGCGGCCTCTGGGCCCAAACGCCTGAGGGCGTGTGTTGGGGGATCAGTGTGTTTTCGTGCGGGAGGGGCCGCTGAGGCCGGAGCGCCCGAAGGGCGGGGGTGGCTAGTCGCGAGACGAGCGGCCCCGGAAGTGACGTTCCCGGGGCGGGACCAGCAGGCTGGCGAAGCGCTGGTGGCGATGTCGTGTTGATGTCCTCGGCGTCCTCCGTGCCCGGCCCAGGTAAGGGGTCTCCTGGGCCCGTCCGTGCCCGGGCGGGGCGGGAGAGCGCCCGCGGCCCTGGGGGGCGGGGAAGGGAAGGGGGCGTTTCACGTTAAGGGCCGTAGCCTCAATTCCCTGCGCCTGGTGACCGGCCACAGCCGGCTGCGCGCCCCGCCCCTCGCTCTTGGGCCTGTGTCGGCCCAACCGCCTGCCTGGCCGTGGTCAGACGGCGGAGAGCGGCGCTGCTGCTCGGGAAGGGGGGGCTCGGGGAGCTGGACCGCGGGGAGGCAGGGGTCCCCCTGGGGCACGGGCGGGGAGGCTGGAGCCGGGGCGTCGGGGGGAAAGGTGACCTGGTCGCGGTGGGTGGCGCCGGCTGCTGGCCGGGCTATATCAGGTGCTCTCCCCCCGCAGTGGCTTAGTGAGGGCCCGGCTCACGGGCTGAGCAGGAGGGGGAGGAGCTGGGTCCTTGTTTTCCAACGAGCTGTTCCTTATTAAGCTGCGTGTTCCGGGCTGCGCTGTTTAATGAACCAGCGGCCTGTAGCACTTTAATTTCTGCAGAAATGAAATTTGTTAGTCTTTAAAGTGCTACAGGCCGCTGGTTGGTTGTGCTTTATGCAGACTAACACGCCACTCCCCTGGAACTGTTTAATGGCTGCCTCTCCCCCCAGCCAAGCAGGCCCCTGACTTAGTAAACAAAGTGGCCCTCGCTGCTTCGCAACGAGCCGGCCCCGTCACTCTCAGCAGGTTTCAGCTGCATCCAGGGTGAGGGATGTTTCTGCCTCTGACTAATAGTTCCTGACACATTCTGCTGCTCTAGAGCAATGGAGATTTGTAAATGACAAGCCTATCTGTAAAAGCAGGTTTCAGTACAGCTATTGGTGATGGTAGATGGCTTGACTGCCTGCAGAAACTGATATTGTGTTTGTATTACTGAATCTAAAAATTTCACTAAAAATAAACTTGGTAAGTACAATTGGCTTGTCATGCCTTTTGTTTTGGTTACTCCTTTGCACTTCTCTCATGGGAGAATGGGGGGGGAAGAAAAAAAAAAAACACACACACACACACACAGGTCATGGGCAGTAAGCAAACAAAATCATAGAAGCCTGTGACCTGACCCTGACTTTAGCTAAAAATAGCCTGGGAAAGGGGAAGAAACAAGTGCTGGGACTTACAGCTGCTGAGTAGCATTCCCGGGGCTGGCTTCTAATCTCACCCTGCCCCACCAATCAAAGGTCATAGAAAGTTACAGCATTTGTGACCTCCATTACCAAGTTTTATCCTTAATATCTACTTCACCATAGTTTGTGGTATGGTTTGGTTTTTAGTGTTACCCCCCACATTTCAAGCTCAGGAACCCTCCAGTGACTTGTTTGTAGCAACACCTTAATTGTCACTTTACCTGTTTTTGGTAGGTAACCTACCTTTAGAGAAATTGTCAGGGTTTTACCAGGGGTTTCCCTTTAACCTTTGGCAAATTCCCCAGAACTTTTTAACTGTTAACACACAGGCAGTAATTTTCAAAAGCAAGGTTCTTTATTTAAATGTACCACTACTTAATAAAAAGATTCCAAAATCACATTAGGCAATACAGTACTAATTCCCTCACAGATATGTACATTAAAGTAACCAATATTGTAATACCATACAATAGGAATAAGGTCATTAAGTAGTTACACTGTACATGCAATGATCAATCCCATGTAGGATGATAACGACAGCAAGTTTTGATCTGTACATTAAAATAGTATACAGAACATATACAAAACATCCAATTTTATTAACCCAAGCATGCGTATGTACATACTCATACATCCTAGTTGTTACTATAGCAGAGTCCTCATGCTTACTTTACTGTGAGGTTTTTTCCTCTATCATCTGTTGGTCCTTCTCCTCTGTCAGCTTGCAAGAAGTGTAGTATTTCTTCTTTGTTTCAGCTCTTGTGTTCTGATGACTATTGCACTCACGTACTGACTTAAGCTTGTGTCAGCTCTCTGCCTTATACAGATTTTAACCTTTTCTGATTGGTTGCTTTTTCAATCCTATGTCTATCCATCCATCAGCTTCAAGCTCTTCCTGATTGGGCTGTTCTTACAGCCCAGTCATGTCTGCTTAACTCATCTGTCAATCAAACAGGACCTGTTTGAGAACCTGTGCTTATTTTACTGTTTTGTTCCTTCTCTGCCTGCCACCGTGCTGCCCCCCTGGATTTACAGGGCAACCTCCAGCGCAGGCTGTGTGTTCTGGGTCTGGACATGGCCCGCAAGAGATAGGCAGGCAGTCACTGTGTGCTGCAGGCAGCCCAGGGTATGCCGCAGCCTGGAACATGCTCATCCCCCCAGAGATGAGTCGGGGGCATGTGTTGTCCCCCTCTCCATTTCTCTGGATGCCTCTGCACAGACACTCGGAAGTGAAGAGGAAGTGCCCTCTGTCCTGTCCTTTCCTTCCCTTCTCTCTCTCCCCACCCCCCCATCCACTTTCCTCTCCACACTGACCCTGCCCCATCCCATTGCCTTCCTCCTGCCTCTCTCCCCCCTCCCCTCCTCTTCCCCACTCCATCCTGGTCACTCACTGTTGTACAGGAACAGCACACCTAGAATATGACAACTATGGGTATTAGGACCCAGGAGGCAGTGTCCCAGAGCTGCTAGCCTCAGCTGGGGAGAGGGGCTGAGCAAACTCTACTTGGTGCTCACCTCCCCCTGCCCGTGGTAACCAGACTTCCTTTTTCAACTGGACTCTTGGCAACCCTAAAACATACTGTCCTTGCAGCATGGGGAGGGAAGAAACAGCAAGCTGCTGGCTACCTGCCAGCTGATCTCTTTGCTTGCTACAGGGGGCTGCTTGGCCTTTCCTTCTGGCAGGGCACACTCCAGCAGGGCTATGTGGTGCAGTCTCCCCATCAGCCAGCTCCACCTCCTGCTGGGACCCAAGAGTGACAAATTTGGAATTATTTTTAGCACACAGCGGGGCCACAGCTATGTGCTAATTGGGCACAAGTGGGCTGCGGGTTGAGAACCACTGGTCTAGTCTAAGGCAGGGTACTTTGTAGAACCTTGTGGTATAGCTGCTCATTATTAAGAATTTTTTTTGTGAATAGAGGAGTTTATTTCTGAGGGCTCACTTTGTTGCACCTTTCAAGTTAACTAAACTCTTATGACATCTTAAGCTATTTTTCTAATACAATTTTTCGGAAGTAATAATAACTCTGACATTGTTACAGAACAGTCATGTCATCCTTTCAAGAAGTTCCATCTTCAAGTAATGCCCTGCAGACTTCCAATTTTGCACATGTGATCTTTCAAAATGTGGCAAAAAGTTACCTTCCGAATGCACACCTTGAATGTCATTACAGTCTGACCCAGTATATCCAACCACACCAAAAGGATTGGGTTGGTATTTTCAAGGTAAGCAAGTTTATACTTTTACAGTTATTCTCAATATACAGCATATTCTAAATTATTGATTAAAAAATAAACTGTAAAAGCTTTTATATCTAAGTGGGATAAATCCTGGTGATGGTAGATCTTAACAACTTCCATGCAAATTAGGGTTTTTTGATTTTCAAATATGCTAAATTAAATCCAAATATTAAAGGTGAGCTGGTAGCACCACCTATTATGAAGGTAGCACAACACTTCCCATGATAAGGAACTAAAACAGGATCTTGTAACATTGCCAAACTACAATTGTTTGGGATGAAATTTTCCATGCTGGATGTCTTCCCAAAATATTCAGTTTGAGGCAAACTACAGCCAAAACAGTTTGGCTGTTTCTAAGAAAAGACTAGAGAGAAAAATGCCTCGCTTTGTTACATTTTGGCTATTTTTTTTTGAGAAGCTCTAATGCCTCCACATTTTGGAGCAAAGAATGTGAAATTTGGATGAGGTATGGCAACTGTTGCAAGAATGTGCCTTTTGCAGTCTCTGTGAAAAGTCTGCCCAAATTTGACCAAATTATGGCCATTTGGAAAAAAAAAAATCAGTTTGCCCATGATCAGTAGAAGCTTTCTAGAGCATCATAGCTCAGTTACTTGAAGATTCTGTCCACATTGAGCAAGTCCCTGCAGGAGGCTGAGCTGGACTTTCCCAGAATAGAAATTCTAGGTTTCTGAGGGCTGTTCCCTGGGCTGAGTCCAGGCACGGGAACTGAGAACAAGGACTGTTTCTCCTCTGATCTCAGTGCGCCCCTTGGTTTTGCCAACACAGCATGTAGTAGGAAGCAATTTGAATAGAATGGGTGGGATTGAAGATGGAGTGGAGGCTTGTAAGGGGAGGGAAATTGAGGCTATATGTTGGGGTAATTGGGATACTGGCACTGGCAGGTAAGGAATTTAAAAGTGGGAGCCTGAATTTAAGAGTGGGGAGAGACTGAAACTGGATTAGGAGTCAGTGAGGAGTGTGGGACAGGGAACTTGTTGGGAGGAGAAACATCTGCTAAGGAGCCATGGCATGGAAGTAGAATGGGGACTGGCTGGGCAAAGAGGCTGGGACAGGAACTTGGGGATGGGACACTAAAATTGGATGAAGAACAAAGGGGTTTAGACTGGAAGCCAGTGGGATGAGGACAGCTGGAGGGGGAGAGGAATAAGGAATCACAAGGGAGGAACTGGGACTGGCTAGGTATAGAAACTGGGGACATGGAGCCAGGAGAATGGGGTAACGGGACTGGTACTAGTACTCAGATAAGGAATCCATAGAGAGGGACTGGGATGAGAAACCTGAGGAGTGGACACTGGGACTAAGAAAAGGAGCAAAGGGTGGGAAAAAGACAGGATAGAAATTGTGACAAGTTGGAGAGGACACAGGAGAATGGGTGAGTCTTGGGGAGGTAAGGCAGAATGCTTCCCTCCAAAGCCTGGGACAGAACCCAAAATTCCAGTCTCCCTCCATTCAACTGCTGTCAGCAGATATCTGTGAAACACACAGACAGAGTGTCTCATTCTTCTTAAATGCTGGTCCAGATAGAGGATTACAACCCACAGTTACTCTGTTAACCCAAGTGGCGGAGTCTGTGCCATGATCTAGAGGTTTCAACCCTGCTGATGACCCATGTGGATGTCAGTATTATGCCACATGGTTTGGTTTTTTTGTCTGCTTTAAAAAAAAAAATTGGGAAGTGACACGAACAACCTACATCAGAAGGACATTGATGAGATAGCAAGGTGAAGCATGCAGAATCTAGAAAATGTCAGTATTAAGTTACCTGTGCAACCTTAATTCATTTACCTTGTGTGAATACATTATGATAGTCTTCCATTACATGAGCACATGCTATATTTTCCACAAGATCCATGCCTCATTCAATGTGTAGAATGGATGGTGTTCACTTAATGAGGAAAACTGTGTTCAACTGTGGCCCCTTGCTTTATTTACTGCACACTACAGTACTCACATTCTGCTTGAAGGCAGGATTATTAACTAATTCATGTACTTTTCTAATAAGGATAGGACTATTACAGAAAAATGAAATATTTTTAAAGAGTTTAACTTCCATTTGTTAAATGTTTTATTTCTATTATTTTGATGTAGCTAAAATTGTCTTTAATGTTTTTTTAGAATATCATAGAAAAAATTTTGTATGTGTATCTGGATAAATTTTGTATGTGTATCTGGATAATTATTGACAGAGAAAGGATTTTGAAGAATGTAGGCTCTTTGTTTCCTTCCTTCCTTTCTTGTAAGCAGATCAAAGCCAGGTGAGAGAGAGAGCAATGGAAGGAATTATGGAGCTCAGCACTTGAGTTGGTTTCATTATCATGATTCGCTGAACTTCCCTGCAGTGTTCCTCCTGTCTCTAAAATAACTCTCTTTGATGGTTCTCCTTCAATTTCCCATTTCTGTTGACAATTTTTATGGGGCTGGGGCAAATATATTGCATCTCCTTTCCCTTTGCTTACCTTGCTGTATGTCTTAGGGCTTGTCTACACTAGAAAGTTTTGTCATTTAACTATACTGGTACTGTCAAATGTTAGGTTTAAATTCTCTACCAAGTAATGTGACATCATCTCTAGTCTTCAGATTGTTGAAAGGTAAAATTGGTGTTTTAGACCACCAAATGAGTTCTCTCTTAGATAGGTACTGTGACTTGCTTACACCTCTACTTTATCTGTGAACATTGTACAATGCACTGCCTGCAGCACTAAAATGTAATTGCTACAGGAATTATGCAGGAAGAGTATGTGGTTTTATAAAGGGCTAATGTTTTTTAGCAGACACTTTGTTAATCTGTAAAAGTTGGGAGGGGGGAATCAAAGTATGAGCTCAGTCAGTTGAGTGCAACTGAATAAACCTGCTACATGGGGAAAAATGTACATCAATTTGAAGAATGGTGGTTCCAGTGGAATGCTTGTATTTCACGGGGATGTTGTTTTAGTGAAGAGAAAATGGGATTAAAAACATTTTAGCAAAAGTTGGCAGTAATGTGGCAATGACTTATTTGTATAACAATTATAAAATGAAATGAAACTAGCTTAACTATTAATTTTTATGAACTTAGTCATAATTTAGGGGATATCTTTGAGAGTGTAGTCAATTATGGATATTGCTACAATAAAACTTTATCTTTAAATTTTTGATTCAGCATAGTATTTTAGATGTTTTGGGATGATGCCTCACATATAGCCCTGTTATTCTTTTGAAGTAGTTAGAATTTAAACTTTAAAAAACTGATGTTACTTGCATCTGATAAAATTAAGGAGGCAATTAGTATACATTCTAGTGTCCCTGTTTAAACGAAAAAAGTCTTGAATTAATGCCATAACATCGGTTTGTTTTTCTCCTTTTTTAAAATGTTCTTTGTACCCATGATAATAGTGTTGATACAGTTTATGCTAAATATGTTGCCTAAAATATTTCTAGGTCAGTTCTAAGCCAAATATGTAACCTTAAAAATATTAGTTGGGAAAATAGAAAAAAATTGTAGTGGTCATAAATTATAGTGATTAATGATCTGTATTACAGTTTTGATTCTTATGGAATATTTTCTAAGTAACGTTTTAGTCCAAATATCTCCAAATATTTTATTTTGATTTTAATTACAGAAAGAAAGTGACCTACTTATGTATATGTCTTCCAATCTACATTGATAGAACTAATAGCAGGTACTAATGTTGGACATTAATGGATTTAATGAAACTAGTTATCAAACTTTGTTCTGCGTGTGTGTGTTTATGTGTGTTACATATAATTCATGTTTACAGCTTGCAGTAAAATGAAAAATAAGAATATACCTGATCAAGAAACTGTCTTCTTGCCGGGAGAGCCATTATTGATACAGGATCAGACTCTATACCGTGGCCAAAAATGCAAACAAATGACTATTAGAGCTTGATTATACCTTGGGGTAGGTGGGAAAGTTGAAATACACTTGATTATTTATTTATTATGGGCTTTAGAAATGTGTGTAGTAGTGCAAAGGATATGATGCATGCCCAGTGAAGTGGACTTCAAGGGATTCTAAACTCACTAAATAACAGAAATGATTAATGTCCTCTGTAGTGGTCTTGAGATTGTGTCTAAGGAAAATAAGACTTCTGTCAGGTGATCTCCAGCTGTCAGCTTATTGGCTGTGCATGTAGAGGGATATAAAGACCGTGGCTTTTTGTGTAGGAGAATGAATTGCTTAAAGGCCAAAACTGTTAAAGATGGCATTCATTTAACCTCTGGAGCCTTACAGGAAGTTATTGTGGTTGCACCAGTGATAGTTGTGTGTATTACAAACTGTCAAATGTCAAGAGGTCTAGTTGGATTTTCATTTAGCTCAACATAGAAAGTTACAGAGATGGATGAGAGCTGTGTACAGTGACCACTATGTAGCTGTAGTGTAGATGCTTCCTATACTGATGCAGCTAATCCACTTCCCTGAGAGGCAGTAGCTTTGTCTGCACCACGGGTTTGGACAGTTTAACTGCAGAGCTCAGGAGTATGAACGTTTCACATCACTGAGTGATGTAGCTAGGTCACTGCACATTTTAAGTGTAGACAAGGCCTTCAGGGCTTTAACCGGGGTGGAGGAGGGCTGTTTCCTGTATACCTGTGCAGCAGAGTTGAAAACCATTTCCAGAGCTGTCACAGTGGAGCATTGTGGGACACCTGGAGGACAATTCATTCAGCTTACACAATGCTGCTCTTCACTGACTCTGACCCATCAACATCAATTTAAGCACCATGCCTCTTGTGGAGGTGGAGTAATTAAGTTTGACCTGATAGTGTAGACACATACATTAGGCTGACATAAGGTGGCTTCTGTCGACCTAAGTTTGTAGTGTAGACTAGGCTTTAGAAACTACATCATTTGTTACTTCTCAGAGTTTCTGAAGACTCAACAGCCAGCTACAACAGGAGGATTTAGTGTTTTTTACGTTTACAGGGATACGTTTATGATCTGTGCTTCTACCAAATATCAAAATTTTGCTTTTCAGTGCACACACAGAAGGGTTGCCTCTGATTTCTCTATATTGTCTTCTAGTTTATTTAGAGTGTGATCACATTAGGATGTCTTAGTACCTAACTTGCCGCTATCGTCATGATACCCGAGTATCTCACAATCTTTAATGTATTTATTTTCACGGCACCTCTGTGAGATAGGGCAGTGCTTTTATTCCCATTTTGCTGGTACGGTCTCTGTGGCTCAGCTTCCTAAGCAACTTACCCAACATCACACAGGCAGGGTGAGACCAACAAACAGTCTGTTGTCCCAGACCCTCTGGTGGGGTGAGGCAGGATAGGCTGTCTGGGGTCTCCAACCCTCATGCAGGGTGAGACCAGCAAGCAGTCTGTTGCCTCAGACCCGCAGGCAGGGTAAGCAGTCTATAGGCTCTGGCCTCTCAAGCAGCGTGAGGCAGGCAGTGGTTCTGCTGTCTGTAACGGAGAAGGAGTACTTCCTCCCAGGGTGGTTGGGGAAGGGGGATGCAGGCCCCCCATCCCCACTGCGTCCCAGCCCAGGGCCCTATCAGTGGCACAATGTTTGCCACTGAGTCAGTCGGGCTCCCATCGCAACACGCTGACGGGGGTCTTGCCCCTGACTCAGCCACTGGCTATGGCTGTCCCTGGGTCACTTTCTACCTTTGTTCCCCAGGTACCTGTGTCCTCAGGGTTGCTGGGGTACTCGGCACTCAGCAGGCTCACCAGTCCCTCCTCATTGACTGACATTAGGTCAGGGAGCTCCTCTGAGGAGGGCAACTCCTCCAGGTCACAGGGCTCCTGGGGTTCCTCAGCATTAGGCAACTCCTCCAGGTTGCAGGGCTCCAGGACCTCAGCATCAGGCAGCTCCTCCAGATCCTGCCTGGCTTCCGGGGGCGGGGGCGGGGGAATCTCCCATCCACAGAGCTCAAGGGGTTTGGCCCAGTCACCAGGGCCCCATGGCCCTATCCAGTCCTGGGGGCCTAGTAAGTCAGGTCAGTTCAGGTGTCTCCAACCTGGAAGGCAATTGCTCCTAGCATCAGCTCAGCTCAGCTGGAATCCAGCCTGGACCTCAGCTGACAACACATCTGCCTCCAATGGCAGCCTGTGCTCTACTGAGCTATGGGGCCTGCCTTTTGTACTTCCCCTTCCTGCAGAGGCTCCGCCCCGTGTTTGCTGGGTGTGCTGGCCTGCCAGCCCTATCACAGCCCTGCCCTTCTGTTGCTGGGTTGACTGGCCTGCCGGCCCTATTACAGCCCGGATCTTCTGTTGCTGGGCAGACTTACCTGCTGGATCAGATCCTATCTGGCATGTCTTTCTGGTCCTTCCTCGGGCCCAGGCTTTGAGGAAGGCCACAACACCTTCCTACAGTAAGGAATTGCTGTTTTTGTTTTTGCATTTCTTTTGTTAATTGGAACCGGAATTTATATTGATCTCAGATAGTATAACATTTTCTCGACATACATTGTACTTCCACTCAATTGAGTTCCAGTTGAGTTCTCATACAAGAACTAAATTTCTGGTCTGATTGGCCCCGTGTATCATCTGTTTCATTTGTTACTGCTTTGAAAAATAAAAGTCCAGAAGTTGTGTTTTGAACTTTACAATAATCTTCTTTAGGGTAATACTTGTGTGTTACATGTCATAATTCTACAATATTGAAAGAACCATTTACTACTTATGACAAACTTTGAAAAATATTTAAAAAATAAGTAATTCTACCTCTGTCTTGCTTCATATTTCTTCATTTTTTAAACAATACTTTAATGAAAACTGGTTAATCCTGCCTTTGACTTCACAAATCTCAAGAACTTTTGTAAATGTTTGTACGATCACGTCTTAATAATGATCGGTCAATTATCATTATATAACAAATGAACGAAAAATAGACTATGATTAGTTGAAGAATTGTTTATAAAAATGGTTTTTGTCATGGACATAGTGAAAAAATACAATTGAGAGAAATAATTAGGGGAAAATATAGAAAGAAAATATTTTTACTTCCCTCCAAAGCCATGATTCTAGGGGTTTGTGTTGCCTGGCTACAACACACACTAATGCAATGCATGGAGACTAGTTTATCATTTTGTTCCATTGTTAGTCAAGTTTTCCCATGTTTCCCTGAGTATTTCTCTTCCTCCTCCTCAGTGACAGTTTCCTCTGTTGCATTCGCAATTGGTTTTTCCTAAATTAGTCTCAAATTTATCTTTCCCATTTTAGCCCTTTATTTTCAGAAGGCTATTGGCTTTCCTTCAGAGGTGATACAAATGTCATTGTGAAGAAGTCATATCCAGGCCACTGCTGAGGTACAATTTGATTTTATAATCCCCATGTCTGTGACAGTATAATCTGCTGCCATAGAGAAAATTATGATGATGTAAGAGTATTTGGTGCTTGTAAAATGCATGGTGTATCTCCAAGTCAGATTTTAAAAAGGACCTTGTCAAAATAACTTAAAATGATAAAGTAAATTATTAATTAAAAGTCCTTTAAGCAAACATTACTTCAAAATATTTTGCTTACTAGATACTTACTAGATAGATACTCCTCCTTGACTTTCTCTTCTATTTGTAGCAATACTTTTGAGAATTTTGGGTCTAATCCTGTCATCCCTACTCTGAATACTTCCATTGATGTTCAGAGGATTATTTTCTACATAGAGACTTCAGGATCTGGCCCATGACAGGGTCGTATGCTGGAGTTAAACTAATGTTATGTGAACTTTGCCTTTACTTGGATGTATAAAAAAGTCTTTGAGTTTTAAACAGTGATTTATATTTCCTTCCCTGAATTATCTGCTCAGAAATAGGCCTGGAGGATTAATTTGCCTGTACTCTGCTTGGCTGTTTGTTTTGATTTGTGTCCAAATTGTCATTAATCCTGCCTTCTAGTGAATATCTGTTATTTAATCCTGATATGTGGCATTAAAAATAAAATATGTAAAAGTTCTGTAATTCAAAACAAAGTTTCAGAATTTGCTATTAAATTTTCAAATCCACCTATGGTAATTGAATAGGAAAAGGATGCTTTCATGCCCAGAAAATAGTTAAATCAAACAGTTAAATGTATTTCAAGATAGGAAAATCCTAGGAGACTCTGTATCCTCCTTCTAATTATTCTCCCCATTCACTCCTCTTAAAAGTTATGCTGATTATTGCCTTTTTGTATGACTCTTTACACTAATCGTCAGCAAGATTTCTATTTAAAGCAATGAGAGAGATTCAAAATGAATTCTTCTATAAAATGATCTAGAGCACAATGAGGAAGCTTACTTCAGTTCTTTCCAGCATTTGTTTTAGAGTTGTAAATGTTAGAAAAATTAGAATTTGCTTCATTTACTATGAAACTGAAAAGATCATGACTGTTTGCTCAATGAGAAATCAGTTTCTGAATTTCAAAATTGACATTCTCCTCCAGTTAAAAGAACTAGATTTAAAAAACAATACAAACCCATCATACCTTAAAAAGCCATGGCCTCAATTTATTATCTGCTTGTGAAAGGGCGACTAGTTATTTAAAGTAGTAGTCTGTACATGTGAGTGAAGAGCAGCTACAGCAAAATGTGTTAGGGAAACTGAACAATGTATTTTCATAAAGTATAACTTCATTTTAAAATTACAGTGAAATTTGAGGACACTTCATCTTTAGAAATTTTTTGTTGGTCTGCATTCTAATACAGAATTGTAAAGAATACTTCCAGTGAGTAATGTTTGATGTAGGTTTGCTTCAGTATGTATTGAAATCATCAAAGAAAAAGGAGAGCATATGTTAGGAACCTCCATTTCTCACTGAAATTTAATTCAGATTTCAAAACTGAAAGCTGAATCTTTAAAGCTTTGATTCAAAGCATCCAGATGTGACTTACCTGTTTAGAAGAAGTACATTTGAAAACTTCTGGGAGAGGACGATACAGTGCACTGTATTAGCTCTTTCTACAAGTGAATTGTGTGGTTCTCAAGTTTCTGTTCCCAGAACATCAAGAAAAATAGCCCACAAAACCCACAACAGCAAAAATTCATTTGTTTGCTAAATGGTCAGTGCTTAAATGCTATGTATTCTCATAGAGTAAAGTAAAAATATTATGCTTCTGTGCAAGTTATTGGGAATGTCATGTTTGACTTAATACTCATGCCATAAAAATGCTTTTGATGTTATGTAGAGTATTTTCCCCAGGACAGTATATTTCAAACATTTCTTTGTAAGGTCCCAGTTTGGAAGTATCATGGAAGCCTTTTTCCTTTGGTTAGGCTCAGGACTTAATTGGTTCCATTTTGCTACTTAAGAATTTTTCCAGTTTCTTTTTGAGATATCAAGGGACAGTTATGCTTCTGTTTGATCAAAGTTGCTTGCTAATTGCTATCATTTCTGCCAGAAGGATTGTATAGTTAACAGCATTTCTTTGTAAGTATTTCTCTTCCTTGTATGGGAGTGAGGCTGGGTCTACACCGACAGTGGCAAATTCGCCGCCGTCACATGGATTGCTCTGGATCGATGCAGGAAAACCACCTTGGTAAGTGGAGTAGTGCTGCATCGAAGAGAGCGCTGTTCCCTTCAACGCAGCGCAGTATGGACGCCGCGTAGAGGGGACGCTGCAAAGACGACGGGAGATACGTGAGTGATTTACGTCACTTGCATATCTCCCGTTGACTGCCGCCGAATCGCAAAGGTAAGTGTAGATCGGGCGTGAATCATCACACCAGTTCGATGTTATCTAACAGTAGGTCGGTCAAGATGCCTAGGAGAGGGTAAAAAATATCCTCTAGTGGACAGCTATGGAATAACCTGCCCATAAATTCCTTGCTTGTCATCTTTAGTTAGCTGAAGGGTTTAGGTTTATATTACTTCTGTATATTTTCTTTAAAATCCTGTAGCTGTTCTCATTTTCCATATAAATATCCTTTTAAAAAAGAGTTGGGATAACCATTAAAACTGGTTCTCCTTTCCAAATTGAAAGTATTTTGACAATAGTTATAAAAGAAGATTTGGCATAAATTTAACATAGTTAGAACGCTAATTCTGCTGAGATAGGAATCTTGATTGCCTAACTTAATTTTGGTGGCATTTTAGAGACAGTCCACTATGTTGATGTGGGCTAGGGTGACCAGATAGCAAGTGTGAAAAATCGGGACAGGGAGTGGGGAGTAGGTGCCTATATGAGACAAAGCCCTGAATATCGGGACTGTCGCTATAAAGTCATGACATCTGGTTATCCTGATGTGGGCAGCCACAAACCATGACACACATTGTTGAGGATGGTAAAATTACTTAACCTCCTGGAGGTCTTTGTGCCTTGAACATAGCTGATTAAAAACACTGTGACTTGACTTGAGTGGATTGCATATGCCAAATTAATAATAATAATTGTTTAACTTCATTGCTTACTCCACTTTCCTTCTGAAGAGCTGCCTTCTCTTCTTACAAAGTTGATGAGAACTTGACAGGCTGTAAAAAGAGAGAGAGCCACTTACATTCACTAGTAAAGTCCGTTTCAGCAGAGTTTTGGCTAGGCATTAAGACTTTTTTATATCACATCACAGGAAAACTGTACAACTTGATTTTATCCTTCCTGTTTTTCAGTATGCTATTAATAATTTATGTCTATCACTTCTGCTACTGGCTTTGATAATTAGAAAGGGGATTTTCTTCCCACAAAACAGAATTCCTGTTATTCTGATGCATGTATTTATAGCTCAGTAAATCATATTTCTTTCCTGGTCATTGTATGGTGGGATAATTTTTTTCTTTTTAAGGAAGTTCTGTCAGTGATTAAAAGAGAAGATTTAAGTGAAAATCTTGAAATTATAGGAGTTAGAGATAGAAAAGATCTATTAGATCAATTTGATCTTTCTGCAAGGACATGTTACTGGATCCCTCCCAGTAGAGGGTAGATGAAATATTAAACTGCCTAGCCATGCATGTGTGAAAGCAGGGATGCTGTTGAAATCAGTTGGTCAGACTTTTGCCCCAATTGTTTTCCATGTATTTGGAATGTACCTAGTGAAGAATCGGTGTTTTGGTATAGTGTTTGGCTATGTCTACACTACAGAGTTAAGTCGATGAAAGCTATGCTAATGATAATAAACTGCAATAATTACATCACTTGTGCATGTTCACACAATGCTCCTTCTTTTGACTGAGAGCATCCACAGTTGTTGCTCTAGCATTGACAGAGAGCAATGCACTGTGGGTAGCTATCCCACTGTGCAACTTGTCACCTTCTGCAGCTAAGAGTTGTGGGAAGGCAGAGTGGATCACTGTGCATCATGGGTGTAAGCTCAATGATGATGCAGTTTTTTCTGTAGCATCATTCCATGGTTCCGATTACATTTCGTGCCATTTTTTAATGGCTCCTGTTACTGTGCTACTGCCATCTCGGCCTGAAAGGATGGACTCTGCACTGCTCTCTACTATTGTGATCAGTGTTATGACCACTACATGGCTGATCATGCAGTATGTCATGAGCTCAGAATGAGAACAGAAATCCACGGTGCCTGCTCTGCTGTGTGTCAGGGAAAGAAACAACACCAGATTACTTTTAGCATTCATGGAAGAGCTGCACACTGTGGACCATTGATATTTTGAGTGGTAAAATCTCATTGTTATGGGATTACAAGCAGTGGCTGCAGAACTTCCAGATGTGCAAAGCCACCTTTCTGGAACTGCATGCTGAGCTTGCCCCTGCCCTGTGGTGCAGTGACACCAAAATACGAACTACCCTTTCAGTGGAGAAGCTCATGGCAGTCGCTGCATGGAAACTGGCAATTCCAGACTGCTACTGGTCAATCACTAATCAGTTTGGAGTCAGGAAGTCCACTGTTTGGGCTGCATTCGTGCAAGTGTGTAGGGCCATTAATCTCATTCTGCTACGAAGGACTGTGACTCTTTGAGATGTGTGTGAAATAGTGGATGGCTTTGTGGCAGTGGGATTCCCTAACTGGGGGGAAGGGGTGATAGACGGCATGCATATCCCAATTTAGGCCATGGACAATTTTGCAACAGACTTAATCAATAGAAAGGAATACTTCTCTAAGGTACTGCAGGTGCTTGTGGGTTACTGGGGTTGTTTCACTGACATCAACGTGGAGTGGTCGGGGAAGGTGCATGATGTACACATCTTCAGGAACACTGGCCTGTACAGAAAGCTGCAAGCAGGGACTTTCTTTCCAGACCAGAAGATTCCAGGGGGATGTTGGAATACTCAGAGTGATCCTGGGAGCTCCAGCATGTATCTTATTCCTATGCTCAAAAAGCCTTACACAGGAAACCTTGACAGCAGTAAGGAGCACTTCAACAAGAGGTTGAGCAGGTGCAGAATGACCATGGAATAAGTGTTTGGCAGAATGAAAGCTTGCTAGTGCTGGCATTGTGACAGGTTAGCTCTAAATTAGGACAATATTCCCATGGTTATGGCATCCTGCTGCATGCTGCATAATATCTGTGAGGCTAAGGGTGAAAAGTTTCTCCAGGGGTGGAGCATGAAGGCAGATCACCTGGCGGCTGATTTTGAGCAGACAGATCCAGGGCTATTAGAGGGACACAATACGGGGCTTTTTGACACCATTTTGACAATGAGCACCAACAATGTGTCTTTCTATAAAACATTCTTCCATGCTTTAACTTGCTGCCCCACATAAAAATGTTGATGATTGCCTTCTGACTGTGATTTATAATGTGCAAATGTACCAATTGCTGCTGTGTGTGAATTCAAGCGGCAACCATTGTGTGTAAGAGACAAAGATTGATCATCTTTCAGAATGTATTTTTTTAAAAATAGCAATAAACAACACACAGAAAATGCTTGGTTGAAAGAGAGAGAACCCTGAAGGAGAGCCTTCTGAGGGAGGCTTCAATAGCTGTGTGTAACTCCAGCTATCATTTTGAAAGCTGTTCAAATAGGTGAACTGAACGGGATAATGAGATAAGTGGGAAGATGCAAGGAATGTGTGAGAGGAGTTTGGGGAGTGTCTAGTGAGCAGTTCTCTATGGGCTGCAGGGGGAGTGAGCACGCAGATGTTCTGCCTGCAGTGCAGTTAGGGACTTCAGCATCTCTGTTTGCTCCTCCATCACTTTTATCACCTGCTCCTGGCCCACTAAAATTTGCTCCTGGCCCTGCTTCCTCTGCTGCCTATCCATTTGTAAATTTTCAGTAACTGTCTCTCTCCACACTGTGTCCTTGTTCTGTCTCGAGCGGATTGGAGCACCTCCTGAAATATGTCCTTATTGCTCCTTCTTGGTTGCTTCCTTATCTGGCGGAGGCGCTCCCCTGAACGCCACATCTGCAGAACCACAAGAACAATAAACAGAACTGTGATTGTTAGTGCACTCACAGCATCGAATTATAATAGTAAAATACACTATTCCCACTGTCCCTTGGCAAGCACACAGCTCTGCAAAATCTCTCAGCATAGTGAGTTGGGCCTGGGGGGAGGGAATGGCATTCAAGATGGGGCAAAGGGTCTTGGTAGTTCTTTAAGGGGATCACTGCAAGTGGCTAGGGACAAATTTGTAAAGTCTGCAACCATTTTCCATGGGGGGCGGGGTTCATTGAAGCCAGTATCTCCTGAGGGTAAGCAAAGATGTGTGGCTTCAGATCTCCTGCATGCGTGTGGCTTCAGACCGGGGCCCTATGCTGTTCACCTGTGTGCTGCTTTGGTCCCTGCACAAGTGATTGCTGATTGGTGTGGGAAAGCTTCCTACAGTGGGGGAAGGAACAAGTTTCTCTGGAAGGAACCTTTGGCAGAGGATTGACATGTACCTCCAGGAAAGTTTCCTAGAGAGATCTCTGAAGGATTCTTATGAAATATTAGTGTGCATTAACACACTCTTCTGCCCCACTGCTGCAAACAGGAATGTGAAGCAGATGCAAACATAGCTAGTCTTGTGCATTTCTATCCCTTAACTTACTTCTAGCATATAGCAAAGGAAAGGACAGCTCTACATGTAACCAAGCAGTATCAACTCAAAATGATTACTTATCAAGGCTCCCCTTTCCTGTATCACGTGTGCTAAAGACAGAGTGCTGGGACTGGCTTAAACCCTCCGAGGTTGAGAAGAGGTCCTGGCTCCCCATGGAACCGGATGACCCTATCCCATCTCATCATCCAGGTCCAGTTCCTCATCCACCACTTCATCTTTGGGGTTGAGTCTGCTTGCTGCTGTCTCCAGCCCCCTTCCCTCTCCAAGAATCCCTGGGGCTCTTGGTGGTGGAGGTGGGGTCGCTGCCTTGCCTTCTGATATGCCTGCCTCATCTCCTCTATTCATTTAGTGCATGGCATTGATGCATTTCCCATTCAAAACCCTTATCCAACATGCCGTGAGAAATCTGAACGTAGATATTGAAGTTCCTATGGCTGGAGTGGAGCTGGAACTGCACAGCCTCCTCTCCCAACAGGTCCAGCAGATCCAACAACTTTGGTGTGCTCCAAGTGGGAAAGTATTTGCTGCATGGAACTACCATGGTCAGCTGGCACGATGCAATGTGAGCTCTCTATGCCAAGCAAACAGGAAGTAGAATTTCAAAAATTCCCAGCCCTTTAAAGATGGAGGGGCAGATGCCTGTATATCTGGGTGCAGTTCGAACTGCCGACCAGAGCAATCAGGATCGGCATTGTGGGACGCCTGCTGCAGGCCATTTCCTGTGACATCACAAAACGCAGTGTCTACGCTGTTGCTTTGTTGACGTAACTTTGCTGCAGAAAGCTTTACGCCTCTCATTGAGGTAGTTTTATTTTGTCAACAAAGCAGGAGAGTTTTGTTGGTGGGAAGAGCATTGTAATGTGCACACCTTCACTGTTTTGTTGACGAAAGATAACTTTTGTTGATTAAAAGTCTGTAGTGTAGACAAAACCTTTGTCTTAAAGTAAAAAACTGTGGTATTTTGCAGTGTTTAGCAAAAGATTTGAAATCCATGTTTTGAGTCTGCATCAATGTTATATTCCAATCTATTCCTGCCTTTTCACTGGAGAAGATAGCATGCCTTACCTCTCCAAAACTTTATTTCTTCTTTTTGGTTGATAATTTATCTGTTGCATTGTGGCAGAAATATGTAGTCAATATTGTCTCCTTATCTAGGAAGTTACAAGGAAGTCTTAGTACAAACTTCTAAAATATCTCTCATTTTTGTAATTACTGATGTATCTTTACCAATTTGTAATTTAATGTATAATAGAAATTGTCTGGTGTATAATTTATATAAAACTCTTTTATTGCATTGCAGTGCATTGTATTGCAAGGTAACAGCGTAATAAAATCCAAACTAAAACTTTGATATAGTTGTTAAACATTGCTGATTTGTAAACATTATTAAATGTCTATTTTCTGCATGGTGAAGCTCAAGTATGTGGTTTACAGTATATGGTAAAGATCAGACCATCCTAGCTTAACTGTGTGTAACATATTACTCTGCTTAGGTTTTCTCTCTTGATTTTTTTTCTTTAGGTTGGTTGGAGTACTGCTCGAGACTATTATACATTTCTGTGGTCACCTATGCCAGAAAATTATGTGGAAGGATCAACTGTTAATTGTGTACTGTCTTTTCAAGGTGAGCAAGTACATACTTGGTAAATCAGTGTCTGTCTGGATTTGATATTATATTGTCAATTTTTGTAGTTTAAAAACACCAATTAGTTTAGGGTATATTAATTTAACTCTACATTTATTGAATATATATTAGGGAATATCTTAAGTGTATATTAATTTAACTTTACATTTACTGAATTTTTAATGTGCTGAGGGTCTAGTGTCTCCAGGTTTAACAAAGAAAACTTTAACTTGAGAATGGAATTTTCCATGTCAGTTTATTTTTCATGGTTTTCTTACTTGTCACATTTTACTAATTGTTTAAGATATTTGAGTGAAGTTTCCCCTTTGCAGACTATATTTTTCTCTACTTCATGCTTCAGGGAAATTATGATAGTGAATTTGTGATTTCACAAATTTACGTAGCAATAGACTGTATTGATAAATGATCTATCAAAGGAGAAACTATATTGTGTAGAAGCAGTATTCAAACATATTTTTTTAAATAGAGAGAAAGAGGAATACAGAAAATGACATGGTCAATCATTTGGGCTTTTTATGCCATTAAACATTTTAAAAAGAAATTGTTCGGGTGTTGTTCGGGTGTTGAGGTCCCCATTTAAATTAAAAATTTAAACCTTATCAGGTTAAGAGACTATAAAGCGATGAAAATTAAATTCTTCTCAAATTGTCAGGTTTTTTTCCTTTCATTTAAGATTTTCTGTCCTATTCCATGCTCTCTCAAATGTAACTTTTCTACCAGTCTTTTTATCACATACTTTTTTGTATGTTGTCTTTATCTTGAAGAAATGTTTCAAAATGCCAATTTCGCATTTGAAATATTACAAGTATGTTGACTTTGGTTTCTAAAATTGAATTTCTGTATTCTTCACATCTCTCACTTTGTGAAAAATGATTTTGGATAGAAAGACATTGCCAGTATTCTATTCTATTCTATTCTATTCTGTGGTTATGTGAGAAGATGCACTCTTGTCTCCTTTAGCATGTAAGATTCCCCAGACATCAGTGAAACGAAATATAGAGCAGTTGGAGATGGGGAAAAG
Source organism: Mesoclemmys tuberculata (assembly GCA_007922155.1). Lineage (NCBI taxonomy): Eukaryota > Metazoa > Chordata > Testudines > Chelidae > Mesoclemmys > Mesoclemmys tuberculata. The sequence goes on from ML675603.1 coordinate 56,514,673, forward strand.
ATGGTTATGTGATTACTACTTGAAGTAGGGGTGCTTATACCTGTGTGCTTTTGAGTTAAGTATAGAATTAAGACTTTGAATAATAATATAAGAATGACAAATTGACAGTCACCCAATGTTGCTGAACCGTCCCTGCAGAGGGGTATGTTGATTCTGAGGCCAACGGACTCCCCTGGAAGAGGCAGAACTACAGCTACTCTCCACTCCGTAGACCTTTGAAACCGCCAGGGAGCTTATTGACAGTACTGAGCCACTGCCGCCGTAACATTTCCATGAGAGGCCTTTGGAGGTGGCAGTCCCGGTATGGAGGCAGCTATCCGCATTGTCGAAAGGGAAGCCGGCAATGATGTCCCGCCAGCCGTTGTCCTGGCCCCAATTGCCGGCACCGAGGGGCACTGCAGCACCTTGGTCCCCTAGGAGTGAGCGCTTTGGATCTGACTTCGAGGCAGAGTCCTATGCTTCGTGGAGGAGTTGGCACTGGGACAGAGAAGGGTACCAAAGCCAGGAGATCGCTCACCCTTTCTCCATGACATCGCCTTCACAATGGCAGGTCCCATCAGAGTGGCTCTTTTGGATCCCATAGGCCTTCCCTTATGCCCAGGATCCTGTGTCAGACCGGTCTCTGTCTCTGAGAGCAGACTACCTCGCCAGATCGGAGATAGTATCAAGACCTGAGGCTGACCTCAGCACAGACTAGAAGCTTAAACCTGGGCACGGCTCCGAATACGGCATCGGCACTGAGCTCAACGCCACGGGCATTGATGCGGAAGCAGAGTACCCAGCACTGTGGGATCCACAGGGTGTGGAAGGACAGGGTAAAGCAACAGCAACCGCTAAGGCCTCATTGCAAGGGGCACTGGATGCCGCTGCCGCTGGTGCAACAGCCTGTGTTATGGCCTCTGGGGTAACAATATGACACTGCTTGTGGCTGCAGGCCTCCCCCTAGAAGTCCAACAGACTGTACAGGACCTCCCCTTCAAGGGCTGGTCCCTTTTCTCAGATCAACTGACTCTAGACCGCACAGTCTTAAAGACACCAGGGCCACCCTCAAGTCTCTGGGTCTGGATACACTGGTCCCTCAAAGACGATACTAGACTGCAGCCACTTCCACATCTCTACTAGCCTAACCATAGGCAGGACTTTGGCCATCAGAGAGGCAGAAACAATAGAAGGAAGCCACATCAGCCTTCCTTCAGCTGTGGTGCAGGGCCAGAAACAGCCCTCAGGCCCAAAGCATAACTTTTGAAGATGCACCCAGGCATGGCGTACCAGTCTGGACCTTGGATCCTCCACCTCTCTTATTTTCAAACGCTTATCCCACTTCTACCATGCGTGGGCCCAGATTACATCAGACAAATGGGTGTTATGCATGGTGGAACTGGGATACTCTATTCAGTTCAGCTCCCTTCCACCCTCACGTTCCCCACCCTCCTCGTTCCTCTTCAGGGACCCTCTCATGAGCAACTTCTAATTCAAAAAGTGCAGCAGCTCCTAAAGGTGGGAGAAGTGGAAGAGGTCCTGCTAGAACTGAAGGGAAAGAGTTTCTGTTCCCAATCTTTCTAATTCTGAAAGCCAAGGGCGATCTTAGACTGATCCGAGATTTGAGAAACCTCAACAGATACATGAAGAAGTTGAGGTTCCGCATGGTCTGCCTGGTGTTAGTCATCCCCTCTTTGGATAAAGGAGATTGGTATGCTGCCCTTGACTTGAAAGACACATGCTTCCATGTGTCAATCATCTCAAGGCACAGATGATTCCTCCAGTTTATGGTCAACCGATCTCACTACCAGTTTACAGTGCTACCATTGCACCACTCAGCAGCCCCCAGAGTCTTCACGAAGTGCATGGTGGCTGTGGCAGCGTTCCTCAGAAGGAGGAGGATACAAGTCTACCCTTACTTAGATAACTGGTTGATCAGAAGTCACTCTTGGTAGCAGGTTGAATCAGACATAGGGGTCGTAACCCTGACGTTTGTCAGGCTCTGCCTCCTGATGAACACACAAAAGTCAATCCTGGCCCCTACACAAAGTATAGAATTTATAGGGGCAGTCATAGACTTGACTCTGGAAAGGGCCTCTCTTGCAGAAGCACGATTCTGGACCATACTCTCCATCATAGAAAAGTGGAAATATTACCCCATGATCATAGTCAGAAACTGTTTAAGACTGTTGGGTCACTTAACAGCCTGTATTTATGTGATCCAGCATGCCAGACTGTGCCTAAGGCCTTTACAGGCATGGCTGGCCTTGGTTTGCCGACCTTCCAGGGATTGCATAGACAAGGTAGTGTCAATCCCAACATTTGTATTGGACACACTCCATTGGTGGCTAAACCAGAGTGTGGTATGCACAGGAGTCCCATTGTCCCTCACCCTAGTGACTGACGCTTCGAACATGGGCTGGGGAGCTCATCTGGGTCACCTAAGGACTCAAGGGCTGTGGTGGCAGGAAGACCTGTCCACCCACCTCAACGTGAGAGAGCTAAGAGCAGTACGACTTGCCTATCAAGTCTTCAAGGCCCATCTGGAAGGCAGATGAGTCACAGTAAACATAGACATCATTACAGCAATGTTCTATATAAACAGACAGGGTGCTGCTCACTCTCCTGTGTGAGGAAGCTCTCGACCTCCAGCAGTTTTGCATAGCTCATATGATATACATAGAAGCTTTGCACTCATGAGTGGTCTGTTTGCCCAGATGTGGCGAACGATATCTTCCGAAGGTGGGGAATTTCCCAGGTAGACCTGTTTGTGACAAAGTCCAAAAGGAAATTTGTCCAGTTCTGTTCCTTCCAGAGCCACAGTCCAGGATTGATTGCAGATGCTTTCCTCATTCCCTGGTAGGAGCATCTGTTCTATGCCTTTCCCTTGATACCTCTGGTACACAAGGTCCTTCTGAAGGTCAGGAAAGACAAGTTGGCAATGATCTTGGTAGCCCTGACATGTCCACAACAGCATTGGTTCATTACGCTGCTCAAGCTCTCAGTGGAGGCCCCCGTCAGTTTTCCATTATTGCCAAACCTGATTATCCAGGATCATGGCGGCCTTTGTCACTCGAAATTTGCAATCCCTATACCTTACAGTGTGGAAATTTTGTGGCTGAAGCAGAAGGAGATGGACTGCTCGGAGCAGGTCAGAGTGATCCTCCTGGGGAGAAGGAAACCCTCAACTAGGGCCACCTGCCTAGTGACGTGGAAGTGATTCTCCCTTTGGTCCACACAGAAAGGCACTTCTCCAGAGATGTCACCAATACTTCTCATTCTGGACTACTTATTACATTTTAAACATCATGGGTTGTCTATATCTTCATTTAAGGTCCAGTTAACTGCGATTTCAGCTTTCCATTCATGGATGGATGGCCATTCAATTTTCTCGAACCACACAGTTAATCGTTTCCTCAAAGGTTTCGACAGGTAGTTTCCTCAAACACGCCAGCAGGTTCCCCAGTGGGACCTTAACTTGGTGCTGTCTGCACTGATGAAACCACCGAACCATTGGCAACATGCTCTCTCTTGTACCTGTCATGGAAGGTAGCCTTCCTAATGGCCATGATGTTGGCCAGGAGAATTTCAGAAATCAAAGCCCTGATGTCAGAGCCTCCTTATACATCCGTCTTTAAGAAAAAGATTCATCTGCAACCGCACCCAGCATTTCTTCCAAAGTTTCACTCAAACCAGGAGATTTGTCTTCTGGTTTTCTATCCCAAACTGCGTTCTAGTGGTTGTGAACAGAGACTTCACTCTCTAGATGTTAGGAGAACAGTAGCTTTCTATATTGAAAGAAAAAAAATATTTAGGAAGATGTCTCAGCTTTTCATAGCAGTGGCAGATAGAATGAAGAGCCTCCCGATCTCCTCCCAGAAGATTTCATTATGGATCACGTCATGCATCAAGGCATGCTGCGTTCTAGCAAACGTGCCTGCACTGTCATTGACTGCACACTCCATGAGGGCTCAGATGGTCTCAGCCTTCTTCGCTCAAGTCCTGATCCAGGACATCCATAGGGCAGTGATGTGGTCCTCCATTCATACCTTCACAGTGTACTATGCCATCACTCAACAAGCCAGAGATGATGCAGCAGTTGCCAGAGTTGTTATGCAATCAGTGTCCCGTTGAACTCTGACCCATCTCCTAAGGGGCTCCTTGCGAGTCACCTAATTGGAATCGACATGAGCAAGCACTCGAAGAAGAAAAGTCAGTTACTAACCTTCTGTAACTGTTGTTCTTTGAGATGTGTTGCCCATGTCCATTCCAAGACCCGCCTGCCTATCCCTCTGTTGGAGTCTGCCAGCAAGAAGGAACTGAGAAGGTGGAGGGTTGGCAGAGCCCTATATAAGGCACCATGGAGGCGTGACTTTGGGAGGCTCCAGAACCAACCCTACTGGGGGAAAAACCTTCAGGCAACCATGCATGAGGCGCATGCACACCTAATTGGAATGGGCATGAGGAGCACATCTTGAAGAAATGTTACAGAAGGTTAGTAACTGTCTTTTCCTGACCCCTGCAGGTGACCAGCTGATGTCTTGAAGTATGAGAATCCCGTCATCCCCAGGACTGCAGAGTCCTGTCCCCACCACCATAGGCAGCTCCATCATTCAGTTCCACTCAACTTTGTTACACTCTCTCTAAGTACTAATTAAGTTTTATTCTAACAACTCCTACTGGGAGACTGTTTCAGAACCTCACTTCTTCGATAGTTAGAACCTTCTTCTAATTTCCAGCCTGAATTTACTCATGGACAGTTTACGGTATATCCATTTGTTCTTGTGCCAGTACTGAACTTAAATCGTTCTTCTCCCTCCCTGTTGTTTATGCCTCTGATGTATTTATAGAGAGAAATCCCCTTTGTTTTCCTTTTGCTAGTCTAAACAAGCCAAGCTCTTTTAGTCTCTCATAAGGTAGGCTCTCCATTCCCCTAATCAGCCTAGGAGCTCTTCTTTACATCTGTCACTCAGAAGTAGCTACACATGTATAACTTCTTTCTTCTAGAACTGCTGGGCTCTAATTTAATTTGTGCATGAACAATAAGTATTCAGAAGAGTTAAAAGGGAAGTGGTGAGAGATTCAAAGTTCTTTTTATGCCTGTGAAAGAGAGAAAAATAGGTTAGAAGGGATTGGGTTGAGATATTGAGGGTCATGAATCATTGGATGCTGAAGAGAGGGGAGTGATTTGTACACTGTTGTGGGTAGCTTGGTTTCCTAGATTCTAGAAGCTTCTGGAAGCTGGGTAGGACACTTGATAATGGGATTCTGTATAAAGCTTTGATAGCTTATCTTATTGTTTCAATTTTCACAATATTGAATTCAGTAGAAGGTAGTTGCTTGTTTTAACCACTAAATGCAAAAGCTCATGAACAAGTCTGCAAATGAGTGATTATTGTCTGCCAAACTTCAGTGTATGAATTTACTTGACTCACCATGCCTGAAATTGAAGGAAGTAGCAGGAAACAAGTGATAACAGTGAAGTAATCAAAACAGAATTTCTTCTGAAGTAAAATATAAACATTATTACGGACTATTATTTACAAAGGAGAGAGAATTCATTCTCTTAGAAAACCCAGACAAATCTGTTTGGTTTCTTCAACATCAAATGCTGTTGTCTTTAGACTTCTAATACAGTTAAATCTTTTAAGTCCCTGATCCAAGCTTTCTGAGAACTCCTCAACATTATATCCGTTCAGGCAGGAACAGTCTTTGTCCTTGGCACTTAAAAAAATAGCCTCATAGATAGGGTAGATTGATTTAAATCAAGGGGATTTAAATCACTAAGAGAAAATCATTGATTTAAATCAAGTTTCCCACTGATACCGCTTCACTAATTTTTTAAATAATGGTGCAAATGTGATCACTAAAACATGTTAATTTACAACTCAGTACAGCATTCACCAACATCTAGGAGGCTATGCTTTGTGTAATTTTTTAGATAACTTGATTTTTATTAATTTAGGAAATAGTACAAAATACTTATTACCTGTGTCAAGCTGCAGATGCAGCAGCAGTACTTTAGGAATGCTAGGAACTAAATCACACTCACAAACACAATAGCACTTATATTTTATTAAACTAAATCTGAAATGTTACATAAATGTTTCACATTTGTAATTGCAGCAGTCTCCTGAGTTGCCGACTGATGGCTGTCCTTAAACTCTTTAATTTTCCAATTTTATTAACTCTAGCATACAAGTCATCGCAACATTAAACGTACGCTATCCTTAATACTTCTACAACTAGCTCTCATCTTCCCCACTCCCGCGGTCATTTTTATTGATAGACTGAAACTGAAATACGAGTTTTCCTGCGTTTTCAACTCCCAGTCGATTTTTTTTAGCTTTGAGTGAATAATACCAAACGATGAAAATAATCTCTCTCTGCCTGCAGAGGAAGCTACTGCTGAGAAAAGTTGGCTTAGCAACTGAAGGAACTCTGTTTCGCGGTGTCTGGCTAATGTTTTCCACCAATTCAGGGGAGTGACTTTGTTCAAAACATCATCAGTAAACATGAACTGTTTGGTTCCACTCCAGCCCTAAAGTTTATTATGACTGGTATAACTGAAGAGTCATTCTGAGATGCCCAAACCATACTAGCAGCATCTTCAGAAGTTAGGCCTCTACCTTTATATCTGGGGTCGAGAATGTTCACAAGAAAATGAGGTGGTGTTGGTGCTTGATCCATTCACTTCCTTATTACTTGCAGTTTTACTTTCTGGTGAGGTAGTTATTTCTTCAGTGTCACTTGACATGCCTTCCAAATTTTGACAGCATCAGCAATGCAGCAACAATTTCTCTGAAGTTTGTTTAAGGGTATGGATATAGGCTTCAGTATACTGAGCATATCTTTTACATTCCTCTTTAATCCAATGTTAGATACTTTGGTTGAGATACTTCCATCTATTTTATCACGGTTTTCTTCAAAGTTTTATGAGAATAGGCCAGTTCTTAATAAATTGTTCAAAAACATCAACCACAGAATTCCATCAAACATCTTGAGGAAGAATTAGTTTGGATCCTCCTGCCCTGAGTGAAGCTAAAGCAAAATGGTTGTTACAGAAGTATTTTGCGATTTCAACAACATTTTCTTTTATTCCTGGAGAAGACGTACTTAAGTCTTTGGCTAAAAGATGGGCACTGCAGCTATATGTTGTTAAGGAGCATTCTTCCATTTCTTCTTCTAAGTATCTTCTCATCTTTGCCACGCTTGCAGCATTGTCTGTGACAAAACTGCGCACGTAACAGTTGAATATTTTTTCACAATTTATTACAGCTTTCACTGCCACTACTTTTAAATATTCTGTTGTGTGGGCATTTCCCGATGTATCTGTTGTTCCTGAAAGAGATGCAACTTCATCTTCTGCTGTCATACATACACACATTACTGGATCATTCTGTACATTGCTCCACCCATCAAGGCTTAAACTGGCAAATTTCCCCTCAGTATTTCTTGCACACTGTTCAAGTTCCTTCTCATACACTGTATCTAGCAACCTTCCACCAAGGTCTGCTCTACCAGGTGGAGTGTAGCCTGGTCGTAAGGACTTAACCATGTCATTGAACTGTTTATTGTTAACAATGCTAAAAGGAGAATGTGTGGCATAAATGAACTGAGCAATCTTTAAATCTATGGTGTCTTGTTGGTATTTGCTGGTCCTTACTACAATCCTATCTATGGTGGTAGTTTTACTGGATGATTGAAATCTTTTGTTTGCTACTGAGACTTCGTTGTCTGAAATACGTTTAATTGCAGCACTGCTGCTAAAAGTACTAAGATGACTCTGAAGTTGTTGTAGATAGACAGTCACAGTCAAAGTGTCTCATGCTTAAATGGATCCTGAAACAAAATTCAAAAATAATTTTGAATAGTCATTCTTCTCAGTTCTTCTCACTGTATTATTCAGTTAATCACTTACATTTTTTCCAGCAAGGATGCAGATCCAATTTCAAATTACCAAAATAGCTAAGAGTGACTGCACTTAGAGTGCACTTAATTTTGGAGTAAGCCCCATAGCATTCACTGGCACTTCTGGTTTTTGAGAAAACAAGTATAGGATGGGGTACTCTTGAGAAACCTGAATTATGCGGAAGTAAAATAGGGAATAGATTTATGGCATCACCATTTTGGTCTGTGGCCATGATGTTCCAAAATAAGGGGCAGGTATTATGTAATATAAAATAAGAAAATGACATCCAGTGGCAAATAGCAACTCTAGATTTCTCTTACTGCAGCTTTCTGTACCGTATACTTGAATGATAGATTCTAAACCTAATTAACCAATTAAACAAGCCCATAGGGATTAGCTAAGCTAAACTTTTTTTTTTTCTGTCAACATCCAACATAGCAAACAGCTTGGGAATTTACTTGTTAAATCACACTTATACTAAAAGGCAGAGAGAGAGTCTTGAATAATGATCCATATTGTTCTTCAGACAGAACCACATTTTCATCTACATCATTTTCTCCCAATAAGCAGTTTTCATTATGATGTTTCATTCTTACAGCTAGCCCTGCATCTCCTTCTTGCACTGCTTACACTTGACACATTTTCCTTTTTTACCCAGGGAAGGAATTGCTTCAAAATATTCCTAGATAGTCTCTCTTACTCCCAGAAGCCATGACAGTTCTTCTGTGGCAAAAGTGTGGGGGAGTATAGGAAGTTGTGTGTGTACTGAATAATGTTTTCCCTTTCTCTTTCCAGTCCACTCCACTGTTCTTTTCTACTCTGCCTCCGTTCTTTGTCTCTGTGTCTTTAAGACAGTGTCTTAACTAACTCCTCTGCCTTGCTTGGCCCAGCTCCTCCACCACATAAGCACAGAACAACAACATCCAGCCTGTGACTTTCTTTGCATATGTGACTTTAGTCTGATGAGAAACTGAAACAGAAACTGAAAGCCCGGAACCATTCCAGTATCCTCCTCGGGCTCTTATTTGGTGGTATATCCAATGGTTCATCCACTCTTTGGATAGGACTAGCTGCTTTTCTTTTCTTCCTTGCCTTCCTACGTTCAGCAACCACCTGCTGAGCCCCTTCCTCATTTTCCAACTCTGCAAACCTATTTCTGAGCTCTGTTTCTCCTTCACTAGCCTGTCTTTTCCTCTGCTGGGTTCTTGCAGTGACATGCTTCCACTGGCCACTTTCTTCATCCAACCTCCCCTCAGAGTGTGTTGGTCCTGCTTCCATCTGCAGGTATGGATCCCTTCATCCTCCTCATTGCTTTGCTCTATCATCTGCTCAAACCCTCTTCTAAACTCAACCAGAGTTTTGACCTGCATCTCCAACCCTCGAATCTTCTCTTCCATCAGCTCTGAGGCAGCACTTCATACAAACGAAGCTCTTTTGAGGTACTCCCTCCAGGAACATGTACATCCTGCAGCTTCCACATCCAGTCATCTTCATTATCTCTTCCACTGCTTGGGTGACTACCATTACAGCCTCTGTATCTGTCATAGCCTTTCCCCCTAGCTCCCGTCAGTGAGAGAGACAAAAACAAAAAACCCACCAAAACAACCCCCAACGAGCACCCCAACAATACCAGAACACCCTCCCTCTCTCCAAACTCTCTTTGCAAACTCCCCTGTTTTTAGCTCTGTTGGCTGGCTCCTGTGCCACTGCAGCTATGCCCTGCCTGATTGAGTAGCAGCCTTTATAGGGCCCCTAATTAGGGAAGCTCCACCCCCTAATTAGGGTCAGCTGATCTCAGTACACATCCAAATAACAAAAATCAATAGCAAATATGTCAAAAAACACTTTAAAGACAGACTTGAACTTGATAAAGTTGCAGACTTTTTGTCCTAGTATTGCCTTCAGTGTATCATAAAATGAGCAATTTAAATAAGCCATCAAGGCTCTTCAACCTGGATATATGTCTTTAGACAGATTTAAACAAAAAATTGTGTGATTGTCTCCCTCAACATCTGTATGTTAATTGACTTCTTAAGTTATAAACTCTTTGGGACAGAGACCATATCTACCAATATGTGTGTTCAGTGTCTAGCAGATAGGGTTTCTGATCAGGGCTGAGACCTGTCAGCCCTTCTATAACACTCCTTTTTTTTATTAATATTGTTACAAAATATAATTAATTTGGGGCAGCTGCAGAAATTGTCTTATTAAAGTAGCTTAATCTTTGCAGTTCTGTGATAGTTTAAAATACAAACGTCACACCATTAGTTTTCTTTGTCTTAACAGTCTTTAATGTAGCTGTGACCCATCTGTGCCTAAGATAGCACACCTGAAAATGCCAATATCAGTGCACGCTGTAGAAAGGAGAGCAGATTCTCCCAAACTGGTGGCTAATACTGCAGTTAGATTCTCTGACCAATCACAAATAGGCCGCCCCCTTTAATGCATTTCAGTTTCTGGCTCCCAATCAGCAGCTGAGTCCAGTAAAGAGAGAAGTTATTTAAACTCTGTTCCCTTTACCAAAATGTTCTCCAGATCCCCAAAGGGTCAGCCACATTGCCAGATCAACATAAGCTTGGGTCTTAACCAAAATACCACGCTGCCAGCCAATCCTTTAGTAACTAAACTAAAGATTTATTATAAAGGAAAGAAACAAATAAGAGAGATGTCAAATGGTTAAAGCAATCAGATAATACAAATGACTTTAAAATTCATATATATCAGATTCTCAACAGAATTGTGCAGTTTGTAGGCTTGTACAACTCCTGTGGTGAACATCCAGTACCTGGATGAGAATCAGTCCTTTGTTTCATAGCTTCAGTTGTAAAATTAGTAGATCCAAAGGTAGGAAGCAGGAATGAAGACAAAATGGAGATGGTGCAGCTGCCTTTTATGCCCCTTGGCCATGTGGCTTGTCCCAAACACAGCCACACAGCACATGGCATGGAAAAGCCTCCAAGTCCCCTGTCCATAGGCATGCTCTTACATGTCCTGGTGACTCATAAGGTGTAGCCCCCTGGGTTCTTTCACTGGACTCATTGTACATTTGAGTTCTCGTGATGGGCCATTAAGCAGGCTTAGTGCTGCTGCCATCCTGTCTGGCACAAGTTTGAAATACAAACATCATGGCACAAGTTTGAAATACAAATGTACCATACATATTTAGAATTTACTATACAAAACTGATACATACATATAAACATGCTTATCAATCTTAGTGAATCATGACTTTTCCATTGATTAGCATGTCTGGCATATCTTATACAATATTTATTGTAATTCTGTAATATTGGTATCAGTAGTATTATAAATAGTCACTGATGTGCCAGACAGCATAACAGTAGCATGTATTAATCACATGTGGCCATCACAAAATAGAGCTTCACAGAAACTTGGATCTAAATTTCTAGTTTCCTTTTTCTGGTCGCCTTTGCACTCTAGGAAGGAAGTGTTAGTTATGATATCTCTTATTGGTGGAGTTTCATTTAAGCCAGTTCTAAATCAGCAGTACTTCTCTTCTTTGTAAAAGTAATTATTTTGTAATGAAGTATTTTCCTTGTACTATCTTACTTGTTTGTCATTGGGAAAGGCATATCTAATGGGCATATATTGAATGCATGTGTATCAAATTTAAAATGCAGTAATATAAAAGGACAAATTTAGTAATGCATTACAAGAAGTAAATTACAGTGTAAAAGCCACTGCAGGTATATTCAGAAACATTAGATCTTAAACTAGTAGGAGTAGTGGGGGACAAACAACCTAACTAGTTTTAAGATGGAGTTTGATAAATTTATTAATGGGATTATAATATTGTTTTGCCTGCGACAGCCGGGGATTGGATTTGATGGTTTAGGAGGTACCTATATCCTCTATCCTTCTGCCTCACAAAATTCTGGGTGTGAAATATCAGTGGTGCAAGAGTACCACTATAGTAAAGGTTGCATGACATTTGTTTAAAAGTCGACCTTTCTAAGTCCTCTAAAATCAACATGCTTAGTTGAGTTTCTTTGAAACTTGATGCTGCTCAAAATAGCCCCACTCTGTCAAATTTTAAGGAAGATAGAGCATGGCATTCATTAGATCTTTGGGGGACCCAAATTGAGAACAGTATTTAAGAATATATATGTTTTGCATTGTGCATGTGCCAATACAGAAAAATGGCTAGAGGTTTTCTGTTTCTGCCATTTTATGTGCTTTAGAGCTTGACTCTTATTAGTGCTCTAAAATGGGAATGGTTAATTGAATTGCTTTGAGGTTTGGTGTGCCTTGAGGGCACAGGGGGAGGCCTTTAATAATCCAAATTTGGGGTCTTTTGACTGAGGGTTCCTGAGTTTCAAGCATCCCCCCCCAAAAACAGGTTTCCTTCTGCTGCCTTGTACTGTTAAACAAAGATACTAATGAATGGATGAATCACAGACTTCACTGGGACTCATGGGCTGTGAACTCATCATTCAGTTAACATAACAGGATAAAATTAATCACAAGCCCCATCTAAGATAAAAAGAGTTTTGAAAGGAGTGGCTTGGAGTTGCTACAATTTTTGAGTCATTGGTATTGGTTTTATTAGTGGGAGGGGGAGGGGAGGAGAGAAGAGAAGGGGAATAAACATGTGAATGCTTCCGGGGAGGTGGCTTCTGGGGAGAGGTGTTAGGGGGCAGAGGAGTAGGAGAATAGGGGGAGAGGGGTTTGGGGTTGCAGTGAGGAGAGGGGGATAAATGGTAATGGATGGTAGAGGAGGCAAGAAAGGCTGGGGGCTCAGTTGAGGGAGGCATGGTACCTTTCAGCTCAGCCAGTGTACCCCCAGCTCTTCTAGCACACCCCAATGCCATGCACCCCAATCTTCCTGCCTCTGAGACCTTGAGGAAAAAATACACATGTGAATGTTTTCTGGGAGGGGGCAGGGGCAGTTAGGAGGTGAAGGAGTGGAGGAATAGAGGAAGAGGCAATTGGGGCTTTATGGATGGTGCTTATGGGGAGGGGAAGGAGAAGGGAGGGGAGAGAGGATTGTTGATTTGGGTCAGTATGCATATTGTGGGACATGATGTGTACAACTGCCTAAATGACTACTAACTTCTATCAACAGCTTTTCTTTTCCTGTTTAAAAGACTAGAAAATTCAATGGCAAAAAACTGTTAATGAAGAGTTAAGGTTGCTTGGTGGTATGTCATCCCCTTGGAGACTGCTGAGATAAGGAAACTCAAACTTATGAAAACCAGTAAATGTACAGTTAGAGTTGCCCATATAACCTTAATTCTTAATTTCAGCAATGCTCCAAAACACACCGTTAATACACACATACCTTTACTCTGCCAACTCCGCAGTTGCTGAAATGTACAAGCTTTTCACCTTCTTTCTCTACCCATTCACTCTCACCCACAGAATTCCATCTAACACTATTAAAGGACTAAAAGAAGACGTTCCAGAGGGGTAGCCGTGTTAGTCTGTATACAGCAAAAACGAGAGTCCTGTAGCACTTTAAAGACTAACCACATCAGCCACACTATAAGGAGCTCATTCACCTGCACATCTACTAATGTAATACATGCCATCATGTGCCAGCAATGCCCCTCTGCTATGTACACTGGCTAAACCAGACTTATCACTACGCAAAAGAATTAATGGACACAAATCAGACATAAAAAATGGGAACACCCATAAACCAGTGGGAGAACACTTCAGTCTCCCAGGACACTCTGTAGCCGACTTGAAAGTTGCCATACTTCAACAAAAAAATTCAAAGCAGACTTCAGAGAGAAACTGCAGAGAGAAACTGATCTGCAAACTTGACACAATCAAACTGGGTCTGAATAGGGACTTGGAATGGTTATCTCATTACAAGAAGTAATTGTCACTGTTCACAAATTCTCATCTTCTAATCGATGGTTGTGAATAGGCCTCAGCTACTCTAACTGTATGGACTCTGCTAGTGCCTACTCCCCTCGTTGTACCTTCCCCTTGACTGTATATATATCTGATTTCCATTCCCTGTATCTGATGAAGTGGGTTAAAGCCCATGAAAGCTTATGCCTGCAAAAATTAAATGTGTTAGTCTTTAAAGTACTACAGGACTCTAGTTTTTTTGCCCACATCACCTTCCCTCCACGCTCTTTGAGCAATGCCTCAGTACAACGTATAGCACGTAGTCTCAGTTGCCCTTGGCACTATAAAATTCAGGAGGTTCCAGATCCTGGCTTTGCCAACTCCAGATCCACTTAGCCAACTCCCCAGAATCAATACCACGTGTGTACAATTTAAGAACCATTTCACAGCCTTTTACAGCTTCCTTACACTTACTTATAGGATACCATCTCAACCTATAGTTTCACTTAACCATCATTAAAGCATTAGAATTCTCTCATATTCTACTTCATTGTTGACATATCCTTTGTAATAAAAACCCTATGTCCTGTTACTTACTGACATAACCTACACAATTCTGCATTGCAATGTTGCATACTGGATTCTAAGGTACACATGCAGCTGTTCCTTTTGCTCACACAGATGAGAAGGTGCAAAACATAAATGTCCTTGTATCATAATCATAGCTCAGACACATACCTCAAAATATCCCACACACAACCTCACATTACAAACACACATTTACCAAGCAGGCCCAACTATTGCCTCCACCATTTAGTGTAGGTACATCTAATACACTGACTGCACCTGAAATATATGCAGATAATTCCCATGGGCTACTGCCAGCTCCAGGGGACGGAAGGGAAAGTGGCATGGACAACTTTTATTTCTCCTTTTGGTTTTGCAGTAGTGTTAGCTGGAGTCCTGTGGGTTAGGGTGAATGGGTTGTAAAAGGAGGTGAAAAGATTGTACATTTCAGCAGTTGTGAGATTGGCGGAGTAAAGGTGCATGTGTTATTGGGATGTATTGGAGCACTGCTGAAAGAGGCAGAAATAAGGTTGCATGGGCAATCTTCAGAGTGCATTTCCTGGTTTACAGAAGTTTGTTTTGCTCTACTCAGCCATCTGCAAGAGGATGACATAACCACCAAGAACCCTTAATTCTGTATTAATGTAGTTTTTGGCCATTGAATTATTCCATAATTCACATTTTGTCTTTCCTTATTGCTTAATTGAAATCAGCATATATGAATCATAATGGTGTACTATATGCAGTAGTTCTCATGATCAATTTGTTGCTATGTAAAATTGTTTTATTTTAAATGTTAATTTTTCTGTCTTAGGATACTATCTACCAAATGACGATGGAGAATTTTACCAATTCTGTTATGTAACCCATAAGGGTGAGATCCGTGGAGCAAGCACCCCTTTCCAGTTTCGAACTTCTTCTCCTGTTGAAGAATTGCTGACTATGGAGGATGAGGGAAATTCTGATATGTTGGTGGTGACCACAAAAGCTGGACTTCTTGAGGTTTGATTCAACAAACTGAGAATGCTATCCATATTCTTTTTTTATATGTTTATTTCTGTTTCTGTCTGTAGGAGTTGGTGAATTAATGTTGTTTAAAAACATAAAGCCAAGCAGATTCTGGAGGTTTTGTTGCCTACAACTTGAATACAGGTCTCGTTGCAGAAGATATTTGTAAAATACATGAATTAAAGTTTAAACTTAAGTGCTCAGCATGGCAGTGAATGTAGCATAAAAAAGTTAAATAGCTATATTTATAGGTGCCATCATGTCCTTCTCTTCCTTGTCTTTCAACTGAGTAAAATAATCCTATGTATTCCTGTTTTAGGTTTTTGTTTGTTTTTTAAATCTCTGTTCCCTCTGAAAGAGCCTTAAAACAGAAAAAGAAAAATAAGTGTGCAGGGCCCTGAAGATCAAGCTGCATATAGTACCCAGAGGCCTAGCAAGTTATAAATTGCTTTTATTTTCTCCCAGCAGTGTTCCCTTATATTCTGCCTCACAAATGAATCCATTTACTGATTGTATCACAAATGCCTACAAAGATGTTCCCAGTGATGATCACACATTTTATTTCTGGTTCCTATTTCATGAGCAGAAAAAGCCAATTTTTTTGTTGAAATTGTTTTAAGTAATGATTGGAAAAAACACTCTACATCTTCTCTCCATGCTTCAGATTTGATTGTTGCTAACTTGCCTTCAGATGTTGTGTTTGTGCCCCTATCTAGATTGTTATGCACGTGTGCCAGTTGGTTTGGGGGGATTTCAAGTGTTTGGGAGAAAAGGGACTTTACATAGTGGGGAGTATTTAGCTGGCATAATTTGCCTTTCCTGTTTTGTTTGCTGTCTGGTGGAGAATGGCTATTCAGATCAGTCTGCATCCCATGTCACCAGATTTCCAGAAAAAAGAAATTCCCACTTGTAATTCCTATCTGTTATTCTGTTACATACTTAATTTGTCTTTCCTTCACTTCGGCTGTATCTACATTAAGGATTTTGTGAAGTTCTCCCAACATTGCTGTACCACATATAGACACCTGCTCAGAGCAGGTCTAGATGGTAGCATGGTAAAAACACTTTGCTTCTGGGTCTTAACTAGCTCTTCCACTCTTGCTAGCACTGGTGGAGCAACAATAGTGCTTTATTGAAGGGTAAGGAAAATTTCACTGAAACCTGAGTGTAATAAAGCCCACAACAAAATTTGGTTGTCTAGTACTAATCAAAGTTAAGCTACACTCTGGAATTTCACAAACTAGGGAAGGGAGAGATGATAAACTGATATAGTCAGAGTGTGCACATGTTTTTGGCTTCTGCTGGTTGTCATCTAGTACTTGACTGATGTGATGGGAAGTAATATACGTTAGTTTGTAATGGCTTGGTGGGAGTCCTTGGGGGGAAAAAATCACCTGAAAAATATTTATTCTGTTTTCTAGTTTAAAATTGAAAAAACAATGAAAGAAAAAGAAGAGCTGTTGCAAGTAACTACTGCTCTGGAAAAAGAAACTGTACAACTTAGAGATCAACTAGAAAGATTGGAAAAAGAGCTTACCTATGAAAAGCAGAGATGTGATCAACTGCAAACAGAGCAAAAGGTTAGTTATATAACTGATTAAAGCTGACCATAACATTTGTAATCCACCTTTTTCAAGAACTAATTAAACTGGGTGAAAATGAGCTATCAAAAAACGCTCAGAAATTAGATTTTTACACTAGTTTAGGTCAGTTCCTATTACCCTTCTGCCACTATTCTTTTTACATTGTAAAATGGTTAAAACACGTCAGGATTTTGGTACCAGGCTTGATGAAATAATTGATATCAACTGTTACAAGATATTTGGCATTTAATTGTAGAGTTCATAGCAGGAAAACTAGTTGAAATAGTCCTATTTACTTTAAAATAGAGGAAGCATTTTCAGATTCATTCTAAGCAATAGGTTCCATAGAACACAGCATTGAAAAGATATTAGATTTCAAGAAAGCAAATTCTAGGGAATTAAGGAACTTAAGTTTTAGCAAGCAGTTCCATTGACAAAGCATACTTATGGGGAATGAAGACTGATTGGGTGGGCTACTCTGGAGAATGTTTCAAAGATCTGAGGGCAAAAAGTGCTGGCGTTAGAAATGGAAAAGCAGAGCAAATCTAAAAATGAATTTAGAATGTCAGGTAAGGTTTGCAGTAGCAAAAAGCAGAATGAACTAATAGTTGTAATTAAGAATAAGAATTACTTATCCACATATACCAGGGAGAAAACAGATTACTCTAGACAGAGTATTTATTGACTCCTAATCAATTATTAAAATATACTGCTTTTTTAAAACCTATTTTTAAAAAAGAAATAAAAAAGTTGGGGGACGTACACAAGGTACATCCTTGGCATGGAAAACTTTGAAATAATGAAGCCTGTATAATGTATCTGAGGATAAAAAGCAGTTACTAGAATACTTGTAGAAGGTCAATATGCACAAATCAATAGTTCTGAATGATATAGCCTGGGATCTGTAGAGAACCTGTTGAAGACCTTAATGAACCTTTACAATTTTGAAGTCATGGTGAAATGGACAGGTGCTCAAGTGTTGGAGGATGAAGAAGTTCTAGTACCAATTTGAAACCATGGAAAAAAAAGCAATCCAGCAGTTACTGCCCAGTAAATCTTACTTTAGTCTTCAGTAAAAGAATATAATAAATATTAAGAGAAAAATCTGTAAGTGCTTAGAAAATAACTTTTTGGAAAATGGGTGGGGACAAGGGAAGGGGAAAGGGTAAAATTACAAAATAATGTTCAGTGGTCCAAACATACATGCATATACTTAACTTCAAGCATGTAAGCAAGTTCACTGAAAGTAGTGGGACTGCTTATAAGAACTGAGGCCATAGTGGATAAGATCACATGTGTAATGGATATCTGTCTATGATGTGTTTATCATTGTGGCATCTAAACAGGCTTCACTAAAGCATTTGAAAATGAATTTGTCTGGGGATGCAAAATTAATTGGGCCTACAGTATGAATATGGACTGAAACCTATCTGAAGGACTGTAAATTAAGGGAAATAAAGACACTGTATTGATTTGGGGGATAGCATACAGATTAGTATTAATAATCTTGAAAAGGAGGTAAATGCATTCCATTTTCTGATGGTACTAAATTCAGTTAAGTTGGAACATTTAGGAGAGAATATTAATGCAAACAGATCAAGGGAAGCTCGGCAATACAAGTAGGAAACAGCATTGGTATATGGTCTGATGTATAAATAAATACATCTAACGGAAAATACACTGAAACACACATTCAATTAAGACAGATAGTTAGGAAGTGGTGACATCAGCAGACCTTAGGTGGTAAGAGACAGTAAAGTAGATAAAAAATTGCAGTGTGAATTGTTTTCAAATAAAGACGTATGCAATAGTTTGAGAGAGAGAAATAGGAATAATTATAATTTGCATTAAATTAAATTAGGTAGTGAGAGTTATTAGATTATGGAATAGTCTCCTGAAAGAGATGACAATAGCTAATTTACAACTGCTCTGGACAGTATACTGTGGGAAACAATCTTGTATTAGAATGCGGTAGTTCTGAGATGCATCAACCTGGCTTCCATTTGTTGCTAATCGTGTGGGTTTAATTTTTGTGTGCTATAATATCTGCACACAAAAATTACACGTTGTGATAAAGTCAGGCCAGATGGCTACAGAAGAGTATACCAGAGCCGGTATGAGGGCCCAAAAGGGTTAAAAACCCTCTGCCTGGCAGGCAGAGGGAAAAGCACAAGAGGGCAGTTTACGACACCTGGACCCAATGAAGAGCCAGGCCAGGGGTATTTAAACCCTTCCTTTCCTAAAGGAAGGGGAGGGAACACTTGCAGTAAGGGTTGCTACAAGTTCTGTGGCAGCTGCAGGAGAAAGTTCTCTCGCAGGAAGGAGACAGAGCTCTGCTACAGCCAGAGGAGGCATGGTATTTGGGGGCATCCTGACCATAGAAGGTGGAGGTAAAGCGTGAGACCCACCAGGGGGAAGTTGGCAGCTTGCCACAATGTGTAAAAGTACATTGCACAATTTGTGAATACAGTAGTGTGCTTGCATTAAATTCTAATTGTGTGAATGATTGGTACCAATTATATAACCATTATGCTTTATAATTTTCTCAGTGTCTACTGAAGTGGCATTTATTAATGCTTGTCTTGTTTGGTGTCTCCTCTAAACTATCATGTATGTTGGGCACTATAAAAATGTTTCTAACACTTGTATGTGATGTAAGTTTGTAGTTGAGCTAGTATTATAAAGTACCATCTACACTGAGCTTCCAACAAAGGTCTAATGAAGCTATCGAATGCTTTAGCTGGCCAAAGCAAATGGGGTTAAATCGTATAGAAGTGTGTACAGACCAGTGCTCAAGTTTAGGTTGAGACTGCTCTAACACTTTTTTCTATCGTGCTTGCCTGCCAGTGTGAGAACAGAAAATTTCTCGGTTTTTTTTGACACTATGGGTAAAATCTTGCTTTATTGAAATAAATGGCAAAATTTCCTATGGGAATTCCCCTAATTTTTCCCTAAAATTCTCTAATTTTGTTGTAGAGTGTTTGTGGTTCTTTTGTTTTGGTGTTTGGATAGAGATTCAGTTTAGAGAGGTTTTCCAACTAAAGAGAAGCTTATGCTAAATATTAGAGAGAGTAGGGAGAGAGAGAGAGAGAGAGAGAGCTCAAACTCCCTTCCCAAAGTGAGGCTGACACAGTTGCGTGTCTTACAAGCAGTATTATAGAAGCTTTCTTTTCTGAGTTTTTCCTACTTCTATTCTCCCCATCCCTCTATCTCCAGTTTTTTCTGTGGTTAGAACTCTTTTTACCGTCTTACCTAAGCAGAATATAAAGCCAATGTCATTAGAGTTCAAAACAAATTTCTGAACTCAGGATGTTAACTCAGGATTGAAATTAGGCAAAATGAGTTCATCTGTTCCTAGTAAGGAGAGTTTAACACCTTGCATGCTGCCTTTCATCCAGCATTTCCAAACCCAAAATTGCTTTGTTTTCTAAACATAATTTACTCAGCTCTAAAATTCAGCCATTTCTGAGTCAAATGCCTGATTTATCTTTGTTAGGAACACTATATAACAAGTTAAAGGATCGTTCTAAAGAGCATCTCCTGCCGACATAGCGCTGTTCACACCAGTGCTTTTGTTGGCAAAACTTGTGTCGTTCAGAGATGTTTTTTTTTTCCACACCCCTGACTGTCAAAAGTTTTACCAACTAAAGTGCTGGTATAGACAAAGCCTTTGTCTCTGAAAAAATGGTTTGGGCCTGGCTTTTCTTAAACTTGGAGCATGTTACCGCAATGATACATAGAATCATATCACTTCACAAACAATGCTGATACCTGTATTTTACCAGGACAATAATGTTCAGCAGATTATGACATTTCAGATGATACTGTACAAGGCATACATTTTACAAAATTTATCATCGTTTTGTAAAAGTGATGAACCTTTATAGTATGGACTGTTACATTGTCATATGCTCAGTAATGTTAATGTGCGCTATAAACTGTCATTTGATTTATTATTATTAATTATTAATTATTATTATTTGTATTTCAGTAGTGCCTAACCCCAGCCCCCCAAATCATGAACCAATATCTTTTTGTACAAATACAGAACAAAAAGAGGGTCCCTCCTTGCTCATAAAAGCTTACAGTCTCTTTATTTTGTCATTTTTATAGGACATATAACAGTAATATCTGAGCACCTATCTGAACTGAAGTTGCTTGCATAAGTGGAGAATATACCCAGATGAATAATATTTTTTTTTGATTTATTAGTATTTTGACTTTGAAAATTGAGTTGAATGATGATTGATTATATTTCTCCAAGTGTTGATCCCCATGATGGGGTATGCATGTGCTTCACGTACCTGAGACTGAAGAATTCTTGCAAGCAGTGTCTCTGTCCCTGATTTCCTTGTATTCCACCCCAACAGCATAACGTGGTGTGGACTGACCACTTCCCCAGTTTCATCTTACTGCTGCATGGCCTGAGTTGAAATCCTCCAGTGCCCGCAGCATATCCTTTTTCTTCTTCCTGTAAATATTCACAGTTATATAGTCATCTTAGTTTTTTTGTTTTTAGTGTTTTGATAGTTCTGCAGTTAGTGGGAGGATCCCTGCCTGGGGAACCCTCCTGGTCTCCTGGCACAGGGTACTGGTCTTTAAAAATAGTATCTCCTGCCACTGCTCCTTTGTGGTCAGCGACAACCACGAGTGCGGAGAAGCTCATAACAGTAAGTGCGGTATCTGCTGCTCTTTTCCCAGCCAAATGCAGCAGGCACAATAACTCCAGCTTCAGAAACTCCTTATGGAAGTGCAGTGAGGCCCAGTCAGACCCATTGCCAAAGAGATCCTTTGCATGTTGGCTGGAGTCATCAGGGAGCACTGCTCCTACTAGTATCTTGTCTCCCTCAAGTGGAAGGGAGCAGAGGAAGACCTCTGGGCCCTTTCAGGAAAGTAAGGAGCACTACTTTCTCAAACGTACAAGCAGATTCCCCCCTGGACTTTTGAAGAGGAGAGAGCCTTCCCTGATCCTGTCCAGTTGGGTGAACCTTCACACACAAATCACAAGGAGTCCCCTAAGTCTTGTGGGCGTGATCAGAAGGTTCATGGCACAAGGCTTACTCAGTACCAGCCTCAGCATCAACTTCAACACAGTCTAGCACCAACATGGCTTTTGTAAAGAGAAATCAGACTTCACCAGTTTACTAGATTTCTTTGAGGGGGGTCATCGAGTATGTGGACAAAGGTGATCCAGTGAATATAGTGGTTTTAGGATTTTAGAAAGCCTTTGACAAGGTCCCTCACCAAAGGCTCTTAAGCAAAGTATGCTGTTGTGGGGTAAGAGCGAAGATCTTCTCCTGGATCAGTAACTGGTTAAAAGATTAGGAAACAAAGGATAGGAATAAATGGTCAGTTTTCAGAATGGAGAGAGGTAAATAGTGGTGTCTCCCAGGTGTCTGTATTGGGACCAGTACTGTTCAATATATTCATAAATGATCTGGAAAAAAGGATAAACAGTCAGGTGGCAAAATTTGCAAATGAACAAAACTACTCAAGCTAGGTAAGTTCAAAGCAAACTGCAAAGAGTTACAAAGGGATCTCACAAAACTGGGTGACTGGGCAACAGAATAGCAGATGAAATTCAGTGTTGATAAATGCAAAGTAATATGGGAAAACATAATTCCAACTATACATATAAAATGATGGGATCTAAACTAGCCATTACCACTCAAGAAAGAGATCGTGGAGTCATTATGGCTAATTCTCTGAAAACATCCACTCAGTGTGCAGTGGGAGTCAAAAAAAACTAACAGAATGTTGGGAATTATTAGGAAAGGGATAAATAATAAAACAATAAATATTATATTGCATCTTTATAAATCTGTGGTATGCTTGTATCTTGAATACTGAGTGCAGATCTGGTCGCCTCATCTCAAAAAGATACAGTGAAATTGGAAAAGGTACAGAAAAACTACAAAAATGATAAGGGGTATGGAACCGCTTCCATGAGGAGAGATTAATAAGACTGGGACTTCTCATTTTGGAGAAGAGATGACTAAGGGGGGATATGATAGAGGTCTATAAAATCATGACTGATGTGAAGAAAGTATGTAAAGAAGTGTTATTTACTTCTAACACAAGAACTATGGGTCACCAAACAAAATTAGTAGGCAGCAGGTTTAAAATGAACAAAAGGAAGTATTTCTTCACGCAATGCATAGTCAACCAGTGGAACTCTTTGCTCGAGGATGTTGTGAAGGCCAAGACTATAACAGGGTTCAAAAAAGAACTAGATAATTTCATGGAGGATAGTGTCATCAATGGCTATTAGCCAGGATGGGCAGGGATGCAAAACCATGCTCTGAAGTGTCCCTAGCCTCTGTTTGCCAGAAGCCTGGGAATGGGTTAGGGGATAGATCACTTGATGATTACCCATTCTGTTCATTCCCTCTGAAGCAACTATCATTGGCCACTGTTGGAAGACAAGATACTTGGAAGACAAGATACCATGGGTCTGACCCAGTATGGCCGTTCTTATGTTCAACTAAAATGAAACACTGAGACCTAAAGCATTGGGAACTGCCACTGCCATTGAAAACCACCTGGTTAAAGACTCATTCACTAATGGTACTGTCATGGCCCTGTAAGTAACTGTGTCTACTCCCACTCTGACAGCACTGAATGACAAAATACAATCTCTGAAAGGGCTGGTAACTTAATACCATTCTTGAGAAGATCTTCATTCTCCTGGACTCTTGTTGTCGGGACTGATTCTTAATAAGGAGATTCTAACACTGGTTGTATCCAATGTCTTTGGGACCACCACAGTCTCCTTTTGAAGCCTCAGACTGGCCTTATTGGGGCACATGGGACCCTTACACATAGAATCTATGTGATTCAACAGGGAAATTTACAATCCCTCTCTTCTAGTGGGTCAGCCAGAGCCTCCCCTTGCATCCATGAAGGAGAACGACCAGCAGAATCTCTCAGTACCAACAGGGGTGTTGTCCTCATCAGTTGATGATGAGGCTGGAGCAAGTATCTCATTTCCCCCAGACAATCATAGACAATTTCAAGAGCTTTTATGGAGAGTGGTGGAAGAGCTCCACATTTTCTTAGATGAGGTCCAGGTCACTCAACATAAGCTCCTGGATATCCCACAGCCTGCAGGATCCAATCAGGTTACACTCCTGATAAATGGTGCCATACTGTAACTGGCAAGGGCTTTATGGCCCACACCACTTATCTGTGCCCCTAGTCGGAAGAAGGTGGAAAAGCAGTACTTTATCCTGGCTAAAGGAGTGAAGTGTTTGTTTGTTCATCCATCCTGACTCAAACTCCTTGGTGGTCCAAGTGGCTATGAAAAAAGATCAAGGTGACATAAAGAGCACCCTTGCAGGTAAGGAGGCCAAGCATTTAGACCTTATGTGGAGAAAGATGTTTACATCTACTGGCCTTCAGTTTAGAATCTCCAACTATCAGTTCCTTTGCACCATATACAATTTTTTGAATTACTCTAAGATCTTGGACTTTGTTTCCTCAGGAGGACAGGGCTCAGTTTCAAGACAAATACAAACTAGTGTCCAGAACCTCATTACAGGATGCACTTGATGCGGCCAATACATCATCAAGAGCCATTACAACTGCAATAGTGATGCAGTGGGAATCATGGCTATACCCTTTAGGATTTTCCAGGGAGGTTCAAAATACCTTTTGAGGATTTGCCTTTTGAGGCTAATCTTTTCAATGAGAAAACAGGCAAGTATTCACATTCATTGAAAGGACTCCTAGGTTTGTATACACCAGCCCCAAAGAAAAAATGCTATAAACAGCCCTATAAACCAAAGCTGCTCTATCACCAGTGCTCTCATGAGCCACCTCGCAAATGGCAAAAATGTCAAAGCCGAGATGCCCTGCGTCTTGTGCTACAGCTACTCAACTCCTCATCTCCAATCACTTTTGATGAGACACTTGAGAGATGTAAATCAATATTGATGCCATCTCCACTCAGTTTTGAGATCCACTTCAGGGGACAGGTAGAGAAGTTTTCCCACAATTGGAAGTCTATAACTGACAAGTGGTTGCTGGATATCATCCATTCTGGCTGTACAATTGAGTTTCTTTACCCACCTCCTCCAAAAACCCTTTCCCCCTCACTATTCAGGGTCAACTCTTATGAAGGGATCCTCCTTCAAGAGGTAGAATCACTTCATCAATGTGGAGCAATACAGCATGTATCCCTCAACACTGAGCCAGAGGTATTTCTATTTGAAATACTTCTTAGTTCCCAAGGGAATCTGTTTGATCATAGGAATGTCTAACCTGACACAGACCGTAGAATTTATAGGAGCAGCCTTGGATTCGATCAGGGTGAAGATCAGCCTCTGATCCCAAGAAAGATTTTTTACACTGTGGATGCTCTGATAGACCTAGTTACGCAGATCCCTAAAACATTAGTTCAGATGTTCCTCACTGTCTTGGGGCATATGGTGTCATGTACTTATGTGATGCCTTTCACCAGACTCCACCTCCATTGCCTAGAAACTTGACACCGAACAGCATATACATTGATCAAGTGCTGCAAGAATACCTTGAAGGAGACGTGGTAGATGAACCCTAGACATGAGTGTGTTGGGGTCCCTTTCTATCCACCATGCCCAACTAGATGGTAATTACAGTTGCCTCTCTTATGGTCTATAGACCCTACATGGATGATGGTCCTGTCATGGTACTTGAATACCTCAGAAAACCAGAATGCACCTAAATCTTCTGGAGCTGAGAGTGGTGCAAGAACCTTGCGATGTATTCCTACCACTCATACAATCTGAGCATGTCCGGATAGTGTCAGAATGCATAACTGTATTCTATATAAATAAATAACAGCAGGTGAGATCCATCCCCGTGTATAGAGGCAGTTAACTTATGGAAATGGTCTATCCAGAATCACATTATCCTATCAATAGTGTACGTCCCGGGTGCCCAGAATTCTCTGCTGGGCAGCCTCAGCAGGCATTTCATCATGATGTGATTGGGAGTTACATGATTCAGTGGTAAACAGCATCTTCACTCCCTGGGGAATGCAAACAGGAAGTGCAGTATGTACTGCACCAGGAAAGCTCAAAGACTGTACTGTTGCTCTCCAACGGTACTCATCTGGGGACCTCAAGGACAGAGGTGACAGTCTCCTATTGCCTTGGGTAGATCACTTGAGTTATGCCTTCCCTCCCATCCAGCTACGATCTCGAGTTCTATGGAAGATTTGGCAAGATAGGGTACTGATCATCCTTTTCTCCCCCAAATGGCGCAGATATTTCTAGTTTCCAAGTTTCCTGCAAATGTCATTCTGTCCACTTATCAGCATTCAGACCTTCTGGATCTCTTAACGGGGTCAAGCATCCCAGCCTGGATGCTCTTCATCCCAACAGCTTGGTACTTGAATGGGCATCAATCCTAGAATGTGCCTGTTTGAAAGTTGTGCAAAATTACTTAATCATAGCAGAAAGGACTCTGTGAGAAACTGGTAAAAGAGCATCTGTGCTCTCAGGAACCCTGAGAGCCCTTCTAGTGACCATGTATCAGATCTTCAGGTCCTTAGATAAGATCGTATTTACAGTGTCATTTTGGCCTGTGGTATATTATATCTGCCTTCTCTCTTTAGCTTTCTTCATTTAATTTTCCACTTTGTTGTGCTAAGCTCTATAACATTGTCTGGTTGCATGATATTGTTAGACTTAATATTGTTGTGCCTGGGCACAAGGAGCATGTTATAGTCAGAGCGTCAGCCTTAATTTCAGTTGCCATTTTGGCAGTCTGTGCCACCACTAAAAGTTAAATACAGTTTTTGTAATTTTGAGTTGATGGTACACAGCAAAATACAGCAGTTCTGAATCTTAAGTCATTTGTCTCCCTCTAGTGCCGTATAGTACTAATGAACAATGTTCCATAAACGTTGTAGTGATGACCACTCTTAGTTCTTCGAGTGTTTGTGCATGTTCATTCTAGCTGTGCGCGCGCCACGGGTTAAAACTCCAGGGGCTAGCCATGGCCTCCCTGAAGGTCCACCTACTGGCTGTTTAGGTGTTCCGCCAGCCTTTGGAGGGGAGATCAGTTTTCTCCCACCCTATGACAATTAGGTTCCTGAAAGGGGTGGAGAGGCTCTATCCTCAGGTTTGTGACCCGGTGCATCCCTAGGATCTCAACCTGGTCCTCTTGTGGCTCATGGGGGTGCCCCCCCCTTTGAGCCCATGGCTACTTGACATTTACTGCTGCTGTCATGGAAGGTGGCCTTCCTGGTTGCCATTACCTCGGAAAGGAGGATCTCCGAGATTAGGGCACGGACCTTGGAGCCTCCTTACATTGTGTTCTATAAAGACAAAGTTCAGTTGCATCTTCACCTGACCTTCCTGCCTAAGGTGGTTTCCCAATTACATTATAACCAAGATATTTTTCTCCTGTGTTTTTTCCCAAACTGCCTGGTTCAGAGAAGGAGAGGATGTTAGATGGACGTTAGCATTCTGCATCAAGTGCATGAGACCGCTCTGGAGATCTACACAACTCTTCATCGCGGTAACTGATCAGATGAAAGGCGTACCTGTTTCTACCCAGTGCATCTCATCATGGATAACTTCCTGCATCATCTTCTGCCAAGAGCAGGCGATAGTGCTGCTTCCGGGAATAATTACAGTCCACTCAACCAGAGTTCAAGCTTTGTTTACAGCCTTCCTAGTGAGAGTGCCTGTGCAAGACATCGGCAGGGCTGCCACCTGGTCATTTGTACACATCTTCATGTCCCACTATGCCATCATCCAGCAGGGGCAGGGTGATGCAGGCTTTGGCAGAGAAGTGCTGCAGGCAGCTCATCTGTAACTCTGGCCCACCTCCAAGATATTGCTCGTGAATCACCTACAATGGAATGGACATGAGCAAGCACTTGAAGAAGAAAAGGCAGTTATTTACCTTGTAACTGTTGTTCTTCAAGATGTGTTGCTCATGTCCATTCCATGACACAGCCCCCATGCCTGCTGCTGGAGTTGGCGGCAAGAAGGAATTGAGGGGGTGTAGGGCCAGCAAGTCCTCATATACTGTGACATGTCCTGGGCTCCAGGGGGCACAGAAGTCAGCCCTACGGATACTGCTAAAGGGGAAAAAAGAGTTCCGGTAACCAGCAAAAGAGCTGAGGGCTATTTGCCTAGCATGACGGTGTTCCTCCAATTCCTGAGAGGCAGACTGGTGCAGGTGAGGATGGACAGCACCGCAGCCATGTTGCAAATAAACAGATAGGGAGGAGAGCGCTCCCTGGTCCTCTGTGAAGAAGCTATCCATCCGTGAGATTTGGCAGTGAGGCACGATTTCCACTTAACTGCCTCTCACCTCCCAGGAGTGAGGAATGACAAGGTGGATCGCCTCAGCTGGTCATTTCTAACCTGCTGCGACTGGCTGCGGCACCCGTGGGTAGTGTATATAGTCTCCCAAAAGGGGGAGTGTTCCCCAACCGGACCTATTCGCATCAGCCTGGAACGTGAAGTGCCCAAGGTTATACTCGCTCCGGGGTTGCGAGACTGGGTCGATTTCCGAAGCGTTCCTCATCGACTGGACAGGGACCCTCATGTACACGTTTCTGCCCATTCCGATCCGGCCCAATATCCTGCTTGGAAATAAGGTGGGACAGGACGGATGTCTTACTCATCACTCAGGCCTGACCAAGACAGTACCGGTTCAGCATGCTGCTGGACTGTTAGATCGCCCTGCCCATGCAGCTTCTGAGGCGGTGCGACCTTCTTTCCAGGACCATGGTAGCCTGTTGCACCTGGACCTAGACTCCCCGCACCTCATGGCATGGAGGCACTGTGGCTGACAGAGGGAGAGAGAGCCTGCTCGGTGCAGGCCCAACATGTCCTGTTTGGCAGCAGGAAACCTCTACACAGGTCAAGTATCGGGATAAGCGCAAACTGTTTACCTCTTGGGTGGAGTCCTGGGGCATTCTGCCAACTCTCTCTCCTGTGCAGGCAGTCCTAGAGTATCTGATCCAGATAAAGCTCCAAGGTCTGGCGCTGGCCTCGTTAAAGGTTTACTTGGTGGCCATCTTGGCCTCCCATCAGCCACTAGTAGGGAGATCTCTGTTCTTCCCCACCCATGTCGGTCAGGTGCCTTATGGGGGTCAAGAGGCTTTATCCACACGTATGCGACCCCCGCGCTTCCCTGGAATCGCAACCTGGTGGTGAGTACTGGCCCTCTCGAGACCCACGGGGCGCCCCCTTTTTGATCCCATGACTTCCTGTCCCCGGCTCATGCTTTCATGGAAGATAGTCTTCCTGGTGGACGTTACCCCAGCTAAGAGGGTCTCTGAAATTAAGGTCTGGACCTCAGAGCCCCTTATACAGTATTCTATAAGGACAAGGTTCAGCTCAGGCCGCATCCGGCCTCCCTACCCAAGGTGGTTTCCCAGTTTCATTGTAATCAAGATATTTTTCTCCCTGTGTTTTCCAAACCACACAGCTCGGAGGAGGAGAGGAGATGGCATTTGCTGGACGTGAAATGAGCCCTGGCCTTTGACATAGATCGTACAAAGCCATTCTGGAAATTGACGCAGCTCTTCGTTGCAGTGGTGGACCAGATGAAAGGCTCACCTGTTTCCACTCATTGCATCTCCTCGTGGATTATGTCCTACATCAAGTTCAGCTACGACCAGGTGAAGGTGCCGCTTTCGGCAGCCATCATAGCGCACTCAACCAGAGCTCAAGAGCCATCGCCCAGCAGGCGATAGAAGATGTGAGATGCGGCAGAGCCGTGCGGAGGGCAGCTCACCAGTAACTGCTACCCACCTTCAGGATACTGCTTTTTAATCACCTATATTGGAATGGATATGAGCAATCACTCGAAGTAGAAACAGGGTTACTTACCAGCAACTGTTATTCTTCGAGATGTGTTGCTCATATCCATTCTACACCCACTCTCCGTCCCTGCTTTTGGAGTGACAGAAAGAAGGGACTGAGGGGCTGTAGGGTCGGCGGTGCCTCATATGCCGCAGCATGCGCGCGGCACTCCAGGGAATGCCTGAGCTGACCCTGTGGGGTCTGCTAAGGGGAAAAAAGTTCCAGGAACCCATGCACAGTGGCGTGCACTCACCTATATTGGAATGGATATGAGCAACACATCTTGAAGAACAAGTTACTGGTAAGTAACCCTGTTTTTCCCACTTACATATTTTCATAGAAATTAGAATAATAATTGTGTAGTGGTTGTTGATACAATTAAGGTTATGTTTTAGTTTTTATAATAAACCTTGTTTTTTTAGGTTTGCAGGTGAAAGTATCTTTTTTAAAGTAAGTTTTAAATATGATAAAGAATTATTTTAGATGTCCTTCAAAGTTGCATCTGCTTGCTTGACTGATAAAAACACATTTTTACTACTGACAACACCTTAAAACTAACGATCATGGAAGAATGAGCTGGATTCTCTTCAGCCTTTGGCACCATAAACAGCATTGTCAGCTAACTTCTAGTTTTCAGAATCTTTATTACTGATTGTAAGGAAGGAGAACACAATTTATTTTTTAAATCCCAGGTTGATTTTGCAAGGCTAGAAGTGTGGTGTGTGTGTGTTTTGTGTTTTAAGAAAAAACGTAATTGTAAATGGGATAAATTCGATGTGTTAGAGAGAGAGAATACATTTTAAACTCAGTATACAGTTTTTCTAAGTAATACTTCTGACCATGGTCCCATTTTTTAAACTGAAATTTGGCCTCATGTGTGTTAGAAAATTAGGTTGAGAAAATCTATACCTCTGAGTGGCATGGTTAAGCAGACCCAAGTCTCATTGTAGACAGTGCTACTTCTTGGGGGTGTGGATTACCTATGCAGGTGGAAGAACCTCTCACGTTGGCATATGTAGTGTTTTACATTGAAGCACTACAGCGTTTTAAGTGTAGATAAAACCCTTTACTTGACTACTGATTTGTGTGGACTGGTGCCATTTACTGTTTTATTTTGCTAAGTGGTTAAAGTGTTACTGAAAAAAAAAATCTGCTTTGTGGTGCCTGCTTTTCAAAACCTTTTAAATTCAGCAAGTATCATGAGCACATTCAGATAAAATTTCTAATAGCTGCAATGAGTCCATGTTGTGTTCACTTACCCTCTAAGGCTCCATAGCTAGTGTACAAAATCAGCCAAGTGTCTCTCATATTCCCATTGAAACTGTGATGTCAGTGGGAAAATCATAATTGTTCTATAGCTATTACATCTGGACTCCTCAAACTGTACATAATGCATGAAGCATTCCTAGTCCCTTGATAGTATATTGTATTCAAAGGAGCCACACACCTGAAACAATATTTTTGAAGGCTTTTTTATACATTGTACATTTCTTATATATTTGGATTGACCTCTTACCTACAAGTGCCCTGATTATTATCTTTAATATGCTGCTCAGTTCTTATATTAAAAAACAGTAGGAAATGAAATTCACAAGTAAGCTAAGGGAAACTGAGTGCACTTGCAAAGATACCTTTCATCCATTGATATCAAAGGGGGTTAGAAAGATGATTATTCCCATTTTACAAGTAGGTAAATCGAGACACAGACTTGGTTTGCTTAAGGTTGCATTGCAAGTCAGTGGCAGAGCTAGGGACAGAGTTGAGGCCTAATGACTCTGAGTTTATCCAATCCATATGATTAGACCATGGTTTCTCCTTACAGCGTATAGTGCATGTAGGATATATTGGTGCACACTAGTGCTAATTTTACAGTGTGGGTTTATGTGTGTTGCTGGTTTCAGGAGGGGAAGTCTATACCGCTTTCTTATCATTAGTCTTTTTAATGGTATTGGTAAATAATTTTATAATGTGGAAATGAACATGAATCATGCCATCCTTCATTCCATTGTATAACCTGCAAGGAAAGAAAATACTTTTAAATACTTCTATCTTCAGCTTAGTAATTAATGTTTATATTTAGCATAGAGTACTTCTTTTCTCCAGGTTAGGGAACCCATCCCCAGCTCCAAGACTTTGCCCACAGTCCTGTGATTCAAGAATTGCATCTCCTGCCCTCCCACCTTCTCCATCAGTGACAAATATCAATGATGCCTGTATTGTCTGGGTGTGACACGTATCTCTGCGAAGTGCAGGATCTGTCATTCTTTCCCACCCAGAAATCAAGAAGCCCAGGAGCTTTGCCTATGAAGGTTACCTGATGGAGAAGGCTATCATGCCTCTGTCTAATACAGGCCAAGGAGACCCAGGTGTACATTGGCCTCAACTCCAAGCAGGTGCCTTAGAGTGGAGTCTTCAACATCTAAGCCGAAGGACTCTTCTTCTAGGGGTCCCCATGAAAGTAGAGGACACTCATGGGCACAAAGACAGATCCCTTTTGAGGACTCTCCATAAGAAATGTGCTTTCTCCTGGAGTCTGTTTGGGTCGGGTGACAAATCACACATGGAACCCAAGGAACAGGTTCTGCTGAAGACTTCCAGATTGGAGGGCAAAGCATGTAAAAAGAAAGATCCGTCAGTTCCATTGGTCTCTTCGGTTACCAAAGCATAAGGACAGATGTTTGTCATTTCCATCTATGGGTACTGGTCTGGTCCCATTGTAAGGTACCACTTTGTTCATCTAAAGATCATCCAGCTGCTGCAGATGCTCCAGGTCCGTCAGACTTGACTGCTGGAACCCCTTGAACACCAGGGCGCACAGAGACATACATAATACCAGAGGATATATTCCTCCCTCACCTACAGTTTCCACTTGTTTCTGGTCCTGCTCTCCTTAAAGATGTCCTCACTTAGAAGGAAGAATCCATAGAAATGTCCTAAGAGCAGTCCTATCTGGCAGGAAGCCCTAGTACCAGTGGCACTGCTACTACTGATGAAATAGCTCTCAGACTTGGATGAGTCAAAGGAGATAGCCAAACAGGTATCTCCATGGCAACACTTGAGCCCTGGCAGACAGTCAAGGGATTATACTTGCCATTTCTCCAGATATGACACCTTCCCCTCCCTGGGACTGCTGATTATAGATTCTTTTGGGGTCCCCTGCAACTAATCAACCCCTCTTTCTGGCCTTATTGGGGTCCGTAGATACTTATGGCACTCAAAAGTCTTATCACTCCTCTCCCTCTCACCAATTGGTTCTGTTGGTGTACAAGGAGAAAGAGCTGGAATGAGAGGCACAGGTACCAATGGTTCTGACAGGTTCCTCTTCTTCATCCTTGGACAATACTGTCACCCCTCCTTTGCTGGATGACCACTGGCAGTACCATGAGCTGCTACAAAGAGTTGCCAGTGACCTACAGATCCAATTAGAGGAGGTCAAGATCCCACAACACTGACTCCTGGGCGTCTTGCAACTGCAGGGACCGAGTAAGGTATCTTTTCTGATCAATGAGGCCATATTAGTACCAGCTAGAACAGTATGGTACACTGCAGCATCCTGTGTTCCTGCACCAAAAAGAGATTAGATGATATTTTTTTCCTGACAAAAGAGCTGAATTTTTATTTTCCTATTTGGCCCCAACTCACTGATAGTACAGGTGGCTTCAGAAAGAGCTTGGTCACAGTATCAAGGGCTTTCCCGGCAGGTAAAGGCTCGAAAAGCCTGGACCTCCTAGGGAGGAAGGTCTTTTCATCAGGCCTGCAATTTCATGTAGCTAAGTACCAAGCTTTGTTGGCAAAATATGACTTTAATAACTATTCCAGACTTGGGGACTTCAAAGAGAAGCTGCTCACAGAGGACAGGATCCAATTTCAGCCTCTTTTTTAGATGAGGTAAGCTCAAGGCAGAAGTAGCCCTCCAACCTGCAGTGGATGATGCTGATACAGCTTCCAGAAATTTAGCCACTGCTTTAGTCATGAGGGAGAGACTTTTGAATGCCAGGTTCTCCAAAGGAGGTCCAAAACATCATACAGGACCTCCCCTTTGAGTCCAACCTCTTTAATGAGAAAATGAATGAGTCCCTTGAGGGACTCAAGATCAACTCTGCATTCCCTGGGGATTTATACCGCAGCCCCCAGGACAAAAGACCAGAGACAGCCCTATAGATCAAGGCCACCTCCTCATGCACCTTATTACCAGCGTCCAGCTGAGCCTCTGGTGAACTCTAGAGGGTTCAGAGGCCTCGCTTCTGATAGATATATAATTGCTAAGGTGGTAGTAGTTTCACATCTTGCATCTGTCACTGTTTAAAAAAGAAAATGAGTATCCCGAGGGGAATCAGTTTAGTGTGCTGTTCTCCCCCTTCCTGATCTTGTAACTAGGTCCCCAAGGATATATGAGAGACTTTTGTAGATGTTTGGTTTCTTTCTCCATTGTCAGGTATGCCTGTATCTCACTTTCCACTGTTTGGTCTGCAGTGTCCTTCTGCTGATGCATAGTTTGTTCCTTATTCTCCAGATTTGAAATCCTCGTGTCGTCGTATGGTAGTTTAGCCATCTGGCCAAATATAAAATCCACTCCTTCAGGGGTAATGAAAGGGCCACACAAAAAGAAAACTCTTATTTGTTCTCCCGAAGCCAAACATTCTTTTATCCAGAGTCCACCTGTTGTGCAAAAAGAGCACTTGGGACTGTTTCAAGGGGAAAAGGCAGTATGCCGCATTTATTACCAGAAACTAAATTAATAACTATCTTAAGCCTATGTACACACACAAACACACATGCACCCAAACACACCAGGAAACATTCTGTAGTTATATAGCTACCAGTCCTGATCGTGGCTTGAGGTCGCAGCTTGGGTCCGTTGCCGGAGTTCGTGGCTCGTGGCAGCTACCTGGCCAGGGAAGATGGGCATGAGGAGAGTGGGGTCTTTATTGGGCACACACCAACGCTCTTCTTTGATGGTGTGCAGAATGTTACTCCCCCAAAGCCTTGCAATCTCACCAAGTCTTTTATAGGTTTTTGACTTCAGTGCAAACTTATGAGTTTGGCTGTGTCACATCGCTTCTCTGTGACCGTTGATTGCTGGACTATAGCGGATGTGACTTTCAGCTCGTTCTTGGTGTCTTGATGAAGTTTGTTCTTTTGTTTTCTGGGGTGGATTCTTCTCTTGCTCTTTAGGGATGTGTTCGCACTCTTCAGCCATTAGGGTGGACTCCACACTTCATCAGGACAAGCTGGCAGTTTGGGTCTGATTCAGATATACATACACCCTCCATTCACACCTTGTTCAAATAAGGTTACCTATTCATCTAAAAGTTTAGAAAGAGTTTTGTGGTTTTACATTTACAATATGGAGTATGGCTGAGAGGAGTTCAAATATTACAGACAGATTTGTGAGATGGTGATTATACATTCTGGGTAAGAAGGGTTGAAAACAACTTTAATAATAATAAAAGAAGACACACTTATTACCTAAGGGCAGATAGGTATAAACCTATAGCAGGCGGGGAGTGAGTGGCTCAGAGGAAAAGACATGGTCTTCCTACCCAACCATGAGAAACAAAAGGACAGTAGCTTGAGCCCAGTGCTCCCTAATACCCAAATGCAAATGAAGACTGACACAAATAAAGCTGTTAACTAACGAAAGCTATATAGAGATTGACACAAATAAGGGTTTGAATGAACAAAGCTATGAATGAATCTACTGGGTTACAATTCGTACACACCCTGGTCATTTTTCATAAAATGAGTGAAGGCAGGGCTCCATCCCTCCTACTCTCTCTGAAATCCCTGTCCAGAAACCCCTAAATAACCCCTAAATAACATGATAGTCATCAAGCCCATATGGATTTGCTTTTCCCAGATGATTTCCTCTTCAAGTATGTCTATACTACTGCTGGGAATAAGCCTCCCAGCCCAGGTGGATGGACTTCTGATAGCAGGGCTTGAGCTAGTGTGCTAAGTAGGCAAGACCCCTTCATCCCCTTCTATTTTTAATCCCCTTCTATTTTTAATTCGAGTCCCACCAGCAAGTCTGTCTACACGGATTGTCTGGCTTGTTCCCAGCTGCAGTGTAGACATACCCTTTCTGTTTCCCATTCAGGTCTAAATCTCACTGCAGGGCTTCCAAGCAGCCTTTTACTCCACTAAATAATGTACTCCTCTCAGAGGTTACTTCCTTTCCTGTGTTTTCAGACCCCCTTCCATCACCATTCTTTAGTGCCCTTACATGCATCCTCTTTAGTTCTTTTCAACTGGAAGAACCACTGCAGGTCTTGCCTCCTCCCAGAAAACTCTTTTCTTAGTAGAGAGACCCACAACCAATCTTTTCACTCCCTGATTTATCTTGCTGGGTAAAAAGCAGCATCTCTTATATCCGTGCCTCTTTTTTGCTATTAAATATACAACTCCCTTTGGTCCCTTCAAAGTGCACTTATTTGGGGCTGTGCAGGGCTAGGAAATCTCCAAAGTTATTTTTCTTTTCTGATTTGTCCTTTCCCAAATTTTCAATTTCAGTGTCTTCTCTGTTTTTTCCTTTTATCCTGGTCCTAAGCTCTCCTTTTTATCCACTCACTGCTTCATTTCTCTGTCTCCAGTTGTTTCTTTTGCATGGCGCTCATGTTGTAGGTGCGTCTCATCCTCCAAATGTGGAGAGTGTTCAGGAGCCAGTCAATTTGAATGTCATCCTCCAAATGCAGATGAATTGAGAGAGTTGAGATCTGAACATACTCTAGCATGTGTTGCATGGTTAGGGTAGGGTCTTTTTTATACATGTCTTGAGGACTAAAGATTGTCAGAGATCTTATTCTACAGATGAGAGAAAACTCAGTGATTCCTAATGATGCAATCTTCAGTGTATTCTAAATTAAAAACATTAATATACAATACTTAAAATGCTTAGATTTCTTAATTTTCTAAAATACCTAGAATATTTCTTTATGTTATGCATGTGATGCACATTAAGCAGAATACTTAAATTCATATAGAAAAGCTGTGCTTCGTTTTGTGTATTAATGGCTGGATGACTTAAAATATATAAACATGATTTAAATTTTTAAATAATGTGGTGATTGGTATTAGAAAGCATTTGTAGATTGATGTAATAAAGAAATATACTGAGCAATATATAAACAATGTATGTGTGTGTAGGGATTTTCTGTAAAAATATACAAATGTACCTATAGGTATATTCGTATTTTCAGGTAATGCGGAGCATAGTAAAATGGGATACCTAAAATTGTAGTCCATATAATCTAGAAATAAACAGGCCCACTTTTTTTTTTAAATGCTCTTTGATTTTATCTCATTTTATTATCAATTCAGGTAATACTTGACAACAGCAACAAAAGTTAAGCTGATTTACTGACTCTTTAGCAGTATATTGCAGTTCTGAGCAGAGAAATACCTGCTTTCTTACCAACAATTTTATATTTATTTAAATTAATAACTTCCCCTCTCCCCTCTTTTTTAGGTGTTATTTAAAAAAGAAAGCTTGAGTTAACTTATACATATTTATATTTCCTCCCCTTTATATCTTTTCTGAACCCTTCCTCAATTGTGTGGATTTATACATATGTATTACGTGAATACACCTGTTTTCTGTATGTAGTTGGCAATATGCATTCAATATGCAATACATTCATTTATATGAAAACATATGACATTTGAGACATAAGAAATTAGAACTGTTAAGACTTATTGGAGCCATCTAGCCCATCTCTGTGTTATTTTACAGTTTGATATTAAGCCTTTAAATTCCCTTGTTCTGTTTCATTTTGTTATAGGTAGTTAAAAGTATATTGAGAGCACCCTATATAATTTCTCTCCCTTCTGGTGAGTTAGTCACACATGATGACGGTTATCATCCGCAAGATCCCAATTTGTATTAAATCGATAAAACTGAATTTTATTTTTGCAAGTATGTTCCTATTTTAGAGATGTGTATTGATTTTTAAAATACTAAGAGCTGGACAGATGTAACGAGCAATTGTTTTTTGGTCATTACACCCCATGTTTCCGTAGTTGAACAAGTGTGCTACAGTATGAAAACAGGTGGTACATATTCACAGTTTAGATTTTCGAACTTATGATAAATACAGTATGTTTTGTTTTTAAGTAGAAAATTATATTTAAAAAATGCATTAATGACTATAATGAAGATATTTGTTTAGAGTAGTGTAAGCTTTAAAAGTATAAAAATTGGGCCTCTAAACCTATTGAAAATGTTTCTAAAGAAAAAATGTATTCCTTATGACAAATTATTTATATGTATGTGTATATATATTTTAAAAGGATAATCTTCAAGCATCAGAAACTCTTAAAATTGAAAATGAAGAACTAAAGAAAAAGTACGATGAGACTACTTCAAAAGTTCTCCAACTTGAAGAAGATATCATGACTGTTACTCAGAAAGCTATTGCAAAAGAAACTGAATTAGACAGGTATTTGGCCATCTTACTGCCTGACTTGTTTTATTCTAGTGTTATTTTTGATGTTTATGCACGCATATAAATTGAGAAGAAATGTAATATTTGAATGAATTACTTACTACATTAATATCTATCAATCCATTCCCTAGTCTGAAAGACAAATTGAAGAAAGTCATCTTTGAGAAAGAACAACTTGAATGTCAGTTAAAGACTGAAAAGGACGAGAAAGAACTTTACAAGGTAATGTATTCTTTCCAGCTGTATATCCTTAAGCTAGGTGGCTTATAATAAGATTAATGACATTTTATAGAGAGAGATGATAAACTGGATAATCTTAGATAAAAATAGATGGGGAAAACATCAGAATTTGGCATATGATTCATCAGTGGAGTCCCAATGACTGAACTGTTTTGCTGGTATAAACTGCATCTCCACTAGGAGGTTTTGTCAGTGCAGCTATACTCGTAAACACGTTCTGTTGTAGAGAAGGCTTCAGTAGTAAAATTCCAAACCCTTCTAACTAGTCCAGATGAGCTGCTAGAGCCATCCTGGTTACAGTGAACATGTATTTTTTGTATCACTCTGTGGTACTAGCCCAGACAAATGGATTTGGCCTCTACTTAGAAGGTGGAGACAGGAATCAATGGTACTTTAGAAATGTCTCTGATACTGGGTACTGCTGTTGCAATCCCATTTGTCTAGACTGATATAAAAGGATGTTGTTAGAAGGGTAACTCCTCTCTGTAATTTCCCCTAAATAATTTTATACCTGTCCAGACATCCCATCCCGGTGAGGAGAGTGTTAGAATTTTTAGAATATTTATGCTTGCTCTGTTCTTAGAACAAGGCTTAGTTTTCTAGTAATATAGTAAAGCTTATGTTGGATGGTATAGCTGGAAAGTAGCAGCCATAATGCTTCTAATATAAAGATAGTGACATTATCAAATGTCTGATTAGTATCTCTATCTGCTGGAAGCTGGTAATCAGGGCTGATATAGAAGGACTTAGAAAACATTTAAATAAACAGGTAAGAAGTTACTCTTTGATTTGAGACAAACACAGTAGTCTTTATAATATGATTGACTGATTCCTGTGATTTAATTGGAAAAGATGTTTGATACTTTTGAGCATCATTACAGATACACTTGAAGAATACAGAAATAGAAAACGCCAAGCTAGTAAAAGAGGTCCATACATTAAAGAATTTGGATGCAAACAAAGAAAACATGATATCCTATTACAAAGAGGAGGTTGGCAAGTTACAGCTACAGATAACTGAAAAAGAAAACATGAAGAAAACTTTTTTGCTTTCTTCCTCCTCAAACAAGGTAAGTGTTACAGATATATTTGGCCCAATTTAAAAATACACTTCACAAGGTGAAATCATTTTTAATTTAAGGGTGCATGTGTTTGACAGAGGAGTGGGAGGAGCTGAAGGTCACCTCTAGGATATATGTGTGAATGTCAGGGAGAATGGTGGAGTTTTCAGTAAAGACAGAGAATTGAGAAGGTGGGAGAGGATGTAGGAACAAAATGAGTTCAGTTGTAGCTATGCTAAGTTTGAGTTGATGGAAAGATATCTGGGGGGGAGACTTTGGAGAGAGGCTTAAATGAGGGGAGAGATGGAGGAAGACAGGCATGGAGAGTTAATTTGTAAGTTATCGGAATGGAGAGGTTAGTTGTCATGTCAGTAGATGAGAATACCAGAGGAGCCAAGGTTGTAGCCCTAGAGCTGTCCTATGGTATGCAGTGCTGCCTGGAATCTTTGCAGCACCGTGTGCTGTGACTCTGGCCCCATCTTGCTCCAGTCCCATCTCGGCAAGATTCCCAAGCCATTCATGAAGATATCCTTACAGCTGTGTCTTCATCAGTGCCTGCATCAAGGGAATCCTCCGTTAGTCAGATATGGGGCTTTTAGGGCCCCCTTCACCACTTCCAGCCTTTTCATGGTATACAGGGCTGGAGGAAGAAAGAGCATGTCACTCAGTACTTCTATGCAAAGTCTCTTCTATCATAAAGTGAATACTGTTTGTGAAACTGTGGATAGCTCTTTCTACTTATCAGAACTATTGTACTGTTAGTAGAGAACAAAATACGTTTTAAAAGCTGACTGGTTTGTGTTAAAAATGTAAGCTGGAAATGCAAGAAAATCTAGTGTGCAAAGTAATAAGTAAAAATATTATTTACGGACAATTATTTTGCAACAAAGATTGACCATATAATATGCTTTTCACTTATTATAATGAGAGATGATTTACACCATTTTGAATCAAGAAAATAAGGGGAAAATTAGGAGGAGCATTTGTACAAGTCAGTTACTTATTATACTTTATAATGTTTTTGCTAGCACCATCAGAGAAAATTGCTTTCTATTTGTAATGTTCAGATCTCAAGATAACTATTCCAATAGGAAACTTTATATTTAAACAAGTTAAAAAAATAATTTTTTTCAGGAGGATGCAGATATTTTAAAGGAGCAACTTCGGAAAGCTGAAGATCAGATTCAGGCTAGCAAGCAGGAAGCTGTTTTAATGTCAAAAGAGCTGAGAGAGACAGTAAACGTGCGAGATAAGACAATGGCAGATCTTCATAGTGCTCGACTGGAAAACGAGAAGCTGAAGAAGCAGCTTGCTGACTCTATAGCTGATCTTAAAAAAGTCACTCTTGTGAAAAATGAACAGGTAAAATGTTGTTTTTATTCTGAGATTTATCATATTATTCACAAATGTTGTGAGATTGTTTAGTTACAGCAGTTTTAGACAACTGATTAATAAGAAACCCATTCTCATTAGGGCCTTAAATATATTAAAGTATTACTACTTATTACAAAAGTTTAGCAAACAATCCACTTTGATCCACAAATTTGTGAATATTAATCATAGGTCTAATCCAAAGCCCATTGAAATCATATGGAAAGACTCCCACTAACTTCAGTGGGTTTGTGACTGTTATGGATAGGACTATTAAAATAGTGTACCTGCCAGAAAAATCATGGAATGTGCACCTACACTTCAAAAATGTAGCAACAGGCAACATGCTTTGTTCTTACATTTTCAAATATCCCAGCATTCTTTAGTTTGAAGGTAGAGTTGAAAAGGTATTTATTTCCTTAAAATCTATCTTTGAAAAGTATTCTCAGAAAAAATAGGCCAGATTATCTTGGTCCATTGCAGGCAGCAGAAAGGAGCCAAAATTTGACCAAAGCTGAAGGTGAGAATTATTCCACTGATATAAAGCTGAGTTATTTGGTTATTACGACAGTCATATATCTCCACTTCCCCCACTGGCATAGAGGGGCAATGGTGGAGCATGGTTGTGTTCTGCCAATTCTGAGTTGTACATAATTTCTTCAGAACCATAGTCAGTTGGCATAAATTAGAACAGGCCCTAGAATGCTCTAACATGTTGCAAAGGATGCAGATCAGCTCACAGAACCAGAGAGTCATATTTTTCTCAGATGAATGCCCTCTCACTTCATCATCTTCTCCTGCTCAAAGTCGATCTCATTGTAGAACCTGTGGTCTTACCACCAAGAAAAATAATTATCCCCTATCCCTTCCCCCAAATCAAATTTTTGTCTTCAGTCCTACTGCTTGAAAAAGTTCCATAGTATTAATTTGAACAAAAAAGAATATATTTTCTGATATTTATTTTAAAAATTTTTTTAAAGGAAATTTCGAGCGCCATAGAGCAGGAACTGCGCAGAGAGGTTGAGGATCTGAAGCTTCGACTGCAGATGGCCGCTGACCATTACAAGGAAAAGTTCAAGGAATGCCAAAAGCTCCAAAAACAAGTGAATAAACTTGTAGATCAGACAGTAAGTAGCATTGGAGAATCCGTTTGCCCTTTGTGACTTTTCAGCGTTTGTTTAATTTGTTGTTGGCAAGAACAAAGCATTTAAACAGGAATCAGAACACTGTGAGCAATGGGTAAATGAATTTAATACTTTCTGTAGTAGAGCAAACTTATATCTATGATATTTGATTATAAGTTGTCAAAACCACACATAGGATCCTAGTGTTTTGGTATATGTAGAAAGCTTATTGAGTTTGTGTGATGTTATAAATTGGGTTATCTTCAAGGCAGAGCTTTCTTTTGCTGAGGCACTCTCTCTCCCCAACTGTGAAAGAGAGGAAACCTTGGCACTGCATTTACATTCCTTTACGCATCCCCCCCTGCAGAGAGGGCGGGAGAACTTGGGAAAAAGACTGTGTATAGAGATCGGAAGAAGGGTTTCATGCAGCAGCAGAACTGTGTATCTGTACCTATTGTGTGTACATGCTTGCTTGCTTATTTTATCTATTTGGAGTGTGGAAGTTACCTGATTTATATCTGCAATTTCCTGTTGACCCAACCTTATCATCCAGAAGGTCAATGGGGAATGAGGTGTTATCTCATAAGGTCTGTTGGCCAGTGTCTGCTCTCCTGTCTGTCTTAAGGTGCAGTATGCAGTGTGTATGGTGTGTATCTAACATCTGACTCCCAGCTCAAAACTTAGCTTAAAAAATAGGAACTGTAGTATCCACGATCAGTCATTTATTAATCTATATCCTTCCCAATTCATAACATTTAAATTGGAACATTAAAATTAAATCTTTAAAGCTTACCAGATCCTCTGCAGAGGAGATCTCCATAGTTTCTCTGTTTTATAAAATAATTTTTATATTTACTGTTTTTGCAAGAAAATTATTTTAAAATATGGCATATATAATAGCAGTAATCTCATCATATTTCAGGATTGGTAGCAAAAATGCAGTGGAGATAATATAAAGTGTATACTTTTTTATTCTTCTCTACCTTGACAACCAGCAACTTTGATGAGTCCATTTCCAGTAGAAGATGTTAAGCCAGAAAACTAAATTACTTTGCTTTTGTGTTTTTATTTAAACAAAAGTGGTGGATGGTATAGAGTTATCCACTTCTTCAAAAAGAAGTTAACTAAGTTAAACTATAACACATGTATGTTTTCAGCAGTTGCACAAGCAGTACATAATAATTCTTGATCTAAGTTTTCTTTGAATAAAGTACCAAAATATTTTTTTCATAAAGAAAACTGCAGCGAACCAACAGAAAGTGACAGATGCCTCAAACATTGAGACAGCTATTGCGGTTGCCACAGATAACAATTTGACCACAGCTCCAGGTATCAACGTAGACTTTCTTTGTAAACTTTTTATTTGTTAACCTCAAATAGAATATTTATTTGTGAAGTAATCTTTAAGGGAAGTACTTTGTATATGAACAGCTAGCTCTTGGTGTTTGGTTAATCCAATGAAAACAGATTAGAAATGTGAACACCAATTTGAGAGCCTGTTCCTGCAAACAATTGCACCTATAAATATTCTCACTGGGTCTGCTCACATGAGTGAGGTTTACATATGTAGGTGTTGGCAGGATTGAGCCCCAAGTTGAAGATTAATAAATTTAATTATTTCTTTAGCTAAAAAACAGA
The DNA here is from genome assembly GCA_007922155.1 of Mesoclemmys tuberculata. Taxonomy (NCBI): domain Eukaryota; kingdom Metazoa; phylum Chordata; order Testudines; family Chelidae; genus Mesoclemmys; species Mesoclemmys tuberculata. The sequence continues at coordinate 56,558,235 of ML675603.1, forward strand.
ATTTCAGTAAAAAGAAACCTCAAAATGTGTACAGTAGCATGACAGCTCTTCAGTCATGGCATAGTTACAGTTTAATATATTTTATTGCAAAATCAACGCTGGTAAAGTGTTCAGTGATCTGCAGAAAAGAAAAGAATATGTATCCTAATTTATAAACGGTAATGATTTGCTAGAAGATACTTGTCTAGGTTGTAATTTTCATGAATTATTAAGCTTCCCACAAAACTAGCCTTCTAAGCATAAAGAAAAGAACATGTACTATGTTATAACACATACGAGAGACAAAGTGAATAGTTGCAATTTTGTGACATTTAGAGCATTAAATTTTTTTCAAAAGGGTAAAATATATGTACCAATAATATTGTACTCTGAGAATTAAGTTTATGAATGGTGTCATTTTTCAAATGAAAATGTTCAACCCTCCAAACACTTTTTATGTGCTGTGGAATATTATCTGTTTAGCATGGGTATCCAATCTTTGCCCAGCTGAGGGCCTCATTGGCAAGAGCCTGATCGTATATTCCACATGCATAAAATGGAACAAAATGCAGCTGCCCTCATCTTAACCCGATCTCTGCCAGCCAGAGCCATGTTTATGTGCATTAGGGATGTAAAACTTAGTTTAATTAAAAATCTGTTTAAATGTTTTAAAAATAGAATGTTTAAATGGTTAAACGCGGGGGGAGCCGTGCTGGGCTCTGCTTCTCACTGCCAAATGATAGTTGCCTAGCTGTGGCTGCAGATCCAGTGCTGGGCAGCTCTCACTCGTGGGGAGCTGAGCCTAGCTGTGGTTCCCTTTCTCTACTGTTTGCCCCCCCATCCTCACCGCACCCCCTTCCCTATGCTGGGCTCCCTGCCTCCCTGTAAGCAAGAGTTGCCTAGCTGGTCTCCTCATGGGGAACCGAGCCCAGCTGCTGCTCCCCCCCACCCCACCAGTTTAAATGGTAATTGTCTATTTAAAACATTTAGACAGCTGATAATCATTTAAATGGTTAAGCTTTTACATCTCCAGGATGCATGTTAGTATGTGATCATTGGCAGCATTTGAACTGTTGTCCGCCTGTCACTCATCCCTGTTGCACTGCATTTATTTAAAAAATCAAGAATCAATATTATTTTTTCCCCCCCAATATTTGCAGTTAGCCCCATTTTACCTGATAAAGTTTCAGAGTTCGTGGCAAAGGAGCAAGCACGTGAAATGAACAAAGAAATTGCTGAGAAAACAGAAAAGTATAAGAAATGCAAGCAAATGTTATCAGTAAGTAAAGGGCTGCTTTGGAAAGTTGAACAGAAAATAGCTCCAGGGAATAAACCTCAAAAACATTTAAATACTCTTCTCAGTTACTGAACTGTTTATTCCTTTAATGCTCATTCATAGAAGACAAAGGTGATCATAGTAGAAACTTTAACATAAGCAGGTATCTTTATAGTAGAATATTTTAGACCTCATTGTGTGGGTACTGTTTGCAAAGAAATCTTCAGAGGCAACTATTTAAATAAAGTGCATTCACTTTTTTCCATTAAGCTTATCACCCATTATTTTTTGTTTTCACAAGCATATTATGCTAATAGTTTGTTTACTATGGTGTGACACATGCAAGACAATTTCATTCATTACTTCTGGTGGTGGGGGGTCGCATTCGTGCTGGTTCATCATTGATTTGTGTTGGTCATTTGAGTTACATGGGATGCTTTAAAAGAAGCTTTCCCTTTGGCCTTCTGGATGAAAGGTGCTCTGGGTGTTTGCAAAGCTTGCTGGAATGGACTTTTTTATTAAAGTGGATGTGTGCCACTTACAGAGTGGCAGCATGTTTTGAAGAGCAGGAGTAAAACTGCTAGAGAAGCTAGAACAGATAAGGGGAGAGAAGAATAGCAGCTTGTTTAAAGGCTCAAGGAGGAAAAGTATATTGGATCTCATTGCTATAATCCCCAGTATCCTTGTCCTCTTCAAAGCCTTAGCACATAGATAGGGGTTTGCTGGGTTGTAATCCCATAGGGAAGCCACCTGGCAGTTGTCTAATTCTGGAAAACAGAGTTGCATGGTCAGATGATTTTAAAAAACTAAATTCCATAGATTTCTAAAATTTTAAGTGATTTGTCATGACTTCTATTATACTCCTTTAGGATGAGAAGATGAAATGCAGTATTTATGCTGATGAACTGGCCAAATTGGAGCTGAAGTGGAAAGAACAAGTAAAAATTAGTGAGAGTGCAAAGCTCCAGCTAGTAGCAATGGAGGATCAGTATAAAGTAAGTTTACTGACTCTTGTTTGTTAATGTGATGATTAGTAGGGATTGTGTGCTTTAGCAGTTCAGTTATTTATAATAATTCTAATAACAAAAATAATGTTAATGGAGGAAAGCATAGAAATGGAAAATACAGTTTGCACTTCAGAGTAATAACCTCATTTAATATTTAAATGAAGATGAAACAGATCTTCTAAATGTATTATTGAAAGAGAGCTCCTGATACTTTATTTAATACAGTGGATTTAGATAGACATTTAAACTATTACTTTAATCTTGTTTATACTATAAGATGAGAAGTGGTAATTAGTTCTAACAGCCCTGTTGTTCACAGTAATATTAGTAGGCATGGAATATATGTTTAACATTTACATATAGCTTTGCACTGTTGTATTTGGAGAGCAATGATGCATGGCCAATACATCTTATTTGTCCTGTTAAGTTTATGGCAGACCCAAGTTGACTCATTTGTTTGAAGTGGTTCTTGGGTTATCAATGAATTACCTTAATTCAGGGGATCTCAGGTGAAACCTTAATAGATATTTCCCCAGGACATGAATCCAGCAGACAAGAAGGCAAAACTGGCAAAGTTTGCTCTTTAGAAATTTCATAGCTTATAGGTGGCATTGCAAATTACGTATTAGCAATGCTTTATTTTAAACCAACTATTCGGATAAACAGGCGGAAAGAGTCAGAAATAAAATATTCCAAAAAGCAAGTTGTCAGGCATGTTCTCAGTCTGATGTGCTGAATTAGTATGATTGGCTTACAGGCAGAAAAGCACAAACCCATCCTTTTCTGTGCCATTTCTTCTAACTATGGGTTAAATCTAATTGTTACTGAGCCCTGGTCTACACTTACCTGGCGATTCAGTGGCAGTCGACGGGAGTTACACAAACTACTCAGAATAGTTTGTGTGACTCCCATCGACTGCTGTGCTTCCCTTCTGCGTGGCGTGTTCACTGCACTGCACCTATGGGAACAAGACGCAGTGCTACGCTACTTGAGGGGATGTTTTTCCAGTGTTGACTTCTGGATTGATTGAGCGGGTCTTCACTGACTGCTCAATCGATCCAGATAGGCTGATCTGATGGCGGCAACTTTGCCACCATCAGTGTAGACAGACCTTGAACTGATTACCTCATAAAAGCAAGCTGTCCTGGAGACATCAACAGTTATTTAGAAACTTTATCTTCTATAAAATGTGGAACAGTGCTAAAGTAATTCGGAGGATAATGCATAAATCACACGGTCAATGCTTTGATTCCTTACATTTCACCATCATAAAAGCTATTATTCCCCTATTATAAAATGTATTGAGGGCTTATGTCTTGATGTTTAATTACTTCTGTGTTAATTGGTATTGAAAACTTTTCAGAAAGTCAATTAATCTCTTACTTGGTTTATTTTTTTGCTTATAATCTGCATCATCTTTAAATGTTTGGGGATCACTCGCCATATATCATCTAATAAAAACATACAATTTTTGCTCCTATACAGCAAAAATAAAAGATCATTGCCAGAAAACAAAGCAAATAATTCCCATATCAAATTCTGTTCTTCCTTAGGAAAATGTATGTAATTAAAAATGGGCCTTGCATCATGTTCTGAAGGTCAGCAGTTCTCCCTTTGTTGGACCTCATTGGTGGAATGAATTCCAGAATTGAGGGCTCTTTCCTGAGAACACTTGGTCACGGACAGATATTTAAGTCACAGATTGTTGGCTCAAGTGCCCACTTGATAGTAACGCTCAGATGACCCCAAGTGACAGTAGTGCGTGTGGAGATGCAGCCTTCTAGTCATATATGCCATTATAGATCAATGCCAGTTTTTTAAATTTCATATTATGGAAGCAAGTAAAAAACCAGTGCAGCTTCTGGAAGAACTGTTATTCCCTGTAGCTGTTTCCCCAAATAGGCTGACAGCCATGTTGTCCGATGCTGCTTTTGAAGGGTCTTCAGGAGTAATGCTATGTAGAAATTATTGCATTAAACCAATCTAAAAGATATGAATTACTGTGGTGAAGTCTGTATTAGCAAAAAGACAAGCAAACAAACCAGCTCCCCCTGCCCAAAACCTAAACACCTAAACAGATACAGATGAAAAGGGATACTCCTGTCTACTAGCAACACTTGAGATTCCAGGAACATTTGGGGGTCCTAGAGCACCCCTAAAATGTGAATTGGACTAAAGAATGGGAAAATCCTTTCGATAAGCAGTATAGGAGGACCACTTCTGGTGTACCCTAAAGAGAGTTTTTCCATCACCTAACATCACTTTAGTCTTACCTGGATAGACTCCCAAACATCTTGCTCCCATCTATTTCCAATCTCAGTCAAGCACTGGAAAAATAGAGATATGGTGTCATATAGGTCATATATAAGTGTGACAGAGTTTCATGTTGTCCTCATATTATGGCATAGGCGCCCAAGTACCTTTTTTCACTCCCTTTCCTCCCCCGTGACCATGTCTACACGTTGAATAGGAAGAGGCATAAAGTAGAATGTTGTGGAATCACAAACACATTTAATAATTTTTTTAGAGAAAAAAAATAAGGGTTTTTCCGTTCCCTTGCTGATTCTCATGTGGGATTTTTGAACAGGCGTGTGGAAAGGCCTGAGAACGACACCATTTAAGTAGTTGGCCCCTCATCCATGAAAATGCAAGTCTATTGGTAAGCCTCATCAGGATCAGTATTGAGGGAATGACCTTCCACTTCTAAACTCCTCCGTGGGAGAGATGTACCCCTCATCACTTCTATTATTCTTGCTTTTTCCCATTGTTCCCTAGCCCTGTGTCTGAGTAAGGAAAAAGAGTTGTTCTAAGATGCCGCTGCTACTAGGCTCCAGGACACCAACTAAAAACAAAGTGCTGTAACATGCATACAGTAAACAAACCAAAAAAAAAAAAAAAGAAAAAAAATATGTTTTGCTAACTTAAATCAGTTGTAGCAAGGATGTTGCATGTAACTATCGTAGGTAAAATATTTGCAGACAAATGTGATTTTAAATTGCTGAGTGTTTTGTGTATTTACAGCATAATAAATGGGGAAATGATATACATTCCCTAATCTAAATGATGCAAACTTATTTTCATATAGGTTCATCTGGCAGAAAAAGAGAGAGAAATAAAAGAGCTGATATCACATTTGGAGGTCTTCACCAGTGAGAAGGTACTGTAAGCATCAGATGTTATGTTTAGTGAGCTCTGGTGCTTCATAGATTCCAAGGCGAGAAGGGACAATTCTTATCCTCTAGTATGACCTACTGTAATAACACAACCATTGAACTTCCCAAAAATAATTCCTAGGGCATATCTTTTAGAAAAAAATTCAGTCTTGATTTAAAAATTTGTCAGTGATGAAGTATCAATCATGACCCTTGGAAAATTATTTCAATGGTTAATTACCATCACTGTTAACATTTTTTGCCTTATTTTCAGTCTGAATGTATCTAGCTTCAGTTTCTAGTCTTTGGTGCATATTATACCTTTCTCCAATAGATTGAAGAGGCCACTATTAAATATTTGTTCCTCGTGTAGATAATAATAGACTGTAATCAAGTCACACCATAATCTTCTCTTTGTTAAACTAAATAGATTGAGCTCTACAATCTATGGTTTTAAGGCACTTTTTTTCATCCTTTAATCATTCACATGGCTCTTCTCTAAACCCTCTCCAATTTGTCAACAATCCTTCTTAAATTGTAGGCACCAGAACTGGACACAATATTCCAGAAGTGGTCATACCAGTGCCAAATATAGAGGTAAAATAACCTCTCTACTTTTACTCAAGACTGTCCTGGCTATGCATCTCAGGATTGCATTACCTCCTTTGGCCACAGAGTCACATTGGGAGTCATTATCCACCATGACCCCTAAATCTTTTTCAGAACCACTAATTCACGGGATAGAGACCCCCATTCTGTAAATATGGCCTACATTCTTTGTTCTAGATGTGTACCGTTAGCTATATTAAAATGTATATTGTTTGCTTGTGTCCAGTTTACCAGCTGATCCAAATTGCTCTGAAGGAGCGACTTATCCTCTTCATTATTTACCATTCCCCTAATTTTTGTGTCATCTGCAAACTTTATCAGTGATAAGTTTTGTTTTCTTTTAGGTCTATGATAAAAATGTTCACTAGCGCAGGGCCAAGAACCAATCCCTGAGGAACCCCTCTGGAAATACAACTACTTGATTCCTTGTTTACAGTTACATTTTGAAACCTAAAAGTTAGCCAGTTTTTAATCCATGTAATGATTTAGTGCTATGTTAATTTTATATTGTTTTAGTTTTTTAATCAAAATGTTGTACGCTACCAAGTCAAATGCTTTACCAAAATCTAAGTATATTGCATCAACACATCACCTGTATCGACCAAACGTGATCTCATCAAAAAGAGATATCAAGTTAGTTTCACATAATGTATTTTCCATAAACATGTGTTGATTTGCATTTATTACATTTCCCTCCTTTAATTCTTTATTGTTTTGAGTCCTATATCAGCTGCTCTGTTGTTTTGCCTGGGATTGATGTTAGGCTGACAGGCCTATAATTACCTGGGTCATCCCATTTTTACCTTTTTTTTAAAATTGACACAATATTATCTTTGTCCCAATCTTCTGGGACTTCCTCAGTACCCTAAGGCTTATTGAATATCAACATTAATGGTCCAGCGAGTTCCTCAGCTAGCTCTTTTCAAACACTTGGATACTATCTGGACCTGCTGATTTAAAAATGTCTGTCTTTAGTAGCATCTCTTTAACGTCCTCCAAGGATGCTACTGGAATGGAACGAGTATTATCATCATGTGATTAGACTGTCATCTATTCTCCCCCCTCCCCGAACAGAAATATTTATTGAATATTTTTGCCTTTTCTGCGTTATTATTGATAAATCTACCACTTCCATCTAGTAATGAACCAATGTTATTGTCAGGATTCTTTTAGTTTTTTGTATATTTGAAAAGCTCCCTATTGTCCTTAACTCTTCTGGCCATAGATTTCCCCTTGTGTCCGATTGCGTCCCTTATCAATTTTCTACAATTCCTAACTTCTGATTTATATTCATTACTATTGCTTATCTTTCCTTCTGTTTGTTTTATTTATTTATTAATAGCTGCCTTCACTTCCTCTCTAAAACAGGTTGCTTTTTTCCCCACCAGCACAACCTTCTTCCTCAGTTGTGGGATTGTAGCTCTTTGGGGATGTATAAGGTGTTCTTAAATGAGTCCCAATTATCACTCACATTTTTCTGATTAAATACTTCCTCTGAGCTGATTTGGCTTACAGTTGTTTTAAGCTTTGTGAAATTGGCCCTGTAAAGAACCAAGTATATATTTTACTAGTCTGGACTTCATTCTGCTTTCAAATTATAAATGTGATCAAGTAATGATACCTGGTACCTAAGCTACCATTAATTTTTAGTACTCTGATCAGTTCCTCTTTACCTGTTAGGACAGAGTCTAATAAAGAATTCTCCCCTGTTGGCTGCATCATGTTTTCAGTTAGGAAACAGTCATCTATAATGTTTAGAAATTCCAAGGATTTTATAGTACTGGGAGGATGAGACAGCTAGGATATGTCACTCAGATTGAAGTTTCCCATGACCACATTTTTTTCTCTATAGATTATAGTTAGATGCGTAAAGAGGTGGTCATCCTGTTCCCCTATTGTGAGTTGGTGGTCTGTGGCAGATAGCAACTAATGCTCTGTCTTGTGTTTTAACTGTTAGGACATGGAACCATAAGCATTTAAAATGATTTTCTTCTTTGTTACTCAGAAACAGGTAATGCGTCTTGACACAAAATGCTACTCCCTGAACCCATTTTGCCCACTCGATCCTTCCTAAAATCAGTGGCTATAACCTATTTAACATTGCATCCTGCGAATCATCCCACTAGGTTTCAGTAATAGCAACTAGATCAAATTTATGTTCATAAATGAACAATTCCAGGTCATCTTTTTTTGTTATCCAGGCTCCTAGTATTGGTGTATAGGTAATTCAGTAATTTCTTCTCTTCATGTCCTTTGGTTTTTGATTTTGTTCTCAACATCTCAATTTTATGCTGAGCATTCATATCTTCCCTCTTTTTACTGTCCCTGTTTATTATTAGTTTAACTCCCTCCTGAATGCTGTAGCCAGTTTTTGATTAATTTGTTTTAAAGAGATACAGTGGGGATCAGTATATAAAGAAGTCCACTCATAAAACATGAAAAGGTAAATTTCAAAAGGCAGTAAAAATGAATTAACTGATTTTTAAATAATAAAAAATAATTTAATAGTGAGAGTTCTATGAATAACTTTCATATTTATTTAAAAAAATAGTGAAACATTGAAACCTTTTACTTAATTTGGAAATATAATGTTTAGAAATAAGTGTATTGTGCTGTAATAGTATTCCAGAAAATTTAAATGCAGCATATGATTACTTTAGTGAAATCTGTAAGGCAGAATCATTGTATATGTTGGCCATTTTTTTGAGAATTAACTGTCATCCATATATTTATAATAGAATTCTTTCTCTGTTCCTTAGAAATAATAATCGTGTGTGTCAAAGTCTTGGTTGACATCTCAAAAGAATAGTTCATATTCAGATATAGTTTGATAAATTATTATCTCTGCTGCTTGGTAAGAATTTTCTGATATAACCAGACACACGCATACGTTACCAAATCCTCATGATTACCGCAATGCTGATTATTCCCATAAGCAGCCAGTAAGAAAACAGATTGACAGATATTACAATGGTGACCTTGATAATGATCTCTTCAGTCAGAATTGTAGCTTATCTGAAAGGATATTTGTATATCTTCTAATGCCTTTCCAGATTTTTAAGTAAGTGTTTGAAAATGAACAGCCATTTTCAAAAGCTGGCTTTCTAATCAAAGTCAGTACCTGTGTAATTAAAACTCAAGAAATCCATGCTGAAATATTAAAGATGATGTTCTAATGCTGGAAGTATTTTTAATGTTTTGCATGGCCATTAGTAATTGGAGTTTTTATTCTTAATCACAATATGATAATTTTTGCAAAGCATTGTTAATGCGGAGAGAGAGAGGATGTACATGAGAGGTATTCAGCAGAGCTGTTTTATTTCATAATCAGTGATTTCATGTAATTTCAACATAGATTAAACTAGTTGGAAAATGAGAATATTTAACTTATTTTTTTCTCAAAAGTAACCCAAAAATTCTGTTGATACCGTTTTACATACAAAGGAATAGTCAAATACATGGATGATTTTCTTCTTTTTTTTTTTTAAATACGTCTGCACCGTATTTCTCTAATTCATAGAAAAGCTAAGTAAAAGTCAGGGTTTGATACAACTATTTATCTGGAGGGAATCATTTTTAGCTGGAGGGAATCATTTTAAATAACACACAAGGAGAAGTGCAACTGTAAAAATATTGTATGAAGCTTATAAAAGCTTGTAATGTAAATATCTATAAATTTACTAGAACAATTCCAAGAAAGAATCAAAGTACTCTGCTAGAGTGGAATCATGATTTAAAAGGTTAAGCATAGTACAGTAAACAGCTTTTCAATTTATACTCCATTATCAGTGTTTGTTTATAAATGTCACTAAACATAGCATGCTAAAAATGTTCATTTGTAGTCTCTTCAAACCTATAAAATTACTTAGTTTCTGTTTTATTTACATACTTATATAGCCTTTGATTTTTAATCAGTCTTTACCCTAGCAGTCCAACTTATGGCTAAGACTATTTTATAGCACCTTTTACAAGCACTTTGATGTACATTCTATTTTAATCTTAGGTGATGCTGGAATTACAGTATTAAATGCCATCGTGTTTTTAGCAAAAATGTTTCCATATTGCAGGAAAAAAAAACTATAAGCATATGGGACATTTCCACTTTCAGAATGTGTCTCAGACTTTTAGAAAGTAGACACTGCACTTTGAACTTCTTTTGATTGCTTCTTGGGGGTTTACAAACAAACAGCCTACAAATTTTAGGACATTAAAAATTAGGACATTTTCTGACTTTTTCTCTAGTTATATTGTTTTGTTTCCTCTCTTTAGCTTGAAATGGGTGGAATAAAGGCTTATCCATCTTAAAATTCTTCTCTTATTGAAAGCAAGAAATTTTAACCCAGTGAGATAGAATCTCAGCTGGTATAGGTCGGGGTAGCTCCATTTAAGTCAACAAAGCTACCCAAATGTCTCCAGTCCAATATCTCTAATAACCTTTTAAAAATAGTTATCTTTTGATGGATGTGTAGGGTATTGCATCAAGCCTATACCTCAGTTTTGTATACACTATAATCAGTGTATTTCTAAATGGTAGTATTTTTGAGATAAACCAGGAATTTTATTTTTGAATTTTTCACATATGCATATCATCTCAGAAGTAGCAGATCATCTGCATGTTTTTAACTGATTTTTTTGTATTTGCTTTGCAAAAGTAGGTATTAGTTTGAACATTATTGGTGATTTGGCTTATTTATTGAATTTGAATCTGATGATGGAACTTCAAAATAAATTTTCTTATAAATAAGTTATATTTATTAATGTAACAAATCTGGAGTTACTTTAAGTCAATTGTCAAGTAATTTAAATGTTGATCTGAAAATTGGCAGATAAATATTTGAAGAGTTTTTTTTTTTAAATTTGAAGCTTTTAATTAAACTAAGCATTTATTTAGTCAAAATTAAAAACATTTGATGATTTGACTCCCTATGTTAATTACATTTTTAAACTCTGTTAATTAGGAGCTTGGCAGGAGTCCAGAAAATCAAGCTGCTAGAATAACTAAGGGACAGATTTCTCAGCAGGATTTACATTTTCTCAATCCATACTCAGAAGAAAGTGGACTGGTTCCTGCAGTTCCAAGTAGACTACCAATACTGCAGTATGGAAACCCCTATGCAATCCAGGAAACAAGAGGTTGGTAAAGTCTTATTTTCCTCAGCTTTCTTTTGTCTCACAACTTAAAAATAAAGGTGCCATTTTATTTATGTAGAGACAGGATTGGACTGTTGATATCCTCCGTATATGTTTGTTGGAAATGCTGGATTCATTAATACGTCTGTCGACTCTTGTCACTAAGAGGAAAACTTTCAAGAGGGTACAAGAACAATGGTGTACTTGCATCAGCTTTTGTTCTGGTTGTGCATTCTGTTTACCAGATTTTGGGTTTTGGTTGAGAGCTCCCTAGTTTTATGAAATCTAAACTGAAAACATTTGAAGTCGTGATTTAATTAATATTTTGAGATGACAACATGTGTACTAATTTTATTGAACAGAACTTTTATACAATAAAATAAGAGATCTATTTATTTTTATTTCAGATGGCGCAGATGGTGCTTTTTATCCTGAGGAGATCCAAAGGCTACCTGCAAGGACTTCCTCTTGGGAACTGGAAGACAACGTAGTTTGCAGTCAACCTGCTCGCAACCTTAGTCGGCCTGATGGTCTGGAAGACCCTGAGGATAGTAATGTAAGTCAGTTTCCTAGTTCTTATTTTTTCCCTTCATTTGTTAATGAGCATCCATGAACTAACAATTTTTGGAGAGAGTGAGCATTTAAAAATCCTGATGCATTTAAGCATTCTTTAAATTTGGAACTGAAATTTTATTGAAAAATAACTTATGAGCACTAATTAAGGTGAAACATTTGTGCACGAATTGATGAAAATTCAATTAAGAGAAATCTTTTGAATTCTAATGCCAGTTTATTTGCTTTTGGAGTCATAGCCTCTGATTGCTGTTAATATTTAAAAAGAAAATAAGTTAATTAATTTCAAGTCATATTGCTGTTTAAATATATAATCATACTCCTGTTCCTTAACATTATATACACAGCCTTCCTTGAACACAGATTTTTTTAAGCAGAATGAAAATATTAAAAATTGGGACAATTTCCATTTTGTCCATTTTTAGCCATTAAAAGTTTAAGTGGCAGAGACTCTTGTCTGTTATCTAAAACAGGGTAAAATAAAAGTGGTATTGTTTGCTAATATACTTTCCAGGGCTTTATAGTGTGATGCTTTCTCAGCAGAGGTGATGCGTGGAATTTCTGTCAGGGTCGGAGTTGGGTTGAGTGTTGGTGAGGGGAGAGGCACCAGCATCTAGCGCTCCTGTTGAGCCCCACTAGGGGGTTGACACTGCAGTTCTTCCAGAGGGGGCATGGGGCAGCCCTCTGAGTCCCATAGACTCACCCACAGCTGCAGTTATCCCACAGTCACCCATCTCAGCAGTAGGTGTCCAGAGCCCCCTCTGGACCATAGGGGGAGGCGGTGGAATAAGTAAGCGGGGAAGGAGCTGTGAGGAGTATAGGGGCATGGTGGTGCTGGCTTGTAATGGGGATGGGAGATGCAGGGGGAATGAGAAAGGGGCCAGCTACCCTGCTACCATGACAGAGAGCTACACTGCCCCCCATCTCCAATGAGTACCCCACCAGCACCTCCTCCCCAGCAATATCCTCTTTTTGGGAACCTGAAATATGGTAAACCTACTGAAAGCATCGTTCGGTATTAAATATTATTATCAAAGGCTGAGATTTAAGAGATAGTGAGTAAGGATAATGGAAACAAATTGTTGCATATTAAAAAAACACACAAAACGCAAACCTGAGTCTGTGTTTTTCAGTAGTTACCGTTTCTATGTAGATAAGCAGATTTCCTCCAAGGATTCAATCTTTTACAAAGCTAGTTGGTTTTCAGTCAACTAGGATCCAAAAGTTCATGAATTTCTTCAGTGAATGAATAACAGACTGTCTGTCTCTTTTTTCTTCTCCTTGTGTTTCCCAAAACTCATTGGTTTCGTCCTTAGAGACAGGATGACACACATACATCCTGCCCCTGCCCCATGGTTCCCTTCCTGGTGTGCTGGCTCCAAGTTACCTTCACATTCTCATGTTGACTCCATGTGCAAAACAGTTCTTCAGTTGTGTTGGCTTACAATGCTTACTCTACATATGAACCAAGGCAGACAGGTGAATTTACATCCCTGTGTCTGGCATAACCTGTTTGTTTACCCTGCCTGGGACACAGATTTTAAAACCTCTTTTCTATACACATACACAACCTCTTAAATATCATCCATCCGTACATCTTGCAGCTATCATGAGAATCAGTATGACAAACTTTTATTAGACACTTCACTTGATCCTTGTTGGATAAATACTACAGAAGCGGTGTGTTGGATCTAGTGAGTTTGTAAAGTCTTTCAGGAGTTACTGTTACAGAAAAGTGAACACTACTTGTTGGCTTTGAGGGGATTTTAGGGTCAAACATACCTTGTAAGGAATGGTAGGAATCTCTTTGTTTTTGCATTATATCTTTAGCTCAGATACTCTTTTGGAAAAAAGAAAAATGGTGTTAGTGAATTGGTTTATGAAGTAAACCATGCCCTATATGCTTTAATTTGAACAGTCCTTTTTCTGTATTTCAGTTTCTAGGTGCTCTTGATACTTCAAGAAATATTTCAGAAATACTTTTCTACAAAGTATTGTGCTCTTTGCAAGTATGGTAGTATCATGACCTGTTTCTCATTTAGTCTACTTTGCCACATTTAATTGCTATTAACCTTTGCAGAAACTGATCAGTGTTCAGACAGGCATGATTTTAGCCTTGGTGCTCAGCACCTATAATGGAGAAAAATGTATTTCTTCCGCCTGCCTTTTGAACCCTATGTCCATTATTGTGAATAATTAGGGAAACTGTCAGAACTTTTGCAGCCTATTTAAGGTCTAGAATATCATCTTTGTGCTGTTGCCCACCTTTTCTTCACATTTTGCATATTTAATCTGATCATTCTTGGCATAGACATTATATATGACAAGCCCTTCTCTTCTTTAGTCATCTGCTGCAGTTTAATTAGCAGAATGTTCTTCCTGATCTATGTGTTTTGCCCTTTCGCAAACCCCAGAGAAACAGTGCTAGAGTCTTGTGCTCATTTGCTGACACAGCTTAGATTTTGTAATGAGATGGAAGGAACCTAATGTGCTCAAATAGGAGCCAACTTCAGGTAAGTGTGTCAAGAAGATACTTCATTTCTCACATCAAATAGCAATTTATACCCTAAGAATTGATTTTCTTCCTATTTTCTCGCTGTTGAATGAAAATAGACTCAGAATGGTAAAACATAATTAGTTTCCTAATGAAAGAGAGAGGGGATACGTGTGAATCAGTCCGAATTCTCACTATTTGAAAATAACTAGTTGCAAAACTCTCTGTAGAGAGACTCAGTGATTAAACTAAAGCAAAGAGGAGGATTTCAAATGAGATTTAAAGAGATGAAGTGACTCAGGATTTCCATGAGATGGGGTAGCACCAATGAAAGAAAACTACTCTGTGCAAATAGTGGCAGGAAGGAGAAGCCAATAACAGAGTTGTGTGCATCTATGAAACTAAAAGGCTTTGATGTCTGGGAAACAGGATGGTGGAAGCCTAGAGGCAAATGAAGACAAAAAAAACAGACAATAACACTAATCTTAAAATGCACATTAGGGAACGATCCCTATCGTGTGAATTCTTGATAAAGGTACTAGATCTGACTAAACGCTCTAGTTCACTTTCTAGCAACTGGGTTAGCCTCTCAGATAGAGAATACTTTGAAATAAGAATGTCAGCAAAAAGAAAAGTTAAAAAATGGTTGCTTTGTTAGGAATAAAACTTAAAAATACTGAGGAAAGAAGCCCTTCAGCAAAAATTTACCATGTCTAATTTTATGTGTAAAATACACAACTTCTACCAAATAGATATTTTTGAAACATGGTAATTTAATAACCAATAGGATATTGTAATCAATGGCTATAAATACTTATAAAAGAAACATTAACTTGAGTAGGTAGAGTAGAAGTACTACACAAAATATTCCATAGACTCTTTCAGAAATAATAATGGATACAAATGTCATATCATAAGAATACAAATACAGTGTTTTGGGTGTATTGCTGCTCTCTGACTTTTCCATCTATAAAATGTTGGCGATATCAGAGAAGTAGTAATTCTTTTCGAGTAATAGTAATGGATAATTTCCGCTTATCATGCAGTCACCATAATTAATGGTGTGTGTTTAGAAATCGGTTTAATAGGAGCTTTAAACCTTTATTTTATAAAGATCTTACTGTGATGGAAAACAAAATATTTGAGTATTTTCAATTTTTCATGGTGATTTGATGAAAAATGAATTGATACAGAGAAAATAACAGTTCAGAAATCAGCCCCTTTGAAATTTTTTGTACTAGTTTTTTTTTTTTTGGTAACCCTTTTGATAAAAATCTAAAACATGTTGGGCCTTGTCATTTGTCCACATCATTACACCTCTTGTGCAGATTCCTTGAATATCAAGTATACATAGGTAGTGTTTGGCTATAGAGCATCTTATAGTATTTTAGTGATAATGAAGAATATTTGCGGCAAGTCAAACCCTTTGAATTTGATGACAAATTCAGCAGATGGTGCAAATGCCGTCACTCACTTTGAGGGAGGGAAAGACAGAGAGACAACCTTCCTTCCTCTCAAATATCCCTCTAGCCCAGGGAAAATTCCCTCAGCAGGGGAGAAGAGACCAGGAGTTAAAATCTCACCTTTTCTTATTGCAGTTTAAATTCCCATAAAGTTCACTACTCTTAGTATAGGCTAAAGCTATGAACCCCAATCTAAAAGACAGTTGGGGAAGAGCTGTTAACACTTGCCCCCATCTCAATTTTCTAAGAAGTTAGCAGAGAGTTTATGCAAGATCATTGCAGGCCCTTAACCCCAGTTTTATTCGCTGCATCACACTGCCTTTCAGAGACACTAAACAAGTTTGGGCTATCCTAGTTCTAACCACCATAAATCGCAATCCTCCCCCAGAGCCAGGGATAGAATCCAGGATTCCTGATTACCAGTGTTTTACTGCTAACTAATAAATAGTTGTAACTCACTAGAAGTGGGAAAAAGCGTATGAAGTTTTCCTCCAGTTGGCTGGTCTAGAGAGGGACTTGCAGTTCCATCTGACTTTCACTGTAATACAAAACTTTAGCAGTGACCTCTGCAGTGTTGTGATGGAATAACCTTTCAAGTACGTGGAATATGCAACAGTCAGATATACTGATATAATTGATATAAAAACATGAGAGATCATTGTTAAGGATTTGCACTTTGAATACAAATTTGGTGAAGATGGGGTACGTGTGGATTTTTGGTATCTGTTGGAGATGGAAAAGAAAGCTTTATGGAGTGTGGAAATATGTTTTCAGAAGTGTTATAGGCAATATGGAAGGGAAAATAAATGCACAGTGTTTCCCCTTAATATCTTATTTCCATTCTTTTAAGGTTTTGCATGAACGGAGCATGTCCTCCTTCAACCTTAACTCCCACAACACGTTGTTTTGTTTGCTAATTCATGTGTAGATTGGGATGAACAGCACATCAGAACCAGTTTCAGAGGAACAGTTGCTTCATATCAAAGGATGTTATCTTAGCACATCTTACTCTGGCACATACAGGAGAATCTGTTCTTGACATAGACCTTTAAAACAAATTGCTTTAGGACCTACAGTAGGTGCTAAGCTTCTAAGTAACAATGACCAGAATATAATTGTTTGACATCCTAAGAAAGGAAATCATTCTTCAGGGCATGTAGAACAAGAAGAGTGCAAGGTACAAGAGGATTTCTTTTTTGTTTTCTAATGATAAAATTGGTTAGTCTGGTTTCAGAAATCCCAGCCCACAGCGTGCCCAGAGTAACTGCCTAAAGACTCCTAAAGAATGTTATTAGTTGCTCTAGGTATGTGGGTATTGGGAGAGAACTTGTGGCCACTGGAAATTGGGTCAGGGCTTTTTTCTGGAATGTGTCCAAAATGGCCTTTCCACCTCAACTAGTCAAAACACCCTTCTCTACAGGCCAGTCTTCTTGCTGCCACTTCCTCAGAGCAGGAATCAGCAAAGAGAAGATTATCTGTTTCGCCAAGGATGGGGATGAGGAATGAAGATGGGGATGAGAAACTGCATTGGAGCCCAGACTGGCTGATTTCAGGGATGCAGACTTGACAGCACAGAGGGAGGCAGGATGTCTGTTGAGGGGGGTAGGAGTTGAAGGAAAATACGTTTATTTATTTCAGTCCTTTTGTGCAAAGCACAAATGACTAGTATACTCAACAGTTCAAAGGGTGAATAGATGTTACTCCCCCCACCCCAGGAGTCAGCACAGGATCAGTATTGTTTAATTTACTCTCACATATTAATGATCTATAAAGCTCTTCAGGGCAAGGATCACCTAGCATTTATGTGTGTGTGCACCGCATCAAACACAATGAGACCCCAATCCTGTTTTGAACCTCTTGGCACTATTATAATATAAACATTTAATAATAGCAGTAATAATATGGTAAAATTCTGCTTATGACACAACTGGTTAAGTTAGCAAAGACTAAGGGAGTGAATCATACTTTTTTTGACTTTTTGGATTTAGCTTCCTTTCTTCCCACTTGCTCCTTAGCAAGTCATACAAAACCCATAAACCCACTCATTTACTTGTACCACGTTCCATAGTAATAATACCCCCTCCGCCCCCCCAACAATGCAGATAAAAGATACCATGTAAAACAAATTGAATAGTTTATGCAACTTGTAACAGTGGAAATCATTGTGACAAAATAACATTGAGGGTAAATAATTCATTAGCATTAAAAAAATGGGTAACCTTTACATTCCAGTTACAGTGAGGGCATGTCCTCCAGTGATTGTCTGACTCTTTCTGTATTGTAAATTGAACTCAGTTCCACTCATTTGTGTTTTTAGTCTCTGAGTGCCTTATGCGAAGATTGTTTATCCATAGTACAATGACCAACTGTAAAGTGGTATTCATGCCTTACAACTCAGTATATATTATTATAATGTATATGGCTAAAAGAGACATCTTCAGTTACACTGGATGGGAGAAATTGGAAACTAAAGAACTGTGAACTTTCCATTTCTATGTGTATTACACAGTTCAGTCAGGTGCATTGTGGGCTGACAGAGTTAGGCAATTGTTGGGATCAGGAAAATAGATCAGAAGGGGCACCAAATTGCTCCAACGACGTAGATAAGAGTAAAGAATGTATTAATCCTCTTTTTAGTATGTCCTGATTAATAGTTGTTTCTATACAGGTCAACATTCAGGACAGTTTGATTCTGTAGTAGTTTGAAATGAGAATGATTGTGGAAGTAGCCTCAGATTGTGAGGTAAAATCCTTAAGCAGAGGTGCTTCAATTCAGGTATGCATGTGCCACTGCACCTTTGATTGGAGATTTTTGGTAGCAGTGTCCATTCAGCCCACACATGAGCCTACGCATCCTCATACCCCCCATACTGAGGATATATAGGGCTGTACGGGTGATCCTTCCCAGCTGCCTTCAGCCTGAGACTGTCAAACATGCCACCTTCTACTGAGTTCCTGAATGTTGTTACATAGTATACAGTTGTAGATCATTCCTTTTGGGGTTCTTGTCTATTCCCTTTTATTTGTGTTTCCCCATTTGTGGTGTCATTTTGGACTTCTATTTGTGGGTATGTCGGGATCCCCAGGCTTAAATGTTATCTTTCCTGCCAGAAAGCTATTCCATGTAGTGACAGACACTCAGTATCTGAAGTGTTTGAGGGATACCCATAGTCCCTCAAAATGTAAGATCTATACTTCATTTAAAAAACAGATTTTGTAAGAAGAAGGAGATAAAGTTTAGGCTTCTTGTGATGGAACAAGTCTTAAAATTGGCTTCAGACCAGAGCTTTGAAAACCCCTCTGTATGTAATGCCCCATCTAGCTCCGGATCTAGGCCACTGAACTTCAAGGGGTAAGACTTCTGACACCCCATCTACTTTAGGATCTTCAATACTGAAAGCTGCAAGGGAGAAGATGGCTGCTACCTTGTTCACTTCAAGATCCTGGTCACTGAAAGCCTTCAGGCCAAGGCGCCTGTACCCGGGCGAGCAGAACTAAGAGCCTTTCACTCTAAGTTGATGGGTTATTGACAAGAGGAACAGGAATATTAGATGTCCTTCAAAGCTGTCCTGGTCACTGGAGACCTCAGACCTCAAGAGGAGTATTGTCAAGGCTCCGAGTGCTTCTGATACCATGAAGACATCTAGGGCTGCTTCTAACAGTTGTGCCTCTACCACGAAGGTCCTGGTATCACAGACCTCTGCTTCCGATAGTCATGTCCATCCAAGCAGATCAGTGCCATCAGACTCTTCAGATCCCTCAGCACGTACTTCAGTGCCCCAGACTCCTACATCTGAGTCTGGGCCTGGGCATGTTCACCCTTTGACAGAGAATAGTCTGTTACCTACCTCCATACCGATACTGACCTCAAAAGACTTCTTTGTCTCCAAGGAACCAGTGTTGCCACTGCTTACCAGCACTACACATCTCTTGGTACCAAGGTCTTCTGGGCCACCAGCTGCTCTTCTCCCTGAAGGGTAAAAGTCGAAGAAGTAATCACCTCCGTTAAAATATGGGGAAGAGTACTGTGATTTGGACTCAGAGCTCTTTGTCCAAGGGTCTCCTCTTTATTTGAGGAGGTATTATTCTCTGCATGCAGAGAGAAGGGAGGATAAATGATCTCCATGTTTCACCAGCTGGGATGCCCAACAGTATCTACCTTCTCTTATGCCCTGTGGTCTTATTGGAATCCAGGAGCCTTTTATGGCCAACAATTTTTTTTAAGAGACATGAGTCCCTCTCATAGGAAGCATATGGAATGTCTCATTCTCCCATGCCCTCACTTCTCTGTTTGACAAGTCCAAACTTGAACCGATAGAGAAGACCTTTGAAGAAGAGCAGGAAGCAATGGCTGACAAGAAGGTAACACTTAACATAAATTTTCCTCATCATTGCCCAATGAAACTATATTGCCTCCACCACACTCTGTGGTGGATAATTTTTGCCAGTTCCAGGAGCTGATGAGTCACGGATACGCTTTAGACTTCTCTTGATGAAATCCAGGACTCCCATCATAAACTCCTGGATGTCTTACATGCCTCAGATTTGACACATGTGGCACTTCAGATTAATGAAACTCTCCTAGAGCCAGCTAAGACAATCCGTCAAATTCCTGCCATAGCACCACCCATATTCAAACATGTTGACAAAAAATATCCCAACCAAGGATTTGGAATTTTTATTCTCACATCTGACACTGAGTTCCTTGGTTGTGAATTCAGCTAATGAACATAGGAAGCATAATATCAAGACTATCCCATGTAACAAGTAGGGATCTACTTAAATTGTGGAGAAGACAAACATTTTTCATGGGTTTGTCACAGCATAAATAGCAATTTTCGTGGATGTGTAACACATCAGACAGCTTTTTCCCTTCACTGGTAACCATAGGGTCGCTCGAATGGCCTCTGCAGTTGTGCCCCACCCCAGCCCCTTTTTATCACCTGTTACTGTCATTGGAATTACCAGAACAGTTTTCTTTCAGCTTTATATACTATATAGTTAATATAGGTATTATAGTTAGTAAGTTTTAGTTTTGCTTTTTTTAAAAAAAAAGTGTTTTGACTTTGTTGTTTCCCCCGTTTCGGGGTTCTGCTGCCAGCACTGAGGCATGCCCCGGTCTCCAAGTTGTGTACTTCTTGCTCCAGGTCTGTGTTGATGAGCAACCCACATGATAGTTAACTGAAGTGCTAAGTGAAGCACACATGAAGCACTGGTGCCAGATTTGCCAGGAATTCATGCCTAGAACAAAGGATAGGGAGGTTAAGCTGAAATTCCTGATGATGATGGCAGCACTGAGGCCACCATCAAAACTGTCCTGGTCTTGAGTGCTGTAGTGTCAGTGAGACATGCACCTCCAGTGTTGTTGGTGTCCCAGCACCGATCTCCCTTACCCATGCAGAGGAAGAAATTCAAGACGTCTAAATAAGCTCCATCCAAGGAACATGTCCATCCTCCAAGTCTGGTAAGAAGGGTGAGAAGGATTCGAGTAGAGTGCATCTGACATCTAAGCACTCCTCCTCCAAATCAGTGGCTAGTTCCACATCGCTCCAGCCCCGAAAAGGGCACCAGCAAGCCCAGTGCCAGTAGTGGCACTTGTCAACTTTGTCAGCACTGCAGCAAGACACAATCTCAGTGCCAACTACCCTGGAGGTATTGGTAGTTGCAAGGAATTTACTGTACCTTTGGTGTCAGTGTCTCTGTCAGTGCAGGAATCTGATTCCTTGGCAGCATTCCCCCATCCAGCACCAGCATTACAACCTTCAGTACTGCAATTGCCTACGTCTCAGGCAGTGCTGTCCCCTTGGTACTATCCAAGGGAAAGCCAGAAGTTATGGTGATACTCTGCCAATGTCCAGGTTCTCGGCACGGAATCTTTGTCCTCAGGCTTGGAGGTAGGATCTTTATCTCACAACCCTGAAGCAGGACTAGCTTGTCTCCTAGCAGATCCTCTCTCTCTGCCTACTGTTGTGATCCCAAAATGGGAGCTGCTGTGGGAGTGTAGCCAGGTCACTGGAGTCCATCTCCATATCAGTGGCCTTTTTGGAACCCATGAGGTTTTCCCCAGATTCCAGATCTTCCTGTCACTACTCAGCATCTGTACAGGGAGCTGCCCTATCTCCAGTGTCTGGTACCGGGCCTGCTACCAAACATCAGGAAAAGGTTCTTGAAGCAGAGGAGTAGCCTGTGGAAGAGACTCAGTCACGTTCAGTCTTGTCTTCTGCCTCATCCTCTCCAGACAGAGCAGTTTCTTCATCCCTTTTTGATGATTTTAAGGTCTGTCAGGAGTTGTAACAGAGCATAGCTGCAGAATTGGGCGTTCAGGTGAAGGTGGTCAGGATGTCCTCACATCACCTGATCGACATTTTGTCAATTGCAGGTCCCTCCAGAGCTAGTTAATTAATGAGGCAATATTAGAGCTTGTGTGGGCTGTAAGGAAGATTCCATCTTCATTGCCTTCCACATTGAAGAAGGCAGAGAGAAAATTCTAAGTGCCTCCTTTGCTTTGTGTACCTTTACACAGAGAGAGCAACAGGGGCATCTGGCTACCACTCCCAAATCAAAGGATACAGAGATTGCATTTGTTTGGCAGAAACACTTGTTCAGCTGGGGGTTTGCAGCTTCTAATTGCTAACCCAAAAGCTCTGTTAAGACTTTTAATTTATGGGGCTTCATGAAAAATTTCAAAGAACTCCTTCCTGGGAGTTGGGTTGAACACAGCTAGAACCATGGCCTCTGTGGTTGTCATACTGAGATTCTTTGTTACAGTCTTCTGGTCTTCCCTATGAATTCCATAATACTATTCAGGACTTGCCATTTGAGGATCTTTGGTCTCAGACTAGACGAGGATAGCAAACTCAATGGGCCTTAAGTTTGTACATACTTGCCCCAGACAGAAAGCACTATCGACCTCAGCAGATGTCCTGTTTTTCCACTCCACGTCTTTGACAGGACCTATCAAAAAAATTGAGGCGTCATAGGCACAGGCTCTATCTCCGGGCCCTTCAGCTGCAAGACTCCATTCTACAGTGGGATCTAAACTTGGTGTTGTCCAGACTTATGGATCCCCCATTTGAGCATTTGGCTACTTGCTCTCTAGTGTTGTTTGAATTGTTCTCCAGTCTTTATTTAAATACACTCTGATCCCACCTCCTGTTTTCATGGCTTGTGAGTCACTAAGTGGAATGTACATGTGCAATCACTCAAAAAAAAAAATCGGTTACTAACTTATTCCGTAACTGTTGTTCTTTGCACATGTCTATTCTACAACCCACCCTTCTGCCCCTCTACATTGGTGTTCTGGTGAGAAGGAACTGAGGGAGGTTAGGGATGGCTTTATACCTGCACACAGTGGCGCATATCAGCAAAAGGCGCTTGAGCAGCTCAACATGTATGGCTGAGGGAAAAACTTTTTGGTGGCCGTGTGCTGAACACACAGATGGAATGGATATGTGCAACACATCTTAAAAAACATTTTCTGAGCAGATTACTAACTGTTTTTAAGCAGATCTCAAACAGCACAAAGATCTTACCCGGATCACTTTTTTATTTTCTGTAAACTACCTGAAGCTCCAATCAAGGGGCCAAGATATTCCAAAAAGAAGGCAGCTACTGCCACAGCTACTTCCTCTCAGATGTGTCATCAAAGCATCAGTTTTCATGGCCTGCTTAAGAGTCTGAACCCTGCTGCTCCACAGGAATTTTATACTGCACTATCCCATCCTTCTCTCCTCCTCTCTCCTCTTCACCCCCCTTCATCCCCGCCCCCGCTTTGGTTACTATTTCTCCCAATTCCAACCTGCATGGGAGATCATAACATCTGACAAAACAGCATTTTCTGATGTAAAACTGTTGGAAATTTTTTTTTAACCTGGTCTATTTATGAGCTGAAGAGTCCTACTTCTAGAGGAAAGTGCTATCTGCTTCTCTATCTAGAACCTGCTGTTAACAGACCCACTGAAATAGTGCCAGGTGTCCAAGAAATGGCCTTCTAGCTATAAAAATGAAAGGATTATAAAGGAAGTCAGTTTTGAGAGATTTAAATTAAACTAGGTATGAATTTTCAGTATTAATATGTATCTTTGGAGAAATTGTTTGTTTTTTATTTTCTCATGGTAAATATTTGAATCAGTAATGTGGAATAGTTCCTGATCTGCTCAGAACATGAAATCTCCTCATTTCTTAGTGTGTGTCTGTCTGTCAGGGTTTTCAGCTATAGCAACCTTTTTATTATGTAATGTTGAAACATATTAGATCTTAACCAATAGTTCTTCTTTATTAGTAATTAAACTCTCCCCATTGGTGACAAAAGGAGCAAATAGTGCTTTTACAATCCATAAGCCCCTTCTACTGCAGGTGCTAGGCAAGCATGTTAAATAGGAAAACATGTCTGTCTCTAGCATCTGCTGCACCAAGCCCCACTAGCTGCTTAATGAAAATGTTAAATGGTTGAAATTAAGCAGCTGTTGCTCAGAGAATGAGGAGGAGAAAACTATTGACGGGATCTCCAAATCTATCTAGTTTCCATGAACTTGTCTTGAAAACACTGTAGTAATTAAAAAGATAAGAATAGACAAAAAGAAACGCAGTGCTGTTTGAATGTAGATATGAGTTGCCTGTGCAAAATAGACATGCAATTGCACACTTCTTTTGTACATGCAGTTTTAAAAATCAGGCTCCCAGTGCAATTGTTCACACTTAATGCTTGTCTTGAGAACTAAGAGAAAAATGATCTAGGAGATTGGAGCTCAGAATGGCTTAGAGGTTTTGCTGAAGGCTTTTAAAGATAAGTAGAGTTTACTTAGAAAAGCTTCTTGGTTCCCTTATCCATTTGCAGAACGGAACTGAGAGGCTAAGTAGAAGACAAGTTTATTATTAATAGGCTTCTACTTCATACAGTATTAAAAACATGCACAACTCTAATTTTCCTTTTCTTCTTTAGGATTTTTGGTTTTGTATCTTGTTTCCTTCACCTGTGTTTATACAAGAGCAGTGGTGCAGGCAAATCCTAAATTTGTGACATCATGTTAATTAAAAACACAGCACTGCCCTGGTTTCTTCACTTTCAGAAAGAATCTGTCAGAACTAAATTGAAGTATTGGGATAGGGTATCCTGCTGCTTATTCAGTTTTAGAATTTCACATCACAGACAGATTTTTTTAGGGTGTGTTCTCAGTGACAGACTGACTGGGGCTAACTCTTGATAGAAGCTCTGAGGCAAACTTGATTGTCTATCAGCATAGGGAGCCTCATCAGTGCCTGCTGCAGCTGTTTATATGCTGTTAGCATTCATGAAATGAGGACACAACTGACAGAGCTGAAGAGAGGAAGCAGGCAAACAGGGCAATTTAGCTGATGTGCCTGACTGCAGTGTGAAATGTGTGACATGCTTGGTTGGTGATAGCAGCATATACAGATCACTCAAAACTGGATTGTTGGGAAGCAAGCATGTGAATCTAAATCAATGGATTTTCCCCCCTCTGAAATTCAGATTGACAGATTTTAAGAGTCTAACTTGACATCCTATTATCTAGAATTTTATTTTTGAATTTTAGTCCTTCATGAAATGTTATTGTGCCTTGTAATCTGGTGCCCTGCATTTCCTCTAACATAGGTTTTTTGTTCTGATATGGCCCCCAGGCATTCACAGTGAGGTGACCTATGTGTTTCCTTAGTAAATGTATTAGTAGGAGTGTTCTAAAATCACTGGCCCAGATTTATACTGCGGGTGTGTGGTCAGAAGGCAGTTTGTTTAGTTTTTTATGTTCATTAACAAGTCTCAGGTGTCTTTTTTTTTTAATGTTACAGTAAAAATATTGTTTCAGAAGGTCCATAGTAAAAGATGAAAATCTAGTTTCCGAGTTTTCTCTAGGTATCAAAAGATGTGTTTGAGAGAACACATTTTCTTGTGGATAATCTTGATAACACTGAACATTTTTTCATAGGATGATGATGAGACTGTCCCTTCTGCTCCTGACCCTCCAAGTCATCTCTTACATGAGCATGGAACACGTTTTTGTTTTGATTCCAGGTAAAGTTGTCACATCTTTCAATGCTTTTGATATACTGTCATCAATTCAAAGAAAAATGTTACTGTTCAGAACTTCCTAATGGTGTTCGTTGTTACTATTAATTACCAGGGAATTTACTGTTAGATGTGCAATTTGCAGGACTGTTGGCATTATGCCTCATTTCACAGAATGACAATATTTTTGAAACATGAATTAATTTTTTTTTGCCATCCTAATTGTGAGCCTAAATTAAGAACTTTTGTAAAGTGCTATGTTTGCTAGGAGCAAAGTAGGCATTTATGAGCAGAGAGACTGATTTCTCAAGAAACTGCCTGGCTATTAAGACATTCAGTAGATTTGTATTCACTGGTAGCTGGAATTGTGTAACTTTTTGATATGTTATTTTTGAATTTCAATTGGAAACTATATTGAACATTTAAGCTAATGTCAGATCTAATTAACTGTAAAACAGATACTTGAATACTTAAGAGGGCTCAACCTGCTCCTATTTAAATCAATAGCAAAACTCCCATTGACTTCAATGGCAGCAGGATCAGACCTTTATTTCTCAGCTCACTTATTGTCTTAGTGGTTCATTTTCTTTTTTCTGTCTCCCAAGTTTTGATGTGCACAAGAAGTGTCCCCTTTGTGAAGTGATGTTTCCTCCTAACTATGACCAGAGCAAGTTTGAAGAACATGTCGAAAGTCACTGGAAGGTGTGCCCCATGTGCAGTGAGCAGTTCCCCCCTGACTATGATCAACAAGGCTTTGAAAGGCATGTTCAGACACACTTTGATCACAGTGTTTTAAATTTTGACTAGATAAGTCATTTTTGTTTGGGTTTTTTGCAGTCAGGCTTAAAAATAAAACTTCAAAAGGCAGTCAGTTATAGAAATAAAATGCAGCTTTCATATAACTTAATGCAGTTATCTAAACGCTACTTTCAGTATACAATACTCTACAGTGTAATTGAAATTAAAGTAAATCTTTGGCCTATCAGCCATTATCAGGGTAGCCTCTCTTAATCTAATATTCTGTAAGGAAAAAAGAGAACCTTGTGTATGTGTCTGTGTTTATTCCCTTGTTTAGTGAAACTTGTAAGGACGCAGGGAGAACTTGGATGCAATTAGCATCAGAAACAAAGTCCAATTTCTTGGTGCTGTTCAGTTATATAGAATGACTGAAGGGTTCTCTTAACCATGATAATTGGAGCATGATTAAATATTAAAATTTACAATATGTAATAAAAAGATGTTCCTCATAGTAATCTTGTGAAGTATTTTTTTGAATAACTGATTTAGAACATTACATAGCAACTTATCCTATGAAAATATAGTTTTCTAATCCACTTCAGAAATGTAGTTGCATGTATTGTGAGATTACATGCTTGCAACAAAAAATAATTTATGGCAAATACTTTACTTTTACTTATAAAACGTTTGGCTTGGGGATAACTTTAAATAAAGTACATTATGCTTTAAGGCTGTATTTTTATTAATTGAAAAAAACGGCTATGCTTAGGATGAAAATAATTGTTTAAAAATCACTATCATTCAGTTGCTTTTGTATTTAATAGAAAATATTGTTTGAAGAAACTCATTGTATCCCTACAAATGTTTTCATACTGAATCAAATAGTGAGTTGTGTTCTTTTTGGACTAGGGGGTTTAAAGTCTTCTGCATCTTAATTTTGCACATTCTTTCCAATATGTACCTACCAATATGTATATCTAAAAACATTTTATATTTAAAGAATTACTTTAAAATATGTATTAAGTAAGCCAAGAAAGTAATTTGTTCCTTTGGAGAAAATAATTTGCTTTTCATCTGTTGTACAGTAGTTACATTAAAGGCAAAATTGTTCATGGAGTCTATGGTGTTCCCCCCTATATTTCTTCAACCAGTTAAAGAAGTAAATTATGTATTTTACTTTTTAAAAAATTTGTTTAGCTGCAGTAAGAGACTACTTACTCTCATGCACACTTATTTCCTTATTGCCTCTCTTTTGGAAGAGAACACCTAAACAATTGTGTTGTCTGCGGTTCCCTTTTTCTTTTATATGGCCAGTGTTTAATGAGAGATTGGATTTTCCCAATTAAAGCTGGTCATCATGGACAAATTACATCTGAGTATGCAGCCAGTACAATGTCAGTTCTCCATGTTCCTTTTAAGTCTAGAAATTCTACTGCCATAAAGTTCATATTCGAATTGAGGAAAACTAGCACTTTGAGGGTTCTTAGAATTTGTTGTACTAAAATCAGTGCTCAGTATTTATTATGACTCTTATTTACTAGTATATAAAATATATGAACAGCACATTTTAAAGATAAAGATGTAAATAAAGGCATAACAAGTCTTTTTGTTTCAGCGTGAACCACCAAAGTCTGAAAACCACCTCAGAACCCAAGTTCTTCTAGTGCTTGCTCATGTTGATTCCATGTAGGTGTGTGTGTGTCGCATGTAGAGTTCGCTGCAAAGTCTTTCCCCTGGTAGCCGTAGGGTTGGCTCCAGTGCCCCTTGGAGTCATGCCTTCATGGCACCCTATATAGGGTGTGCCAACCCTCTGTTCCTTCTTACTGCCCGTGACAGTCGCTGGAACATCGCTTTTCTTGCTTGGTAAGCTCTTCCCCTTCGTTTGGATTAAGTTCCTGTAAACAGTTATTACTGAGCAGTTAGTGTCGTTTAGGTTAATAGTTTACTCGGACTTTTTATCAGGTTAGTTCCCCTCCCCCTTCCCAGGAATGGGGCATGCCTAGCTTCAAGTCTTGCAGATCCTGCAAGAAGCCTATGCTCATGGACAACCCACACTCCTCTTGCCTTAAATGCCTAGGGAGTGATACCAACAGGACTGTTATAAAATCTGCAGAGGCTTCCGTCCCACCTAAAAAGAAAGAAGCCAGAGGCTAAAATTCATACTGATGGAGTTTGTCCTCCAACCTATGGAGCAGAGACCATGCACCTTGGCATTGGTGCAGATTGCACTGGTGTCGTTGAGGGGGGCGGCATCAAAAAAGGACTCCACACCTAGAGAACCCCAGCACTGACAGGCGTGGCATATGCAGAACAGCGGTACTCCTCTGGTGCCGCATCAGAGACTGAAGAAGACTGGTGGGGGGCACTCCCCAATGCCTAAGTCATTGGCACAGAAGGCTGTGAGTAAAGTGTGACCCACACCGGGCCACTAGAGACCCAAACCCTCAAGCAGGGTACCTCTGACTCTGCCCTGAGAAGGAGTTTATTGACTCTGAGCCCTTTGGACTGACTCCCTGCAGAGGGAGAAGCATCAGGAGGAGGTGCAGCTCCCCTCTATGCCAGAAATATTTGAATTGGCAAGGGAGCTTATTGAGGGCACAGCTCTGTCACTACCCCTGCCTTGGCAAGACTGGGAACATGAACTGGCATCGAAAAGAGCCATAGTACCATCCAAGGGCAAGCCTGCCATGATGTCAAAGTCACACTCTCTGACACCGCACCTCCGTGGTCTCCAAGGAACAAGCGGTTCTCCTCTGACTCAGACTCATGCTTCAAAGAACAGCTGGCACTGCAGTAGGCACCAGAGGGCAGTGCACCCCCTCACGATGCCACAGCCCCATCAATGGCAGATGCTGATGCAATGGCCATTTTGGACCCCCTGGGCACAGGGGTTCCACTGGGGGAGATCGCAGTCACACATCTCAGACCTCAGGCCCTGTCTATCCCACACTGCCAGAAGTTTTCCTCATGGCACCGGAGAGGGCTCCTACTCTTGTAC
The DNA here is from genome assembly GCA_007922155.1 of Mesoclemmys tuberculata. NCBI lineage: Eukaryota > Metazoa > Chordata > Testudines > Chelidae > Mesoclemmys > Mesoclemmys tuberculata. The sequence continues at coordinate 56,587,678 of ML675603.1, forward strand.
CAGGCCAGATGCAGCCTTGATGTTTCCTGACCCTCAGTCGTGGGGTCGTCTGTGTCAGTCAGAGCATCATCAAAATGCATGGCAGTGATTGCAGCATTTCTGCGAAAGAGGAGAGTACAAGTGTATCCTTACCTCATTGATTGGTTGGTAAAGGGTCACACCAAGGCACAGGTGGAGGCAGATGTGAGTCTGATATGGTCTACTTTTGACAAGTTGGGGCCTGATAGTCTGTGCCTGGCCTCGTCAGCACTGGTACACCACGCTCCTCAACTTCTCAGCAGAGACCCCTGATCACTCTTTCTCTACTCCTGGATCTGATCGTTCAGAAATATGGCAACTTCTGACATTCCAATCTGGAGTCACTTCACCTCACAGTGTGGAAGCTTCATGGTTTTAACACCCTGAAGCCAGTATGCTTAGAATCAGTTGGAGGGCTTCTCCTTGGCAGCAGAAAACCCTGCACAAAGGCCACTTACCTAGCTAAGTGGAAGAGGTTTTAGATTTGGGTGACCCAAAAGAATGTCCACTCCACACTAGCCTCAACGTAGCAATTCCGGATTATTTGTTATATCTGAAGCAGCAGGGTTTATCTGGATTGTCAGTTAGGGTCCACCTGGCACCCATTTCAGTGTTCCATCCCTGGGAAGCAAGCCGTTAGAAGAGTACAATTTATCCAACTCTTTCAGAAAATGCCCCACAAGACGTTAGCAAAGACCTGTGTGCTATCCAGTACCCCATGAGACCTCAGAGGCATTCTGTCGAGGCTGACAGGACTGCCATTTGAACCCCTGGCAGTGGGCTCGCTATTGTAGCTGTCATAGAAGGTGGCCTTCCTAGTGGCCATTACTTTGGCCAGAAGGATATCTGAGCTCAAGCTGCTCATGTCTGAACCCCCATTTACAATTTTCTTTAAGAATAAGGTATAGCTTCGTCCTCACTCAGCTTTTCTTCCAAAGGTGGTTTCCCAGTTCCATGCAAACCAGGATATCTTCCTCCCAGTCTTCTACCCAAAGCCACATGCTAATTGTTGGGAATGTAGACTGCATTTGCTGGACATCAGGCATGCCTGGGCCTTCTATATTGAGTGAACCCAACCATTCAGGAAAACAACACAGCTCTTTGTAGTAGTGGCAGATAAAATGAAGGGGTTACTTGTCTCTTCTCAAAGGATCTCTTCAAGGATCACCTCCTGCATCAGGGCTTATGACTTGATGAATATGCCAGCCCCAGAGTTAACAGCCCATTCCACCAGGGTGCAAGCGTCCTCAACAGCTTTCCTGGCCTAAATACTGATCCAGGACAGCTGTAGAGTGTGGTCATCTGTCCACACCTTCACTACTCACTATGCTATTACCCAGCATGCCAAAGATGATGCTACTTTTGGCAGAGCAGTACTTCATTCTGTGGGACTTTGAACTCCAACGCTACCTCCTACCATCTGGCTTGGGAATCACCTACTTGGAATTGACATGAGCAAGCACTCAAAGAAGAAACTTCTGTAATTGATGTTCTTGAGATGTGAGCTCATGTCCATTCCAAGACCCATCCGCCTACCCCACTGTCGGAGCCAACCAACAAGAAGGAACTGAAGGGGTGGAGGGTTGGCACGGTCCTATATAGGATGCCATGAAGGCATGACTCCAGGGGGCACTAGAGCTGACCCTGTGGGTTCCACTAGGGGAAAAACCTTCTGGCAAATTGCACACGACATGCACATGCCTACTTGGAATGGATATGAGCAACACATATAAAAGAACAACAGGTACAGAAGGTTAGTAACTGGTTTTTCATCTTCAAGCAGATTCAGGACTAGTAGGATTTTTGATCTTGCTAAAATGAAGACTTCTTTTCTGAGGAGCGTCCCTAGAGGTGCTCTGCTTCAGGTGCACGTGTGCCTCTTAAGTTCTTGATAGGAGATTTTCAGTTAGAGGTATCTCTTTAGCCTGTGCATGGCCTTTATGCCTCTTCATGCCAGATACTGAGGCAATAGAAGGGTGTGAGGATGAACAGTTCTCAGTTCCTTCACAACTGCCTCAGACTGAGACAGAACTAGTGTACACCTTGGGCTTGTCTCAGCTTTTCTAGTATTTCTGTAGTGGTTAAGATTATTTTTATAGTTAGTTTTTAGTATAATTATAGTTAGATAAGTAGTGAGGATTGTTTTACTCCTCTTTCCCCATGGGTAAATATTTTTTTTCTAGCAGGGCATGCCTGGTTCACTAGGTTTCAAACATTTCCTCTTCTGCTGAGAGGCTGTAACTGGGAGCAATGGTCACTCAGTGTTTCCGTTGCTTGGTGGAGTCTCATGTGTTCCAGAAGTGCAGCTTCTGCCTGGCTCTCAATTCCAGGCCAAGGGAAAACAGGGATATTAAACTGATTGCTAATGATAGAATCCTCTCTTTGGCTAGCTTCTGAGTCAGGTCAGGAGATGATGTTCCTTCCCCCAGTACATCTATCTCCAGGCTGATCCCTGTCTCTTCTACTTCAGCGTAGGCTTCCCCTAAAATAGGGAAGACTTCCAAAAAGAGGAGCATGGACTCTTACCTTAGAGAGCCAACTCCAAAGAAGTCTGGGTCCCCACTGAGATCTACAGTCTCTGAAGTGTCAACCTCTCGACTCGGTGCCATTGAGTCAAAGTATTCCTCTGGTAACCACAGAAGCATAAAGTCACATGGCATGAAAGAGAAAGAGGGCTCCAGTAAGGCTTCAGTTCCTTCTACCAACAAGGAGGTCAAGCAGACACTTGGCACTGGCATGGTTGAGTTCAGCCCAACAGTCAGCCAAGCAAGCAACAGCACCAGATGTGATTGGAGGAGCTCAGGGGTGTTAGGAACACTTGCCTTCATTTTCTACCTCAGTCGGGGTCATGATGAACAACGTATCCTGCGTGTTCTGTATCAACAAGCAGGGAATCTCAAGATCACCTCCCTGTGCGCCAAAGCTATGAAAATATGAAACTGGTGCATAGCTCATCAATGTCAGACCACCACAGCCAATTTCCTCAGCAGATACTTTTCACAGGATTACAAATGGGAGCTAAACACCCAGGTTCTCCATATCATAGTCCTAAAATGGGGACTGGCAGAGGTGGATCTCTTCACCACCCCTAAGAACAGGAAGTGCTCTCTCTTGAAGTGTGCTCATGAGGGGATCTGGGTAATCACTCCATGGTGGATGCCTTTGTTGTGTCTTGGAAGAAGGGTCTGTTCTGTGTGTTTCCTTCAACACAGCTGATACTAAGGGTGATTAAGACCAGACAGGACAGAGCTAGAGAGATCCTTATAGTGAGGACCTGGGTGAGACAAGATTGGTACTTTTACCTGCTTCACCTACGTGTTCAACTGTCGTTCAAGCTCAACATTCCTTTTCCTTGTCAGAGGATGTGGGTTGTGTGCTTCATCCCAGCCTACTGGGTCTCTGCCTCAGGATGTGGCTCCTTGGTGGTTCATGGGGTTAGAGTCCTCCTGCTCTACGGAAGCATAATACGTGTTAGCGAGTAGTCGGAAGATCAGCTAGCACTACTTACTTGCAGAAATGGAAGAGATTCTTCCATTGGTATTGTCGTCGATGCCTCCTGCCTGATTTGTTGCCACTTTAAATCATCCTGGATTTTCTGTTGGATCTAAAGAAAGCAGGCTTATCAATTCCATTAAAGTCCATTTGGCCACAATATCAGCCTGTCGTGCTCTGGTAGGATTCTCATTTGGTGTCATCTAGGTTTATTAAGTATTTGGGGCATCTCTATCCATAGATTAGAAACCCTTCCTTGACCTTGGATTGCAACCTGGTACACAGTTACCTTATGAGACCTCTGTTGGACCAGTGGCAGCATGTTCTCTATTGCATTTATCTATGAAGATGGACTTTTTAGTAGCCATCACATCGACCCATAGGGGTGGGTAGATTGGAGCCGTGATGACAGATTCCCCTGCTGTTTCTTAGGAACAAGGTCTCTATGTTCACACCCAAAATTCTTACCTAAGGTACTATCAACTATCTACCTTAATCATTCCATTCATCTACCAGTGTTTTTCCTAAAGCTACAGAATTCTCTACTGAATTCTGTTTACATACCCTGGATGGTGGAAGGGCATTAGCCTTCTATGAAGCTAGGACCAAGCAATTTAGGAAATCACTTAGGTTCTTCATTTCTTTTGCAGATAAAGCCACAGGGTCTTCAATCTCTATTCAGAGACTATTGAGAACGATCAATAGTTGTGTTATCACTTGTTATAATACTGCATTTCCACCCCCACATCCAGTGATAGCACATTCACCCAGATTGCAGGCAACATCTACAGCATTACTGAAGAATGTACCAGTACCTGAAATACGTAGGGCTTCTATATGAACATCAGTAAGTACGTTTTCAAAACATTACACCCTTAGCTGTGCTGTCAGATCTGATGTAGCAGTTTGGTTCTGCTGTACTATCTTCAGTTCTGGACTCTTATTCCAAAGCTCCCTCCTCCTGCTAGGGATACTGCTTGGAAGTCACCTGAAGTCGAGCACCCATGAGGATGCTACTTAAAGAAGAAGAGGAAGTTACTTGTACTGTTTTAGTAACAGCAGTTCTTTGAGATGTGTCCCTGTATGAGTGCTCTGCTACCCCTCTCTCCATCTCTGGTTTAGATTGTTCTTTAGGGGACATTTGGTGGAGAAAGAACTGAGGGTGGTTCATCCATGCACCCTTATATAACCTCAGTATCCCACACAAAGAGGCATAGGGTGCATGCGGAGGCCAGGCAGATGCTGCTAAATGAAAATCTCTGAGCAAGGGCTCAAGAGGTGCATGCACAGCTAAAGTGGAGCACTTACCGGGGGACACATTGTGCAGTAACTGTGGTTCTTCAAGAAGTGAACAATCTTTTTTTCTCCTACTGATATGTACAACAGGGAGATTTCCATAGTAATTCCTTTCAGTTGCAGAACTGTATTTACATTTTTAAAGAACCTACCTACTTCTCTGACTGGTTTATAAAAAGGGCCAAAGACAGGTATCAAACCCCACAGTATGTTCCTATTTAACCTCCCACATCCTCAGACAGTTATCCATTCACAATCATGCCTGTGTCCCTGAAGACCACTAAAGCTGGGTACTTTGGACCAACAGAGGATATGAATACACATGCTTTAGCTGACCAGTCTTGGATCTCTGAATCAAGATGCCATCATCAACAGACTCAGAGGCATTTTTTCTTTAAAAATCTTGGTGTGTGTTTTGTGTGGGAAACAGGAAAGAAACTGCTGGCTATAACTAAAAACCAACATCTTGAAAATCATGGTTTAACTTTTTTTAAGGACAATCTGTAGCATTCCACAGAATTTGATAACAATAGGTTGCTGAATGTCTTTATTTGGTTTTAATTATTACATTGAGAAATTGCCAAAAAAGGAACCGAATAATGCATACAAATACTATCAGTCTATGCAGAGCAAACTAATCACTCTTAAAGATAATGAGAAGTAATAATGAAGCATTCATCTTTGTTTTGGGTCAGAGGCAGTTTATTTTAAATGTGATTTGATTTACATTTATAAGCAGCTTTCTTGACAGGAATTTTGATTCATTAAGTTGCCTTCAGTTCTAAAACAAACCTCTGTCACTTTCAAACTTAATGTACTTTGTCCCCCAAAAAACATATGAAAATATAATTTAAAGCACACTTTTCACAGACACAATACAATACATTCACTATACACAGTATAACAAAATAGTCCCATCTTTACCTGTTTAATAATACTGTCACAATGAATAGGTAAATAGAAACTGGAATTTCATTTTTATATTTGAAAGGAATTTACATGCAATGACTTTTTATGACTGTTTAGCTGTTCACCTAACTTAACCAGCCTACAGTTTCTTGCACTCAAGCAGAGAGCCAATTGATAGTTGCTATTCAGACCTGCTGCCAAACTGCAGAAGGTAGGAAATAACCAAATGAGATCTTTTCTACATCAACAAATTGTTTCTCATGTCTGGATCATTTAAATTGAATGGACAACACTCTTATACAACTGTTGCCTCTTCAGGATTTGAGACAATGATTTGTTCAAATGGGGTTTTTGCAAATACTTCTTTATAATCTCATTAGGAGGGAGTCAACAGTTGGTTAACAGAAAATTGCCATCCTGTCAATGTTTATTTTAAATGTTTTTAGAAAAGGGAGAGAGCTCTGTTTCCAATTTGTCTGAACTTTCATGCAAAATACAGGGAGAGAGGAAAATTACTTACTACATTTCAAAACAATTTGTTAACATGGGAAATAGGTCTGAATTTTTATAATTTGTTTTGTTGGGGGTTTTTGGCTCTAAACTTCTAAGAATAGCACTTGTGAGAGAAGAATGCTCAAGGCATGATGGTACTGTAAGCAATACATGTTCAGGTATGGTCCAGACAAGTTATTTTATGCTGGCTCTTGTTTTAAGTCAATCTTTGACCACCAGTTGCAAGAAGGCTCATCTTCAGTAAGGCTTATGTCACAAAGTGATTTGTAAAGCTAAACAGACATTTCCAATTGGAATGCAGTGATCTACAATAAGAGGCAAAAAATATACAAAGAAAATCTCAAAATATAATGAACATGACGGAGGGTCACTAGAAATTTCCGTAACACAAACAACATACCTCCTCCAACTATGCTTAGAATTTTTAATTTTTATTTGCAACCACAGGCATAAGCTAGTAAAGTAGTTGCAAGAATTGGCAACGCATAAAACATTAAATCTGTTGGCAACAGAGAACTACAAAGTGCTTTAAAACTTCATCTGAGATGAAGATAGAATTGTTTCTCTCTCACACACAAATTTGCACTTAAGTATTTCCAAGTGTTTTTCTAACAGTAGATTTCAGGAGAAAATATGTAGTTGGACTGGGATCTTGGTCCTCAAAAGTTTGATGGGCATGAACTTAATACAACATCTTGTACAAAAACAAAGTAGTAATCCTAACACTAAAGTGATTGTTTACTAATTCAAATGGCAAGGTTTTCAGCATTTCAAAAGGGAAAAAAGAATTTGCAAGATAATATAAAATACAGCAAGCACACCTTTTAAAGTATGTTATTTAAGTATGAAAATATTTTTAGCATATTATTGTTAAACATTCTTTCTTATTTATATTTCCAATACCTAAAGACTTGCTACACCACTGATAACTCCATTACATAAGGCATGTTAACCAGTTTGACCATGGTGGTATTGTTTTGGTTTTACACACACATGAATTGATGTGTTGAAAATCTTCAACCACATTACAATCTTGAAATGATGTCAGTGCTAAGCTTTCCTTCCCACCCCTTTATTTAACATTGCAGTACAACTAAATATGCAACACCCCCTAATTTTTGTTTTGGGGAAAGTGTTCTGAAGAACCTATAGCTTTTTTAGCACCTTATATCAAAGTAATGAAAATGGGTATGATGATTACAAGTGCAAATGTACAAAATCATTAACTCTACAAAGATACATCATTCCAAAATTACAGAAAAATTTAAAGCATGCATTTAATTTTTTTAAAGGGTTGCTGAATGCTTCCCCTGAAAAAGGTGGCTGTTTTCAAAATCAGCAACTGCTGGTGAGGATTTCTTGGCACATTTGTGACCAGCATATTATTGCTGCATCTTCCTGATAATCTCAGCAGACACTGGGGGATGGAAATTGATTGTGTGGTGCCGCAAGCCCTGAGCTGTCTTGTAACTCTTTCCACAACGACATTTGAATGGTTTGCGTACACGGATCTGTGTTCTGTGGCCATTCTTGGCATGGTACTTTATACCGTTCACATTCTGTGGGTGAAAGAGTGAAATATTGGTTGTCATAAGTGGACTAACATAATCGTTTGACTTCCTCATATAAAAATCAGAATTGACTATTAAACTTTATGGGACAAAATTTCATAATTTTTAGGAACTGTCTGTAGGTGTCTGCTGTAGTACAAATACATCCTCCCTTCTTATGCATTCAAGACATGACTAATGGCTGGGGCCCCAGGAAGGCATAGTCTGTGCAAATTAGAGCATACAATTTTAATGGGTCAACATTACCTTAGTAACCTATCACTAAAGGTTTAACCGTTTGAAAATTACTGTGGTTTGACAAGAAATAGCTGTTCTTTACTTCCTGACACTGAATAGGGATTTTCCAATCGTCCCTTCAATACTATTGGAAAAATACCTATAGGTTAAGTAAGATCTTGTCTATACAAACAGTTCACGGCAAGCAGGGTTGTAAATCTACCTCATGTTAACCTATAACTCACCAACTTTCTTTGTGGGCTCTGCTGCCATGCATGAAAAGTTCCGCGGTGCACTTAATCTTCTGTTTCAAAGCAGGGTGGGTCAAAGCACATTAGGGAAACTTTGAGGCCCGGTCTACACACCTTTGCGATTCAGCGGCAGTCAACAGGAGATAGGCAAGTGATGTAAATCACTTGCGTATCTCCTGTCGACTTTGCAGCGTCTCCTCCGCGTGCCGTCCACACTGCGCCTCTTACTGGGGTGGTTTTCCTGCGTCGCTTGCTGGATCGACTGAGCGGGTCTACACAAACCGCTCAGTCGATCCAGAGTGGTCGATCTGACAGCGGTGAATTTGCCGCCATCAGTGTGGACCCAGCCTTAGTGTGTGTGGCAGTAGGTTCCACATGGGCACTTAGTTTGCAATGAGTTGGGGTATAAGTCTAACTTATCCTACCTAGCCTTCCATGCATTGTCTATAGACAAGCCAGTAAGAACATATTCAAGCACAAAGGAGCAAGCACAGTATTTAGATACGTTCCTCCAAAGGGCCAAAGCAGCTATCATCATTTGCCCTATTTTTACTTTAAGATATTAAAATTTTTCACGAGGCAACAACACAAGTTGATAATTTTCTAAATACTGCACATATAAGACTCAGTACGCTGGGAACAGTCAACTTTAGGTTGGACTTTCACCTGATTTCACAAAGCTCCCCCATTTCTCTAATCCCCTCTAAAACACACGTGAAAAATAAATAACCAGGGTTTGAGGATATTTACAACTGAAACCACTGTTCTGTAGTTGTCTTAGAACTACTAATAGAACAGCGACCATCACAATTCCTGCAGTTTGCCTTTTAAGGGAAGATTTCAATTTTGCCTAAGACAATCTGTGTTAAGTAACTTTTAGTTTAACCTGCAGAATCAAGAAGCTGACAGCTCGAGAGCCTTGTACTTAGATTGGGTGAAAGCTTTCCTTATGTGGTAACAGCTTACGTTTTTCTTGCAGATTCTAAGAGCAGCGATGGTGATCTATCAAAGGTGCCATTTTACGTATCTGCCTTTAGTGGGTTGGATGACTTGTTAAGGACTCATCTCATTGAGACATGCATTCTCGCAAGGCTTGTTTATATGGCATGGGAAAGTTCATTAGAAGAGTTTGACTTGTAGAGCACACTAAATGCCCCATGTAGACCCTGCTGCTACTAACTGAAAGGTAGCTAGTTCATGTCAATGTAGACATGCCTTTTATTTCACACCCAGAGTCTTCATGGGGCAGTCAGAGCAATGTATAAATCACATTCCTTTAATGCATTTTACTGAGCCATGTAGACAAGTCCCAAGTATATTAACTGCTTCCTCTTCAAGGGTCTGGGCCTTTGGATTGACCAAATACCCTCAGTTTGTAGAACAATAACATGATCATTTATGGCAAATGTTTCACTTCAGATTTACTTGAAACTTTGTTATTGGATTCTTTAAGGGGCTGTTTTTGAAAATCTCGTGCAGAAACCACACACATGTCAGATGGACAAAAAAGCACAGCCTTTTTCTAGTTAGAGAATGCTAGGAAATTCCATCTTGGCTTGCTTTTTAAGATTAATTGGGTTAGAGAAGAGTTTGAAAAGTAGCAAAATGCTCAAGCTGTGAGAAACCAAAGCAACTGAAACTTGATCTATAGCTCTGCCTAAAGGCCCTGAAAGAAGACTTCTGTTGGAACTACAAGGCAACTCTTCCAAAGTTTTCCCACTGCTCTAATGTAAACACTTTGTTGTGTATCTGGGTTATGTTTGTTTGCAGTACAGAGAACAGTGCCACCAAACCTTTCTGTCACTTTTATTGCTCTAGATGCTTAGATTAATTATGTGAGACACACATCATTACATGTCTGAGGAAGAAGACTGCAGCATAAAAAGACATTCAGAAATTTTAAACTAGATGAAAGAACAATGAAACTAGGGCCAGAACACAAGGAGATACCATGGAGTTCTAGTAATGGTACTGGTGGGTTTGTGTGGCTACAATGTCACTATCTAAGGCATTAAAGTTTGGGATCATATACAGTAATAATACAAACATGCAAGGACCCCAGAGATCTATTTGATCTATAGCAGTTGTCTAAATAGATTCTTCCGAATCAAAGATAATTCAGATATGTTTCAGCTTTGCTTTTCCAAAGCTAGCTAACACATTATTGACTTTGGCCAACATTATAAAAATAAGAGCTTAATGTTATGCTCTTAGTCATATTTTGGCCCCCTAAGAATGGGATTTTCAGAAGTGCCTTAGAAACACAAATCTCACTAACTTAATAGATACCTAAATGTGGATCTAGGAGCACAATATTTAGCTGTTTTACCTATGGAGAAACAAAGCACAAACATGTTTAAAATGTGTATAATATAAATAATAAAGAAATACTCTAGAGCATCTAGAACTCAATGAGTTACTCACAAGCTTGTGTCTTTCACCAATAAAATTTGGTCTGATAAAAGATATACCTCACCCTCTTCCACCTTGTCTCTCCAATGAGTTACTTAGTTATTTCTTTTGAAAATCCTACCAAATATAGTCTCAGAACCTTTTAAGGAAGCTTAGGCTCGTATTTTAAAAATACAACAGCTGTAATAGAAGAAAATTGTAAGACCGATTATAGTAAATAGAATCTAGAGTAACTATTGTTACAATTTATTGATAGACAATTTTATATCTTTAAAAAAAAAAGACTGCAAAATGGCAATTACATGTTTTATGACTCACTTCTACTATGATGCCTGTGGGAAACTGTCACGAGATAACCAGGCAGATGGCCAATAGGGTCTTCTGATATTTATCTGGTCTATGTAAAAACATGTTCTTATTACAGATTCCATTATCTTCCCTCCCCCATTCCTTCAAAATATTTTTACACTCACTTCTGAATGCCATCTTAATTACACTGCTTAATTATATTAACTACTCTTTTGTGCAGAGCCAGTCTTTTACTGTAATACAATGCCTGGCAAAATGGAGCCCTGTCCCTGCCCTGGGGGCCTCCAGGCACTCTCATAATACAAATGATAAGTCGTCATAATATAAAAATACAGGTCATCGAAATGCTGGACAAATGAAAGCTGGGTTGATTCATCCCCTTTCTCCCCAGAAGTAACTTAGACCTTTTCAGATGCAAGGTGGCGCTGATAATTACTGTGTGTGTCCATCAATGTTCCTGTTTGTAGTTCTGGTCCAGTTTTACAGCCATCAATGTTATTACCCAGCACTTAGTAGGAAGTTCCATGCATGGTCCTTTGATATCAGGACTCTTACCCAGACTCAGCAAATATTTCTTCTAAGTGGGGGTTAAACCAAGGGAAGATCAAGAGGAAACATGACATACACTTGACACAAAACAAAGGGAAGAGGAAACAAAGATAAAACACAGAAAATCAATTAGACTAAGAAGAGAAATGAGGAAACAGAAGCAACTAACAAATGGAGACAGAGATAAAGGAAATGTCCTCACTCATCTGGACGAAATAGGGATAAGTATTATTTTTCAGAAACCATGGTACTTTTTATTTGCTGCTTTCTCTGTCAGCCTCTCTGTAGGTCACTCATTTGTTCTCTGTTTGACTGTTCTAACATTAATGGTGTGCAAGACATCCCTTAGACAGTCCTCATACATTTGAGATGAAGGCGGCGAGATAGAAGCAGGCACGAACAGCTTGCTTATTTGGCAGTAAAAAGACAGAGGAACTGGCAGTCAAACAGAGAACAGACAGGATATAGTAAATTACAGGGTTCTCCTTCTAGCTCTTTCCACTAAATAAATGTTTTCTGCAATGCACGGATGCCCTCTGGGGAAAGTAACTCCTAACAATTGCCATGGCTTGTTTGCTTCCTGGGCTAAACGTTTAGCTTTTGTGCTATACCCTTCCACTTACACACCTTCTTTCTGCCATGAATGTGTTAATCTTGCATAATGTGATCACATCTCCTTATTGATACTTCCAGATAACCCAAAAATCTCTCTCCCCACCCCTGACCCTAAAAGGTTATGCTGAGCTTTTCCTGTAATTGAGATTAGAACAATTATTCTGTAATTCACAATTCAAACTACTCTCCAGATACAGGACTGACACAGTGCTATAGAAAGTGTGCACCCTACTCTTCTACCAGGGCCCAATCATAATTTTTTCAGGCCCAGTACAAACTTTTAACATGGGCCCTTCCAATTATGGGGGTTGCAGCCTAGGCTGGGCTCCCCAGGGCCCCTCCCCATGTGGGGGCCCTGCTCATAACTGATCTCCATGTATACGCACACACATCTTGTGAAAAACATTACTGAGTTAGAGGGGCTGTAAGAAGTTCAGAATAGCTCCAGAATCAGTAAAAGGCACAGATTTTCAAGTGCTGTACGTTTTCATGTACAGTATATTTGATATGGTTAGGATTTATATATCTTCAAACATTACTAGTCTCCCTGCATTTCTCTCTTTCATATTTCAGGTTTGCATTCCCTTTTAAGACCTTACTCTGCAGCTGTTAGCAAAAGCCTCATCTTCAGTGGTAGTTTTGCTAGTGTATATACTGTAGATTGGGGTCCTTTGGGCCTGCTGGATTTTAAACCATTCTTTAATGCTTCCTGGATAACTTTGAAAAATATTTAATTTAGAAAGAAAATCCTGCGCCATAGCCCTGCATTTTTATTGCTTAGAAACTTTGGCATAAAAAAAAAAATCTGTTCTGTAACCTGCTCTAATTCCTGTGAAATAATTATTCCTTTGCCCATGACATCAGAGAGATTGCCACACCAGAATACTGTGATATTGCAAAGAGAACATTAGGACATCAGAATGGGTGTAAGCGGAAGCGGATAAGCAGATGTTTATGCAAAGGCCCCTCATAAAAAAAAAAAAAAAAAAAAGGTTTCCCAGAATATATGTTATGCAAACAGAAGCTCCCAATCCTGCAATCAGATCCCTACAGACCGACTGTCATGCCCATGAGAAGTCAATAAGGTTCTGCACTGGTACAAGGTTCTGCCCGTAAGTACCATTTTCAAGATCAGGGTCAAAATTCACCATATACAGATTTTCTGTGAGGTTACTGCGCAGTCCTCCCTGAGATGGTCTTTGGCTTTTTAAAATGAAGTGGTATATTTTGCACATCACCTGTGCCAGCAGAGGCATCACTGGCATACTTTCAGTACAGCATAGAATAAAATCTGTATTGGTTATATACAGAGCACCCTATCATTGGCTTGGATAAGTTTTATATGTAACATGCGTGATTCCGCTGAACAGATGAGTGTTTGCATCATCTTCCGAATTCAGCAGATAATTATTAAAGGATTGCTAATTATAGTATGTGAACCAATAAAAGCAATAAGGACCCTTTAGCAATCTCTCTTGATCTGTCAATAAAGATTCAGAATATTATGCTGTGCCTGACTTGAATGTGTTTGAGAGGGAAATGAGACTGAAAATGACATTGTGCAGCTATATGAGAATCTGTCGAAGTCTTCTAAAAATAAAAGCAAAAGGTCTCAAAGCAGAAAGATGCGAATTGCTTGCACAAACGCTCTCTTCGACTTCAACAAAACAGAAAGAAACCAAAACTCCGGTAGAGCTCACCTTATATCTTTTTTTACATCCAGGAACAGGACAGGCAAAAGGCTTCTCATCCCCTCCATTCATACACATTGAACTGAGGATAGCTTCAGAGCTGATGGCGCTTTCTGTGGTCCAGGACTCGTCACTGTCTGATTCTTCATAGTCTACTTCTTCCTCATCATATTCGCTACCTAAGAAACCAGGATATTTCATAAAAAGAAAGTGAAATCATTGAAACACAATAAAACATATATAATTATTTGCAGTGCCTTATAACTCACCTAACTCCCTTTTTACTTATGGTGCAGGAAAACAGAGACTTTGAATTATATAAAGTGTCCTGATTATAGCTATTACTTCATAAAAATACCCACAGTACCTTTCTTAAGTAGCTATAAGATAGCTGAGGTTAATATATTTTCATAAACAAGTAACCACAGCATCATTAAAGGTTCAACAAAGCATTGATTAGAAATTCAACTTCATTACTTTTCAAATAAAAGAGGCTGTCTTCCAAACCCCATCTAGGAAACATTATTTTCTCCAACCTAAAGCTGATTTTTAGGGCTTTTCCTTTACACGGTACAGTAACGAAGAGGCTAATTTTACGGATCAGAAACTGTAAAATAATATGTTGACAAATCCTAATGCATTGACTAGCCTTTTGGAAGTAAATGGAATTATAGCACAACATTAATAAGAATTATACTGTAGCAATTATAGTTGTGAAATTCATACCCTCCGGTATAGAGATAAGTGGCTGCCTGACCCCATTCTGTTCCAGATATGCTAAGTTGAGTATCTGGTGCTGAGTTTTTTTATTTTTTTAAAAATTGCCCTAATTCAATAAAATCATCTGAAGAAGTTAAATATAAAACAAAGAAAACTGGAGAGGTAGAATTTCAACAACAACAAGTACAATAAAAAAGAAGAGTTCTAGCTGATAAAAGTAGCAAATATATAGAGGAGGAGGAGGAGGGTACTTTTTCTGGACAGACTTGTAGGGAGCACTGTGGAAATGGCAACTCTCCTACTCTGCTCGTGTCCACTCTTGATTTTTGTCCCTGCCCTGGCAAGAGGAGATGATTTAGCTCCAAGTGATGGAATCACTGCAGCAGTTCAAGATAGAGCCTTATGAGTTTTATACAACTGTTTGGTTGCTTCCCCCATCATGCACTTTGCATACATGTCTGTAAGCAGCTGTTTATTGAGGCAAAAATGCAGATGGCCTCCTGATCAGATTTTGAAGAAGTTGTAAAGAAATGAACAAATTTCACAAAAAAACCAAGGTTTCAGCATGTAACAACAGTCTTCACTTTTTATTTCCTGTGAAATTAAATATGCCCTATATGGTATTAAATTATCTATCCCTTCTTGCTCTCACTTTCCCTGCCCTCACTCTCTCATAATCAACTCCTCTTTACTCATGAGTAAATATGTATGTCAGCTGGTAGCTGTAAAGTACTTATACTGAACAATAATCTGATGAAGTGGGTTTCTGCCCACGAAAGTTTATGCCCAAATAAATTTGTTAGTCTTTAAGGTGCCATAGAACTCTTGCACTAATCAGATATTTTACTTTAGGTCACACGTGTCAGGCTGTACTAATTTCTTTCCTGTGGTTTTCATTTTTACAAGGTGGAGTGCAGATGAGGGAATATGGATTGTTTCCCACCATTAGCGCATACATTAGAGAGAGAGACAGACAGACAGACAGACGTACACACACCCTTCCCTGCTGTGCATAACATCTGGAAAACTCATCATAATTGACAGATTTATCCCACACAGATTGATTGAAAGGCAAAGCGAGCATTATTAACCTCTTAAAATACTTTTGAACCCTAGGAACAGTGAATCCAAAATGAAGTTAAAGATTATTATAGTTTAATTATAATTTAATTAACTAATAAAAATATTTAGGCAACACCAGAACTTTTCTTTTATGATTTTCTGCCTTTGATTACATGTTATTGGAAAAAATTGCTCCAGCTACTGCTTTCAAGCTTTTTAGCTCACCTTGGTTTTTCAAACAAATGTAACAGATAAACCTACAATACATAAACTTCTCTGCTGTTAGGCTTACACAATATGTAAGACCTCTTTGACCCCGACACCCCTTCAACCACTAACCCCTACTAACCTCCCTCATCAAATTAATAAAATCTTAAAGGGGAGAAAAGGAAATCTACCCAAGCAGAGTTTCAACCCCCAAAAGGAAAAAGGTCTAGAGACTCTCATGAAGTCTGCTGCGAATTTCACTATTGCTGTTGATTCTACGTAGAAGGCTCTCCAGGCCAGATTTACTTATGGCACTTAGGCAATGCCACTCCCAGTTCCTAGCTGCCCTGCTACCAGTGGAATTCACAGCTTGAATTAGGCAACCCAGGCTTCTCGTGCGTTGAATAGGGAGAGTGAGGTGCCAAAGAGAGGAATTCTCAGAATCCAGCAAGCTCAGTGAGAAGTCACCTAAGCCAGCCAGCAGTGAAATGCAGAGGAAAGGGGAAGGCGGGGATTAGAGCCCAACTCCGTAGAGGTATTTAGGCACCTTAATCCACTGATCTGGGCCTTAGGTGGTTAACTGATGGGCCAGAGGGAGGTGCCTGCCTCCACCAAGATTTGTAGCTGGGAACCCTCTCCTGGAGTGAGACAGGTGAGCCCTTTCTCACAAACAAACAGAGAGATGCCCCCTCCCCACTACAGCCAATAGCCCAATGGTTAGGTAACCTACCTGAGAGCTGGGTTCAGGTCCCTGCTCCAAATCAGGCAGAACAGAGATTTGGAAACGTGTCTCACACCCAGGTGAGTGCACTGATCACAGGCTCTTGGCTATTCTGGGATAGGTCTCGCAATCTCTGTTTCTGGAACTGTACATAGAATCATAGAATATTAGAGTTGGAAGGGACCTCAGGAGGTCATCTAGTCCAACCCCCTGCTCAAAGCAGGACTATTCTCAGCTAAATCATCCCAGTGAGGGTTTTGTCAAGCCGCAGCTTAAAAACCTCTAAGATGGAGATGCCACCACCTCCCTAGGTAACACATTCCAATGCTTCACCATCCTCCTAGTGAAAAACTTTTTCCTAATGTCCAACCTAGACCTCCTCCACTGCAACTTGAGACCGTTGCTCCTTGTTCTGTTATCTGCCACCAGTGAAAACAGCTTAGCTCCATCCTCCCTGGAACCCCCTTTCAGGCAGTTAAAGGCTGCTATCAAATCTCCCCTCATTCTTCTCTTCTGCAGACTAAACAGGCCTAGTTCTTTCAGCCTCTCCTCATAAGTCTTGTGCTCCAGCCCCCTTATCATTTTTGTTGCCCTCCACTGGACTCTCTCCAACTTGTCCACATTCTTTTTGTAGTGGGGGCCATATCCACTGAACCACAGAGCAAGATTCACTCTCTCTCGCCCAATGGGTAGGGCTATCACCTGAGATATGGGAGAGTCAGGGTCAAGTCCCTGTTCCAATAAATATATACAAAGTGGACACTTGGGTACCTACTGGGTAAGGCAACAACTAAGTGGTGCTTTTGTGTTAGTGGTGCCTAGATGTTGGACTTAGGGGCAGTTGAGTTTGCCTACGTCACTTTGTGAACACTGCAGTGATGGGCAGCAGTAAAACAGCATAAGATAGATAGACTGCACTGTACGAAGAAAGAGAAAAAAAGATTTGGGTTTTTAAGCAACAAAATTCAGCCAAGGACTTTTATGGTCTATACAGCCATGGAGTAAAGTAAATACAATTCTGTCTTTTCCACAGGATATCCACTCATTTTGTCAGAAACCTTATTTACTAAGCTCTAATCCTGCAATCACTTATGGATATGCTTAATTTTAATAGTCAGTGAAACTACTAGTGGTATTAAAAATGAAGCACGTGCAAGAGTAGTTGCAGGATCAGGGCCTAAAGGAAAACACCTGTGATTTTGTTTTCATTGGTTTAGCTTATACAAGATGTCAATTTTTATTTACTCCAATTCAAAGAGAATAAAAGCAATGCATACACAGATGCATCCACTTGTTAAAGACTAAATGAATCACAGAAATATAGGGCTTGTAAGGACCTAGAGGTCACCTAGTCCATTCCCCCACATTCTTCTTCTGCCCGCCCCAAGAGGATTCCACAACCTACTTTGGTAACCTGTTCCAGTACTTAACTATCCTTACAGTTAGCAGTTTTTCCTGATATCTAACTTAAATCTTCTTTGCCGCAAACTAAGCCAAACTGGACATAGTACTCCAGTGCCAAATAGAACAGAACAATTTACCAGCCTGATCTTACATGCATCCCAGAATGACATGACTTTTTTTGCAACAGCATCATATTGTTGACTCGTATTCAATTTGTGATCCCTATAACCACTGCAGCCTTTTTTTCAACACCACTGCCTAGCCAGTTATTCTCCATTTTATATCTATGCATTTGATGTTTCCTTCCTATGTGTAGTACTCTGCACTTCTTCTTTACTGAATCTCTTATTGATTTCAGACTAATTCTCTAATGTATCAAGTTGTTTTGAGTTCTAATCCTGTCCTCCAAAGGGCTTACAGCCTCTCCCAAGTTGGTGTCATCTGCAAATTTTATAACTGAACCCTCCATTCCATCATCCAAGTTGTTAATGTAAATATTGAACAGTATCAGACCCGGAACAGACGTTGCTGAACCCCACTTGACATGTCCTCCCAGTCTGAGAGCAAACCAATGATATCTACGTTTTGAGAATGGTTCTTCAACCAGTTGTGCACCCAGCTTACAGTAATTCCATCTAGTTGCCTTGAGAGACTGTCATGTAGGACTGTATCAAAGGCCAGACTAAAGTCAAGATATGTCATGTTCGCTGGTTCTCCCCATCCACTGTGCTCGTTACCCTGTCAAAGAAGGAAATTTTGTTTTAACCCAAGTCTTAACTCTACGTAGTTTGAAAGTTAGATGTACAACTCCACATATGAACTGGCAGGTAAATATAAAAATTCTGAAATATTGAATACCTTATGGACATATTATTTCACTTTGAGTTGGATCTTCAGGGTCCACTGTGATGCTAATCCCATGGAACTGAAAAAAACAGTTACTAACCTTTCCGTAACTGTTGTTCTTCGATATGTGTTGCTCATGTCCATTCCCATGTAGGCAATTTACAAGCCAAGAGCCAGGCATTGGGGTCGGAGTACCATGCTGAGACGGACAATAAGCCTGCTTGACCTATGACAGCATCTCTCCTTGCCTGCTGTATGAGTAAACATGTGTATAGATTACCAGGTCGCCACCCTGGATATGTCAAGGACTGGAACCTGTGCTTAAAAGGCTGCTGTTGAAGCTTGCGATCTTGTAGATTGTGCTGTCAGGCCAGGAGGCAGTACTTTCACTAGATCATAGCACGTATGCATGACATAATCCATTAGGAGATTTTCTGGGCCATGATTTGACCCCCTTTCATCCTTTGTGCAACTGGTTCAAAAAGCTGAGTGGTCTTTCAAAATGGTTTGGTTCTTTCTATGTAGAACACCAAAGAATGCTAACATCTAACAAGTGAAGCCTTTGCTCCTCCCTGGTAACAGGTGGCTTTGGGTAAAAGACCAGGTGAAAAATGTCCTGGTTACTGTTAAAGTGTGAGACCACCTTTGGAAGGAAGGATGGATGTGGCGAAAGTCGCACCTTGTCCTTAAAGAAGACAGTATACAGTGGTTCAGAGGTAAGGGCCCTGATCTCTGAAACCCTTCTAGCCGAAGTGATGGCAACTAAGACAACTACTGTCCAAGAGAGGTGAAGTAAGAAACATATCACCATACACTCGAAAGGGGGTCCGGTGAGCTTTGACACCAGGGTGAGGTTCCATGGAGACAGGGCTGATGCACATGAGGTATAAGTGCTCCAGCCTTTCAAAAAAAGGGAGCAAATTAGGTTAGCGAAAACTATTTCACCATTGACCGGTGGATGGAAAGCCAAGATCGCAGCCAAGTGCACTCATATGGATGATACCACAAGGCCTTCTTCCTTCAAGTATAGCAGGTAATCCAGGATAAGAGGCAGAGGTGTCTCATTTGGCAGGACTCCTTTCCCTTGATATCTACAATGAGAATCTCTTCCATTTCGCCTTGTATGCTGATCTGGTTGACGGCTTCCTGCTATTCATAATGACCATCTGAACAAGAACTGAGCAGCCCCACTCCACTATGCATCTTCCATGCTATCAGACTCAGCGATGTGAAGTTTGGGTGGTGTAGGTGGCTGTGTTCCTGTGAGATCAGGTCTGGGAGCATTGGTAGGCAGATAGGTTTGTCCTCTGACAGGTGCAGGACAGTCGAAAACCAGTGCTGCTGTGAACATGCTGGAGCTATAAGGATCTTTCTTGCTTTATCCCTCCTGACCTTGACCAACACCCTGTGGATCAGAGCCATAGGAGAGAAGACATAAAACAGGCTTCCTCCCCAGGGAAGGAGAAAGGCCCTCAAGAGGGAGCCCGGGCTGTGCCCTAGGTATGAGCAGAACTGGGGATATTTCCTGTTGAGTTTGGTCGTGAACACTCCCTACTTCTGGAAAATGGCATTTAGTACATTTGGGCGAATAGGCCTCTAATGATGGTTGATGAAGGATCTGCTCAATTGGTCTGCCAGCTTGTTCTGCAGACCTGGCAGATAAGAGGCCTCCAAGTAAATGGACTGGGCTATGCAATAATCCCACAGACTCACTGACTCCCAACATGGGGGAAGGAGCGGGCCCCACTTTGTCTGTTTATGCACAACATTACCGTGGTATCGTCTATGAGTACGGAGACACATTTGCCCCGCAGATGGGACTGAAACGCCTAGCACGCCAAGTGTACCACTCTTAGCTCCCTGACATTGACGTAAAGGAACAGTTCATCTGGTGCCCATAGGCCCTGGTTTCTGAAAGGTCCCAGGTGGGCTCCCCATCCCATATCCGAAACATTGATGACCAGCAACATTGACAGGATTGGTCTTGAGAATGGGACACTGCCGCATACCTTGTTCTGGTTGAGCCACCATTGCAGGGCGAGGGTCACCGCCGTTGAGACTGTGACTAACTTGTCCAAAGAGAGACGGTCTGGTGCGTATACCTGCCAGCCATGCTTGGAGACGTCTGAGTCTGAGACCAGCGTGCTGCACCATGTAGGTACAAGAGGCCATGTGACCCAGGAGCTTCAGGCAGTTCCTCACTGTGGTGACGGGAAAAGCTTTTAAGCCCTGTATGAGGGCTTTGATGGCTCTGAAACGATCTTCCGGGAGGTAGGCTCTGGCCTGAGTCGAATTGAGGACTGCTCCTATAAATTCTGTCCTCTGCCCTGGCGAGAATGCTGCCTTCTGCTGGTTTATCAAAACCCAGTAGGTGAACTGAGTGAGCCTCATGTGCCTTTCTACCAGCTCCTTGGAGTGGCTTCATATCAGCCAGTCATCCGGGTATGGGTAAACCCGCACTCCTTCTTTCCTGAGGGAGGCCATCATCACCACCATGCACTTTGTAAATACTGTCAGCAGTGTCAACAGTAGTACTGTGAGTAGTATAGTTCTGAATGGTAGTATCATGAACTGATAATGGTTTTGGCCTACAATGAATTGGAGGAACTTCCTGTAGCCTGGGAATCTCACTGTGTGAAAGTATGCATCTTTTAAGTTGAGCGTAGCATACCAATCCCCTGCATCTAGGGAATGGATGATTGAGGACAGGGAGACCATGCTGAACTTCAATTTCTTCATGAATTTGTTGAGGTTCTGCAGGTCTAGTATGATTCTGAGATCCCCATTGGACTTCGGGATCAGAAAGTAATGTGAATAAAATTTCGTGCCCCTTAGGTCTGTTGGAACTTCCTCTACCGCTCCCTCCCTTAAGAGGGACTGCAGCTCCTGGGTTAGAAGTCTCTCATAAGATGGGTCCCTGAAGAGCAATGGGGATGGGAAAGAGGATAAAAGATAAATTGAAGGTTGTATCCCACTTCTACCATGTGGGATACCCAGTAGTTCAATGTGATGTTGGCCCACGCCCGGTAAAACAGGGATAAACGATTTCCAAATCTGGGGGTAAGATACTGGATCCGAAGTGGTGCACAGTCCTTGACCGCACTTTTGAAAGTTGTCTACGCTCTGATGGTGGCCTTGTGGAGGTAGCCATGGGGGCTGATGAGGAGCGATGCAGGTGCCTTCTTCTGAGGCCCCTGTTGCACCACCTCCCAGTCCTACTTTTGCTATTTGGGATGGAAGAGGCCCAGAGGATGGGACTTAAAGTGTTTCTGGGAAGGGGCCAGTCTATGGAGGTCCAGAGATTTTAAGGAGGTCCAAGAGTCCTTCAGGCCGTGCAGTCCTGTGTCCATTTGGTTAGAGAAGAGGGAGCCTCCTTCAAATGATAAGTCCTGTACAGTCATCTGTACCACATAGGGTAGACCTGATGACTGGAGCCAGGAGCTGCACTTCATCACCACCACTATGGCAATGGCACATGCAGCTGCATCCGCCATGACCAAGGAGGCCTGGAAAGATGCGTTGGCTATAGCCCTGCCTTCCTCCACAAAAGCTGCAAACTCCATCCTAGACTCCGATGGAAGTCATTTCTTAAGCTTAGACATGACTCTCCACGACTTGAACTTGTATCAGCTTAAGAGGGCCTGGTGTTCGATATTCTTAACTGGAGGCCCCGTGTAGAGTATACCCTTCTCCCTAGCAAGTCCAACTTCCTGGCTTCTTTAGCCTTGGGAAATGGACCATGTTTCTCTTGCTGCTCCTGCTTATTGGCTGTGACCACCACTAGGGATCCTGGAGGAGGATGTGTATACAGGTACTCGTACCCCTTGGGGTACACAAAGTACTTCCTCTTGACTCATTTCACAGTGGGCTGGGGGAATGCAGAAGTTTGCCATAGTGCTTTTATCGGCTTTGAAATGGCCTCATTGAAGGGGGCATTACCCTCATTGAACCAGGCAGTGTCAGTATGGCCAACAATGCCAGGGCAGAGTCCTCAATTTCCTACACCTTCAAAGTGAGGTTTTGGGCTATCCTCTTTCAGAGTTCCTGTTGGGCCTTGTAATCGTCCTGCACTGTGGCTATGGATGCACCTGCCACTGCTTTGTCTGGGTAGGATGATGATGTGGCAGGATAACCCCATGGTCTTGGGGCTTCTTCAGTGCTGGCAGGTCTCCCGCAGGAGACCCAGAGGCCTCTGCCACCTCTTCTCACCCCTGTGGGAGCTCTGGAAGGTCTGGGGCATCCACAGGGCCCACACTGGCCACTGGGGCAGTATCTGCCACTGGGTTGGGATCCATGTTGGTGGCATGAGCCCCTGAGATGTTGTCTCATATCTCTGGCCTGACCAGTATCTGCTCCCACCCTGACCCTTGTGAGTCTGCCTGGGATGCTGATCCATGGGAGTCACTTCTGGGCATCTGTGGTGGTGCCATGCCCCATCGTGCCATGGATCAATGCCATGACACCAAGTGGGACCATGATAGTTAGTGGTTAAGTTAGTGGTAATTGTGAGCGGTGACTCAACAGTGAGCAGTGACTCAACCCAGAGCAGCGTTGTGACCACGAACAGTACTGTGACCAGAACTGTTGTTGCAACTGTGATCGGTGCCGAGACTCTAGCTGGTGGCAGGATCTTAACCTATGCCATGCCAGCAAATGCTGTCATGGTATCGAGGCTTGCAAATCCGGATGAGTTTGGGGATGGTGCCTCATCATCACTACCAGCTTGCCCAGGGCAGGGATCAGTCTCTGCATGGTGGTATCCTGTGGTGAGGCTGCACCATGTGTGCCCCGACTCAGGGGAGATGGAGGTGCTGGGAGAGTCAAAAGATTCCTTGCCATTTCGTAAGTGTCTGGTGTTGATGGTACTGCTAGGGTCAAATCTCCTTCCTAGCTCACCCTCAGTGAGGAGTGCATGTGCACCAGACTTGATGACACCCCTTGCGGGTCCAGAGTCAATGGTGCCGGCTGGCTGACTGCCGTCTAAGAGGGACCCGTTAATGGCCTTGCCCTCTCCATGCCCTTCCTCCTTGGGAAACGTCCACGATACAATTTCTTTGTTCTCTTCCTTGGCACTGAAGTGGAATGGTGCTAAGCCAGTGATGCTAATGTTCTGGCTGTCCAGGGAGAATCACGGCACCAGGGGCTTTTCAGTCTTTGCAGCTCCCTGATCGAGGCCAGTGTGCTCCTCAATGAGGTGGTGCTTGGCCCTGGGTATGGTTGGTGCTCCAATGACGGGTGAAGTGCAGCCTCCCTTAGGAGGAATGTCAGTCTACTGTCCCTGTCCTTTTTGGTCCTGGGCCTGAAGTGCTTGCAAATTTGGTACTACGCTGGGACGTGAACCTCTCACAAGCACTTCAGGTATCTCTCATGTGGGTCGCTCAGTGGTATCTTCTTTGGGCAGGTCGCACACTGCTTGAAGCCCTGGGAATGAGGTATGCCACAGTGCCCCGGGTGGGTTAGCCAGAGGGCGGGGGAATTTAAGTGCTTAACTAATCTAATATACACTACATAACTATTTACACTTTAATAACTAACTATTTACAATTAATTACAGACACCACCTCTGGTTGGTACTACTTCCAAAGCAAGAGAACAGCATTCCAGAGACTGACACCGACAGAAAGAAGGAACTGAGGGGGTGACAGGGTGGCAGCTGCCTATATACTACGCCATGAAGGCGCCATTCCAGGGGACACCAGAGCCGACTTGGCACATATCACTAGGAAAAAGCTTACGCTGAAGGTGCACGCAGTGCATACACATCTACATGAGATTGGATATGACAAAGCACTCGAAGAAAAATTATTCAGTACAAAAAAATCTATTTAAGCAGGTTCTGAACTAAATGAAACGTACAAAAATATAGCTTTAAAAATATTGCTAGCAATAAAAATTTATTCCTTTAAATAATTAATGTTGTTTCAGTTGCCTTAGAAAAATAACATCCACATACCCAGTATTTTAACCATTTCCTTTTCTGAATTTCATTTCCTCACTTGTCAGTTTCTAAGAGCAGCAGCCCAAGAGATGCCTTGCCAGCTTTGCTGATCCTATGAAAATTAATCAGGTTTTTTAAAGATCTAGGTTGGCTTTGCCACAATAAACAGGCCTTAGATGAAGTATTTTAATAAAGTACTTTGAGTCTTAAGAATCCTGGCTTTGTGTAGTCTTTCCCACGCCGGCCACAATTCCGTTGCAGTCCGTTACCATGTCAGGTGTACCAAATGCAATTTGATCCACCGGCTGCTCCTTGCTTCTTCTGGGTGGCTTGCCAGCACACACTTTGATCAAGATACAGATTTTGATCTCTGCTAGTGTTTTACAATAATAGGTTAAAAAAAAAGGGGGGGAGGGGAGGAATCAGAACACAAATATTTATCCTGAGTCAGTGCTCAGGTTGTTACACTTATCTGATTCAGACATGAAAGGACTATTTAAAAGGGCTCAAAGAGACTGAAGCCCAGTCTATACTTACCTTCCGGATTTGGCGGCAGTCAACGGGAGATACGCAAGTGATCACTTGCGTATCTCCTGTTGACTTTGCGGCGTCTCCTCTGCGTGCCATCCACATTGCGCTGCTCCCTTCGATGCAGCGCTATGCCACTTACCGGGATGTTTTCCTGCGTCGCTTGCTGGATCGACTGAGTGGGTCTACACAGGCCGCTCAGTTGATCCAGAGCAATCGATCTGATGGCAGCGAATTTGCTGCTGTCAGTGTAGACCCAGCCTAAGTTAGCCCGTCTGTGCTAGAATGTTGCCCTGCACACAGAAAACTGAACGTTCAGTTAGGGTATGCTGCTGTCCTGAAAAGGCTTTGGCAAAGTGGTTAGTAGAAGGTGTGTGTTAGTGGGCTTACCACTTCTCCTCCTGCTTAGATGGGAAGGCTGATCATTCATTCCAGAGATCAGCACCCAAAAGGAATATTAGGAAAAGACTTCAAAAATCCAGACAGAAAAAACATGTATGTGTTTCCCAAAATTCGGTGCCCTTAATATTTGGAGGAGGGAGGGGAAATGTTGACAGAGGAATACACAGTTTGAATAAGGTGTTATATAAATACACAACAGTATTTTTGTAACTTAAAGCTAGTAAGGTAACTAGCAAGCAAATTATCTTCCTTGCCTATTACGCTGACTGCACCATTCTCTTCTCTGAACTCCTTCACTCACTGGCTTCCTGCTTTTCTCTGCTTCAGGTATAATCTTCTTGCTATCATTTTCCAAAGCCTACTTAGCTCCACCTCATCCTACACCTCCAATGACGTATTGTTTATTATTGTTTCCCTCTCTCCTGGATCCACCCAGGAGGCCAGCCTGAAATAACCATTGGTAATGTTTAAGGCCCTATTAATCTGTCTCTCCTCCAACTGGCTCCATACCAGCTCTTATGCCTCACCTTTTGCATGCAATGCTTTCACAATTCTGGCCCACAAAGCCACTTCCCCTCTCTTCATTCAAGCCTCTCCATAGATTAGTCTCTTCCATGTTGCCCACAATAAGAGAGCCAGTAACAGAACAGTTCTTTCTCGTTTATTTTAAACTAGTTATTCCTTCTATTGGACTCTTTCTTCTACACTGTCTGTCTGGAGGTAAAGAAAATCGCTCTATGCTGCTGTGTCTCTGAGGGAAATCCTCCCCCACTCCAAGAATGAGGGCCTCATGCTATGCTGGTGTTTAGGGTCTCAGATTGCCTTGCCCCAACCAGGTATACGAATGAAAAGAATATAGATAAACCATGCTCATCATGCCATATAGTAGGTGTGTGCTCTAAAATGGGGCAAAGGCTACCCCCTTTCTTCAGTATGAGGAAATAGGGGGAGTAAACACCATGGCCATGACATTGATATGGAACACGCTCTATTGCGCCCTTCCAGAGGACGGTGTTTGCTTCCTCAGAGGAAATTGTGTTGTGATGGGTTTCCCGTTGCCCCACAGAAGGTGGTGACGAAGAGGAAAGGAAAGACATTCTGTGAAATACTCCTGGTTTATAATGTCCAACACCTAATCATTGATGGTAATCTTGCTCCCTTTGAGGGTGAATTGAGCAAAATGGCCCCTGAAGATAACCGAAGGAACCACATGAGAAGGGGAGGTAGTTCACGGGTCTCGAGGGAGGAGTCAAAATGGATGCGTGTTGCAGGAAAGAAGAAGTGGACGAGGTGGTGGCAGCAGGGTGTTGCGGCCATTGCGAGTGTTGACGTTGACATGATTGATCCTGATGGCATGGAGGGTAAGGTTGGTAGGCAGGGCAGGCAGGGTACCGGGGCGAAAAGAGGACCAGTACTGACGGTGAGTTGGGGATGGTATGTAAAGGTCCAAGGACCACAGAGTGGTACAAGGGTCCTTAAGCAAGTGCAGGCTTTCATCAGTTTTATCACAAAAGAGGTTTTTGTTATCAAAGGGGAGATCCTCAAGTGTGGTCTGGATCATCTTTTGGAACCTGACGTCTGTAACCAACTGTTCCTGCGTGGTGCCATCCTGGAGGCCAAGGAGCAAGCTGCTGTGTCTACCAAATCTATGGCAGCCTGGATGGTGACAGTGGCCTGAAACTGCCAGTTTGGTGTATGTTTGGAAGTTGTATTTTGCCAGTATAGTCTAGTAACTGGCTATGCAGAATTGCAGGCCCCAGCAAGGAATAGGCCTTACAGACAATCAGGTCAAGTTTATTGGCTTCTCAATCTGGGGGGCACGCTCTGTTGACATCTGGACCACTGATGAATTTGGTGCTGGGTGTGTAAACAGAAAGTCCGTATCTTTTTTCAGGACAAAGTATCTGCATTCTATCCTTTTAGGTGTAGGTGCACATGATGCAAGGGCATGCCAGACTGCCCAGGATCTTGTCTTGGGGTCCTTTACATCCTCTGCTGGTAGGTTAAGGTCCCTCACCACTCGACAGAGCAGGTCTTGATATTGACCATGGTTGTCTGGGGGAGAAAGGATAGGCAGGATAAGTGCCTTGCCTGGAAAGGAAACTCCCATGGGGATTGTTGGTTCCATTGGTTCCGGAGGTGCGGCATCTTGGGGCTCCTCAGAAACCGAGGGAGGAGCCATATAAACTGGGGATGGGCAGTGATGAGGTGGTGGCAGTGCCCTGCAGCCACAGTACGGGTCCCAATGGAGCCAGTAGATCCAAGCATATGGATCTGTTGGAGCTGGTGAACCACATTACTGGAACCACGCATAGATGAATAGTCCATACGCTGGTGAGGAGGACTGTTCTGGACTGTAGGATTGTGCCGATGAAAAGGTAGGCTCCCGTTCTAAGGACCACTCTGAGTAGGAGGATTGGTCTGGAAATGGTGCCATTGGGATGACCTGAGCTCAAGTGGAGCAGCTCAGCAAAGACATGCTCGCTTGCTGCTCCGACAGTGCAAAGAGAAGCAGCTCAGGCCAGTGGCTCAATAGGAGTGGTTCATCTGCCGGTGATAGAGGGTACATGGTTCCTGGAATCCGCGACGCGGTGGGGAACCAACATACAGAAGATGAAGCTCAGCTGCAGGGGTCAGTGAAGATGGGCAGCCAGGTGTGCATGGCACTGGGTGTGGGATTCCCGATGGTCCCGGCTGCATGGATGGAGCTGGGGATGGAGGCAATGGTTCCACAATAGAAGTTGAGGACAACACTGGTTAGTCTCCATGGTGTTTAGACTTGTGCTCCAACCAAGACTCTTTGAGTGGGGGGGCAGCGAAGTCCTTGCATGACTTTTCAGACATGGCTCAGGGAGGCAACACTGCACTTTGAGGTGGTCCCTCTCATAGACTCATAGACTCATAG